>VXBP01009898.1:0-32653 GCA_013400115.1 Rhinopomastus cyanomelas
CCTGCCAACCTGTGGCCTAGTGCCCTTTTACCCTTTACTGGGATGTCACCCAGTAAATGCCCATGGGACAACCTCTCTTGTCCCAGGTATTATCTTGTTCAGATCTAAATCCATTCTTCAGCTGATGCAATCTGCAAATGAGTGGCTGGTATCATAGGGCTGCTTTGTTCATGCTACCCAGTTTCATTTCATTCTTTCATTGTTCCCCAGTTCATCTTTAACTGAAATAAACTGTATCCTGGGCCTGGAGCTATCTGTCTGTCTTGTACTTGTACAGCCTCAGGCTTCACAGGGCTCCTGTCTGTGACATGGGCCTCAGGGCACTGCCAAAACACAGCAGCTGGAGTCAAGCACAGTTGCTCCTCCTGCCTTCCCTGCACAGTGCAAACCTGTGTTGACAGCAGGGCTGGTGCTTGGCTGTGACCAAATTCCTCTGAGACACAAGTGAGAAAACTGTTTAGTGACTGTAACCCACATGGGTCAGCCAGAGTTGGTGATCACTGGTGACTGGCAGTTCTTCCTCTATCTGTGCAAGCCCTGAAGACCATCAGTTCTTACCCCTCTCTCTTTCAGCTACGACTTGGTGGCTGTAGCAGAGAGCTCATCTTGGAGAATCTGGCTATTATTGATGGAGACAAGGGGCTAAGGTGCCTCTTACGGAAAAGCTAAGCAGGTTCTTGTTTTCATCCCCTGTTGCAGATCTTCACACAACTCATTTTTTTTCTAACTGTTGGCTTTCACCTACAGAATCAGTAGGGTTCTGTGAGCCACACAAACGTGGGAACCTTCATTTAGTGTGAGTAGTGAGCGTGGCATGCACAGTGGTTTAGGAAAATGGGGTTCAAGTTCTTGTTTTGACAGAATAGAGAGAAGTAGGCTGCCTCATGGGAGGATAACAGACTGTTTCTAGTTTTGTCAACTAACAGTTTGAAGTGTTCTGCAAAGTTTTGATTGTTATGACACTGCAATGAAAAAACCTAACCTGTGGTCAGACCTCCTGACCAGCTGCAGGTTGTTGCCATTACTTGTCTTACAACTGTAAGGTAAAAGCACTGACCTTACTACTGACTGTCATCTTTTGGCTACTTCTGGAGTGAAGGATGAGTAAAAGGCTGTGAGTTGCTTTAATCTCTACCCCGGAACAGCAATGAGCTAGCTGGTGGAGATGTGATGTTGTTTATGCAGCCTTCCTGCACATCAGTCTTTCTGAAAGAGTCTCTCACCTGCAGTGAAATTCCTTGTAATACTGGCAGAAACAGTGATGTGAGGCTGCAGCACAGTGCTGTGCAGATACCTGGAGTCCCTATGAAATGCTCAGACTCTCTGAGAACTCTGGCTTCCATCTTTCGTGGCTTTGAAGTTGGACTTTTACATGGGAGCCTTGCAAAGTTATCAGCTTCATCCTGGCAGCAAATTTCCTCCACTTGCAACCCTCTTGGTTTCTTCTCACTTCACTCCTTTCTTTTTTCTCAAAACCAGTCAACCCCACCACAACTGAAGATAATGTCTGCACTGCCCTAATGCTTTGGGAGTGAGGAGAATGAAGGGAGGAAGGCACAGGGCTCTTGGGACTGCCTCTCAGCCCTTTCTTGCCCCGGTTTGTTCAGGTCCAGTCTTTGGTGGTAAGTGCTGGTCCAGATGAGGTACTACCTGTTGTCTGAAGTTGCTCCCTGGCTGGGGTACAAAGTCTTCCAGCCCCCTCGGGGTTAACCTGAGTTGTCTTGTCCCCTGCATCTGTCAGCCTCAGGGCAGCTTGTTCACTTTGCAATGCACAGCTCTTTCATTCTTGTAGCCTGCAGGCAAGAGGCTGAGAGAGTGAAAAAATAAATAAAAATTTCCTTTCAGTGTAATCCCTGCAATTCAGGAGCCAGCTTCTGGCACTCACTTTCCCTTTTAGATGTTAGGGATATATATGCTGATAGATTTAGGGATAGATTTAGATATGCTGCAGGGACCGGGATCATTTTCTCATCTTCTTCACTGAATATTGGGCGGGTATTCCACACTAGTCACGTCAGAGAGGGCAGCGAGCTCTCCAGATGCTTCACATCCATGAAACTGCTGTGTGCTCCTCCTGTGTGCTACAAGGACTGTGCAGCCCCTCAAGATCTGCACCTCCTGTTTGGAAACCTTTCTTGTGGAAGCACGTCTGAGCAGGGAAGCAAGACCCGCAGCATCCAGGGACTTACCTGATTGTGTTGCTGTAGAAATATGTTCTCAGCACTGAATGGAGTACTTAGCCCTGGCTCTGGGGGAACAGGAACATATGTTAGGCCACGATCAGATTGTGCCCCTCAGCAGGCTGGGAGAAGGCGGCACATTCTCCTCACTTTTACAGAGGTTTCTTTCTTGGATGCCATTTACTATTGCAGGGATCATCTAAGTAATGTCAGCTCTGAGTTCTATTGGCTGAGTTCTACTAGAGCAGCTCACAGGTGACTGCACACATGAATACAGCTGATAAGCTTATTACATTGTGCAGCCTGATGTGGGCTAGCATCGGTATTCTTGTTTGGTTTGGCATCAAATTCAGAGACTGATTTGAACTTGGAGGATGGGAATCCAAACATGTGATCTTTGGCTTTCCTTGGAGTGTCCTAAAACTTCTGCCCCTGTGCTAAGGCTGGTCTGGTTGTTGTTTGGTTTTTACATTGTTTTTAATTTGCATTTGTTTTCAGCATTATACTCCTATGCCAACCTGAGATCAGAAGAGTAAGCTGTGCAGTAGTAAGCCATTGAATGTGTGGTTGAAGCCTGACTGCAGTGTTCCCTCAATGTCTGCACACTCAGGCTGTTCTTCTTTTACACATCTGCTTGTTCTAATTAGGATCAACCTCTAGGTGACACAAAATTGTCTTGAATACTCACTCAAACCACAAGATCTGGGGTTTGAGTTTTGATGAAGTGTGCTGCAGTTCTCTTTAATGTTTCCACAGCTCTGCAGTATCTGGCTACAGCTGGGACCAATAGCAAAGGTGCCAAAATAAAGCAGGAGTGGCTGGCTTTTGGGCTTTTCCAAACCTGACAAAATAAATAAGAAAGCAAAAGGACTTGTTGTAAGCTCGAGTGTTCTCTTACCTCATGACGTAACAATCTGCCTTGAAGGAATCCAGCAGTTGAGATCAACACAGCATCTCTTTCCTTCCAGTCCTTTTGGGAAGCTCTGCAAGGATAATCAGCGGGCTTTTGTTGAAATATTAATCTCTGTCCTGCAGGCCTGGGATATCTTAGATAAACTGCTGAGGAAGGCACACATCCTGATCTTTGCTTTTTTCCCTCTGGGGGGTCACTGAAATAGCCACTGGGCAGTCCTGTTTTGAAAGAGATGTCAATTGTTGTGGCTCCCAACAAAGATCCTGGCTCATAGACATGTTGCCCAAGAGAAGCTTGAATAGTTATTGGCATCTGGAAAACATGCATCACTGCACTGCTAGAATATTTGCAAACAAAATATCATAAGAACCTTCAAGGGAAAGCGACATTTCTCCGAGTGAAGTTGTAGCATCATTCCTCGATAGGTAGGAAAGTTACTTTCAACAGTTGGATTAGATGATCTTGGAAGTGTCTTCCAACCTTAAGGATTCTATGGTTTTTTGTTTTTGTATTGTTTGGTTTTAGTCCAGTGCTTAGAGTTTTCAGCTTTTTCACTCAATTTTTCCTGGGCCCTAAACTGACTTCCCCATCCCTCAACTGAGCTTGCCTTGATGAGTGTTATCTGAAGAGTTTTGTGTTGGGAAGATGGGTTTGTGACCAAATTTCTCCTTGATGGACTAAGTCATTCAAGTCCATCATATTCTATTCTGCCTGTTTCTAGAGCTTGTTAAATAGTCCCTAAAGATTGCAAACAAATACATGGTGTCAGGTGCTTAGTGGTTATCTTGAGCAAACTTGACTTTGTTGCAGTAGTGTCAGCATTACAGAGGATGACAGAAACCAGAATCCCAAATTACCATGGCTTGTGGCTATCTCAAGCATTTCACTGTCAGCTGAAGCTGAATTTGCTCATGTTCTAATTAGAAACTGTAGCTGGCTGGAGGATGGAGTGGTTTCACTTCAACTATTGAAAACACACCTAAACAAGCAGCTTCTACATCTTCTTGTTCCCCCTATATAATTTTATTGGTTGTTATACTAATATATGGGGGAGGTAGGAACGGAGGGTCTTGTCCCAGTTGTAGATGTGGGAAGCTGGTTTTATGCAGAAGGCTGATGTTTGCTGGGCTACCGCCTGTAAAATGGGTTTCTTGGGTTTGGGACTCATAGGCTAGTTGAGAGTTCATTCTTGAAGACTAAGTCAGCATCCTATGTTAGATGTTACTGCTGATATCAAATAAACTGATACTAAGCTGATCCCGAGCACAAAGGTGGTTTCCTCAGTGTTCTTCTCCACCCATTCTCTTCTGCAGACTTTTGCTTTCCTCTTCAAAAGGAAGTCACTTTTGCCATATTCAGCATTAAGCAGCCAGGTTTTGCAAAAAACCTTGGTTTTCTTATCCTGAGTCCAGGATGTTGTTTGGCCTTTCTTACAGCAGTCTCAGCTTGTATTGTTTTGAAAGACTAAATACGATGGATGACTTCTGACCCAACCTAGGTGTTCTGGTTCCTTTGCCGTACCTTGGTCTGGGGGTCCTACATATTTCCTTGTTCCTCCTATATGATAGCTCTTTGCAGACAGGGGCCATGTATGGAGCTTTTAGAGGTTTTTTTGACTTCTCTAAAAGGTCTTTGAAAACAACTTATTGACTTGGCTCACACATGTTTCTGAGCTGAAGCAAGGTTGTACATGTATCTTAAGGTACTCATGTGAAGGAGTATCTGGATGTACATAGGAGGTGCAACAAGTTGCTGTAGCTGACTCAACAGCAAAGTCAAGGTGAAAACACTTGTCTCCTGGGAATGACAATTATTCCTGTCAGACACAGTAAAGTGAATATCTGGTTGAATTACACAATATATGGCCCAAACAAGCTGGTGCTGTTGCAAGCATATTCTTGAAAGTTGGACTTGGTACTGCTTACTGCCACCTCATCACCATAGCTTTGTGTGCCCTAGCCCCTGGCACTGAGTTTCTTCTACTGGAAATGGAGTAACCTGAAGCTGGGCAGCAAATCTTTCATAACCCAGTCAATTTAGGAGGTGGAGAGGTCTTTAAGTGGCTGATTGAACTCATCTGGAGCAGTTGTGAAGTTCACCTTGGAGCCAGAGCAAGGTAAATAGCTTAGGTGTCCCCTTTTCTCCTTCATTCACACATGTTTCTGGGGGGGAAAAGGAAGTCAGAAATCTTTCAGACTAAACAAAACTCTTTGACCTCTTGTTAGAGCCTTTTTCCCTTAAAAAAACTGATGCAGTTTGGCTACATAATAATTCACAAAAGCTTTTGGCCCTGCCAAAATTGTGCTCCCTACCCCTGCTCCTCATTTTCGCTCTGCTCCATTTAGTAGAATTTGTTGGCAACGATAACCTGACTTCACGCTGTGGAGAATATTTGTTTCTTAATAGAAGATGGAGCAGAAGCGGAATTGTGTTGGTTGTATATATTTTGCCTTCTCAAGATTAGCCTCAAGCAATTATCTGACTATGGCCTGTGCCAGAAAAACACAACAGAACAATTTTAGCAGTGCCAATGAAAACTCCAGAATGTGTTGCACTCAAGAGTGTAATTTTAGATTCTGTTTTCAAGTAGTATTTCTGTGACATCATTGACTTCAGGAAAAATAATACCCCAGAGCTTGCTTTACAAACAGGATGGAGCTTTATGATTTGGCAGCTTTCCGTAGGCAGAAAGACAAATGTTCATCACTTAGAAACCTCTGTATGACAACAGACCCTGCTTCCTGTCAGATTTAAAAAGTAATAATAAAAAGTTAAAACTGATATGGAAAAGGAGTTGGTAAGCACTCGTCTGCTGCCTTGAGGCCAGGGATGCTCAGATCACCTCTAGAAGAAACTCAGCTGTGCAAAAAGTTGTTCTGGGAGCAAGAGCACTTCTGGTTAAATCCTGTGTGCAGAGTTGCCCCAGGTGAGATTTGGAAAATACAGTTGTTTCTGCTCGTGCTGCCTTTGGTCCGTGTTCACGAGACAGACGGGTTGGAGTCTGGTGACAGGACGGAAGAGCTCTGCTGCTCCCCTGAGCAGACTCCAGCTGCCTTCTGGAGCTCAGTCATTCAGATACAGCCTGTCTGGTATGTGCTTCAGGGATTGGGATGTGCTGGTGATCGCTCCCGACAAGTCTAACCCAGACTTCCACTGGCAGCAAATGTTTCCATTTTTTTTACTGCTTTTTTCCCCCCCCCCAAGATTTGTCTGATTGTAGGACAGGGAGGGACCCCAGTCCATTTTCTCAGCCTGCATGGAGTTGTGTTTCCCTAAGCAACGCTCTGTAGACATTCAAAACTGAGGTGCCTTGGGCTCTCTGCTATTCACATTTGTTGTTTGGTATAAAGAGTTTTCTTCATTCTAATCCACATTTTCCTTTCAGTAATCATCGTTCCTCTTCTCTTTGTTCTGCTCTAACATTGCAGATGGAATACGGGCTGTTAGGCATTTGCTCCTTAATGGGTCTATCCTTTCTTCTACCCATCCTGAGTACTTCCCTTGGACTGAATAGTCTGTGCTTTTTACTTTCCAGTGCTTTTCTTTGCAGGGAGATACTTCAGAAAGCTCCAGTATCTGCTCCAGACCCTTTTTGGG
Organism: Rhinopomastus cyanomelas; assembly: GCA_013400115.1. Taxonomy (NCBI): domain Eukaryota; kingdom Metazoa; phylum Chordata; class Aves; order Bucerotiformes; family Rhinopomastidae; genus Rhinopomastus; species Rhinopomastus cyanomelas. The sequence goes on from VXBP01009898.1 coordinate 6,691, forward strand.
CCTATACAAAATGAATTAAAGGAAAGTGAATGTATGTATACACTTTTTTTCATTCTGGAAGGCTCTGTAAGCTCAGTGGGTGCCTTTTAGGTGTGTGAAATGACTTGCTTCCCTTTGGTAAAGGATTTCTTATGAAAAAAAGGTGTTCTCTGGCTGTAGGGCAAAGTGTGCTGCAGGCCTGCTTTTGCTCTGTGCCCCCTGGCAAGTGGAAAACTGGTTACGTTGGCTGTGATGAGTCAGTTGTGGCTTGGAGTAGTGGTGACACCAGCTTTGTCAGCTGCTGGTTGATTCAGTGTTCTCTCAGGAATTCAACGTTTGTAAAATCAATCCTATTACAGAAATTTCTTTCACAATCAGCTCCAGTGACTTCAGTGGAGTTGCTTCCAGGGTGTACTGGTTCATCTGGCACAGCATGGCCCTTCTGTTGCTCGACCACAATCCTGTTTGGCAAGCTGGGGCACAGCAGATATGATCTGAATGAGTAGGCTCATTGTTTGCTGGAGTGGTCAGACTAGGCATCAGGTTGCCTCTGGGTTGTGTGAACTATTAGCTCTGTTCCAGAACAGCAAGCGAAGCTCCCGCTGATTTCGGTGAAAGCGAATAATTTCCTGTGAGAATGAACCCTGTCAGGGAGGGGCTGCATCTTCCCCTGAATGTGTACGATGTACAAAAGTCTTGGGCACTATTATAATATAAATAACAGATCCTCACAGTCTCATCAGCTCCTAGACTCCCTTGGGGAACTTTGCATTCTTCTGTAAATATGAGCTTTGTGGGAGAAGTCTGATGCTACACGAGCATGTGAGAATTTCCTTCCCAGTTGGCATGAAAAGACTATAAATCTGTGGAGACACAAGCCCTTCCCCCTGCCTGTTCTTATAAAATTAATGGGTGTTCAGTTAAGCCAAAACGAAGAGTGGATTTCCTCAGGCAAAGTTGTCTTAAAGAAAAAACCCCAGCAAATGGCACTTTAGCATACAGAGAGCAAACCTTGTTTAAAACTCATGGTTAATAATTTAATGAGTGTCCGGGGAAAGGGATGGTATCACTTGCTCTGTTTTTGCCTTTCGACTTTGTGGGAGTAGAGGTTGGAAAATAAACAAGAGCTAATGCTAATGGAGGTGGTCACCTTGGCCTCTGTGGTGATTTGCATGACCCTATATAGGTTGACTTATTGGATAATGGAGACTCTCAGACTCTACCTCTGTCAGAAAAGGAGGTCAGCTGACTGCAGTTGTTCTGGCTCCACACTTCCTACCACCATGCTGTAAAGATGTCTTAAGGGATAGCAGCAGAGAGCCAATAACTGAAAGTCATTGAACCTTTAGTTCTCCTCTAAAATCTCTTAGTGCAAAGTGGTGGCAAGTGCCAGCATGAACGTCCTTTTGCTTTAGTGTTTGGAGTTGTTTGCTGGGTTGATTTTTTTTTTTTCTTCTCTGCTTCAGTCCTGAAGAAGGTCATGGATGGATGAGGAGGTAACCTGCTGACCTGCTCCTGCCTCACAATGGTCAGCTGGGATCATTTCAAAAACACATTTGGCTTTGAATTCTTCCTAACTGCAATTTCTGGAGGAGAAACTAGGTTGCAAAATTATTTCTTTGGATCAGAAAGTAAATGAGGTTGGTAGCCCTCAGAACAAAAAACCCAAACCAGTTGAAGGATAGTTTAATTTTGTATAACTGCTTTTGGCTGATTAGTCAGCAATGGCTGTCTCCAGCTTTGGTAGCAATGTGAAACCTGCAAAAGAGAAAACATGCTGCTAGCTGAGATGCAAAATGCCTGCAAGCTCATCTGGGTATTCAAATGATAAGACTTTTGAGCCATTTTTAAATGGGAGTAGGTTTGTTGTTAATATTGTGGGGATTTGCTTGTTCTTGGAATACCCAGGTTGAAGTGGATGGAAAGGGGTGGGGTTTTTCTAAATTATTTGGGATTTGCAAGGCAATGCCTTCCAGGGCTTCAGATACTGCTCAATAATTTACAGCAATGTAGAGGTACAAGCAATTTCATAATAGCACTGAAGGCAGCTTTAGGGCAGGTGAGCGCACAAGTCTGTGAGGAGGCAGTTGCACCCAGAGGATCAGAGGTACAGCTGCCTTTCATGCTCGGTAATGACCTGGGGATGTGATTATTCCTTGATAACAGAACTCCCTACATGCTTCTTTGCCTGGTGAGAGTTGAGGAGGTGGGGGAAATAGCTCTTCAGTGAGCTGGTTCTGCTGCAGAAGATCCTTCTGAGAGCATTTGGGAACTTTAAGCAACTCTTTATTTGTGTGGGGAACTGGACAAGAAAGGTTATCATGATCCTGGAAAGCCCAGTCTATGAACCTGCTACCTCTGCTCGGAGGCTGCTGTGTGGGCAAGATGTCCCTGCCTTCTGGCCTTCTCCCTTCCTTGTGTCAGGCAGTCCTGCCTGGAGCAGGACAATTCCATTTTACTGTACGGTTGTCCTCAGGTCATCCGGATTCCAAAATCCTCTTGAAGTACAGTGCCTGTGATGATTTGCCTTTCTTTATCCCTTTAGAGTTGCTCTGCACATACTCTCCCACAAGCAGCTCACTGCTGGAAGTAATTGCTCAGAGCAACGTGACATGGAAAGGGTTTAATTTTTGCTGCTGTAATGTTCTGTACCCTGCTATTGATGGGGTTTGGATGTGTCTAAGTATGGAATTCTTCATCTTCAGGCATGAGTCCTGCTGCATCCCAAAATGCACTAATGCTCATTTACAGCAACACAACTGGCACTCTGCAACTCAGTTTTGATCCTACAGCAGGGGGTTCTCTGCAAAATGACTGCAGGAGTGTTTGTGTCCCTAAAGGCTAGGCTCAGCATATGCTTGCACAGGGAAAGGGCAGGTATCTGACAGTGTTTTTCAAGCGTTTTCTTGGGTAGGTGAATAAGGGAGACAATGTCAGACACTGCTTTTGGAAGGCCAGGAAACCCTGAAGCTCCCAAGGTTTCTGAAGCAAATTGCTCATTCCCTTTTTAGACAGATCTGCTCTCATTCCTGGGAGGGGAAGCAAGAGGTGAGGTTGTCTGCCTAATTTTTCTTTTCTGTCATCCTCTTGCAGGGAGATTTTGTGCTAGCCTGAAGACAGAGGGAAGAGCTGGGTGGGTGGTGATGAAACAATCATCACTTAAAACTATTTGCTGATAATGAGTCACTCTTCATGGAGTCCCAATCTGTTCTCCCTTCTGTCAAATATTGAGAGTGCTGCAAATCTGCTGCAGATTTTTTTCTTTTCCTTTAGAATGGATTCTAGGAGGAGGATTTGTTGAGAAAGAAGAGAGAATGAATTATGTGTCGGGGTGGGGGGGAGGAAGTGGGATATTAATGAAGAGGTGCCTTTTATATGCCAAACCTGCATAGAAACTTCCTAGTGGTTCAGATGAGGAGCTGTGAGGGTTATCTGCAGTCCATAGGCTGCAGACTCTGTAGCTGGCATAAGTCTCGCTCCTGAGTTGAAAGTGATGTATTAGGTCAGGTGGTGACACACAGGGTTTCCCTTCACAGATGGAGTGGGATTTAAAGTAATTGTTGAATCTAGGGATGACCCAGCATGAAGTAAAAAAAACTGTCATGACCCCAACAGGCAGCTATGCTTTGCCTTCTGCAGTTCCAACTGCAATGATTTATAGCCAATATCTTGGTGTGTGAAGTGCTCTCTGGCTGGTGTTGTGCTAAGATGTCCTGCCTGATATGATATCCTGCAGTAATAGACCAGTCCTGTAGATTTCAATGAAAACTCAATTTTCTTGTAACAAGATCTAATGGGAAGGTTATTGGAATATTGATAATGGAGAATGCAGTAGATACACTTCCCGTAGTTAATGTAAGAGATTGAAGCGTACATTGCATGTTTATCACTGTCAAAATCAATTAAGATTTTAATTACAAATAAAGAGATGGTCATTCCAAGCAGAGGAAAGTACAAGACAAGGGCTGAAAATAGATGCTGGGTCAGATTGGACACAAAAGGGTTGAAATCAACAGAAGTAGGAGAGGCTGGCTTTTTTTTCTTTCCAAGAACTGCATGGATGGACCTCTGTTACAAGCACAGAAATGAGTTTCGTTGAGCAACCTGGCCAGTGAGCTGGGGGCTAGTGGTGAGGTGGACCTGTGTCTCATGCTGGAGGTCTGGGGTGGTGTGTGGGTGCATCATTCCTAATCTCTGTGATGTGCTGCACTCCATCTGCTCTGTCACAAATCCAGTGAAACCTTCCACTGGTGTATTACTGCGTTTCAGTTTATCCTGATTGTACTCGACCCGCTTCAAACACAATAATCCTTCTTGCAGATCAGATCTACAGTAATCCTTCTTTACAAGTGAGAGCACAAAGGGCTTCTGCCATCAGACATGATGTAATCCTGCTGCATCAAATAGAGAATTTCCTGCATCATGTGAAACACTCTCTTCTTGAACTAGACTGCAGCCTTTTTCCATCCGATGACTTTTGCATCTGTGTGCTGTGGTTCTTCTCTAGTCTTGAAGCAATAAACTCCCTTATTTGCTCGTCGTGACCTGCTACAGCAAACGTGCCTGGGAATATGGCAGCAGTGGGTAAAAAGGGAATCTACGTTGCGTGTGATGTGCTCTTCTGAGTGCCTCCTGTCCTCTGCTTGTGCATGACTTAGTGAGGCAGGAGATAATAAACCTTGTGTTGCTGGAATATAGAAAACAGCTGAGCGCAGTCTCATCTGCTTGCAATTCTGTGCACTGCACAGGCCCTGTAAAACTTGTGAAGCCTGTCTTCAGGCTCTGCTGAAACCAGGTGCTGCAGTCATCTCACTCTAGACGCTGTGCAAGCGGTTGGCTGTGTGGCACTGAGCAGCTGCCAGCAATTCCAGCTGCAGCCTCTCCTCCTCCTGGCAGCTCAGGTGTGTTTGCCCTGCCATGCGCAGACTGTTGGTTTATAATCCTTCTGCTGAGGATGATACAGGAGAGCTGTCTCTGCATGCGTGTTCTCTGTAACCTTTTCCTAATCCTTCTTGTGGGTCCTGAGCATGGCAAATCCTCTTCTCTTTATGTACAGCCTCTGTTTGTTTCTTGGTTAGGGCGGGGAGAAGAGGGAGATGCTGTCATGTGGAAGGAAAGCATGTATCCTATCGCTCTTGTAATCCTCCAGCCTGTAAGAATGCAGCTACACATCCTGCCAGATTGAGTACCTGCCCTGTAATTCAATCTAGGGGTTCTGCTGTCATTCATAAATAGATTACACTGTTCTGCTGTGCTGTGCTGCAAGGCAGGCTGCTGGATTGAGTGATGGGCTGGGTATCCCATCAGGCAAAACACAGTCAGCTCTTTTCCCTCTGCTACAGGAAAGTGGAACAACCGAGTAAGAGTCACAGAATGGGTTGTGTCAGAAATGACATCAGAGACCATCCTAGTTCCAATCCCCTGCTGTGGACAGGGGCACCTCTCACTAGGCCAGGCTGCCCTAAAAAAAAAAAAGGAAATCAAGCAGAGGAACCTGGAATCCCAACATAATGAATGCCCAGGGTTTTGGGGGCACCCAGCCCCAGTTTTTCATATGTGGTGAGATCCTGGCTGTGCTTCTGGTGCAGTTCAGCTCCTCGTACATGGAAATGCAGCAGATCCTTTGTGAAGAATCTGAGGGTTTGAGAAGAAGCTGATTTGGGTGTCACAGGACAATGGTTGCCAGCTTTCTCGACTTTGGAATGTTTACACCCAGACAGTCCTGTAGCCCTAAGCCACATAGTACATCCCATATCAGTCAAGACTTGGGGAAATGGAGGAGTGTCAAGAATAGCTGGCAGTTGGAAAGTGACAATGGCTGCTGAAGACCTCCTTCTCTGGAGACATTTATAACTCGCCTGGATATGTTCCTATGCAACTTGGGCTAGGTGATTCTGCTCTGGCAGGGGGATTGGACTAGATGAACTTTCGAGGTCCCTTCCAATCCCTGATGTTCTGTGATTCTGTGACCCTGTGGCTTTATTGTATGAGAGGGTTAGGGTGGCTTTGTTGCTGCTAGATGGGTGACAGAAGAGCAGCTGGTCACCTGGCAGCTGCCCAATCAGCACCTCTTCGCTGCTGCAAGATGTTTTGTGACCTGTGTAAGGCTCCAAGGGAGCTCTTGTCAGAAGAGTGTAGAGAGAGATGAGCATTTAGGGCATGCTGTTACTATTCTGGATGTGTAGATATTGATGATGAGATGGGTGCTGTCTTCGCTTTCAAGTTCTCCTGTTAACTAGAACATTTAGTGACTTACGCTGTCCTGACCTCCTTCCAGAGAACTGACTGCACGTTGAAACTCAGCTCTCCTCTTGCATTCTTACAGCTTTATCATCCACTGCTGCACCTGTCAACACTAACTGGTGCTTTCTTGGTACCATCAGCACAAGCTTTCTGGGTGTGGTGGGATAGATGATGATGGATGTCAGCTTCTTGCACCTGGAAGACATCCATTGCCAGCAAGCACTTCGAGAGACAGCGTGATTGGTGCTTGCGGAGTGCCTGTCTGCCTGCAGCCTGTGAGTAACCGACTAAAGTCCACAGCTGATGGGAATAAGCAGATGAAGAAACTTCTTGGTGTTTTGCTGTGATCAGAACCATGAAACGAGGTTTGCTCATGGGCTCTTCTTACATTATGGGGATCTTGCACAGTTCCAGGCTCATGGCACAATGTGGGGAGGTGTCTGAGCAGGGTACCTGGATCTGGGCTGCTAGCTAGGTTCCTTTTATGCTGTGAAGTGGGTGATGCTAAATTTTTATTTAGAAACTTGGTGGTTCCTTTTCAAGCAAAGCCTTCTGAGGTGCCTTTTTGAACAGAGTGAACAGGTCTTGCTTCAGTGTTATTTTTTCCCTGCTCCTTTTAGTGTTCATTAGATGATGTATATTCACATAGAGGCTCTAAAATAAATCATTGTTGCAGAAGCACCTTTTAAAGCTTGTCAGCTGTGGGTTTTTTCCCCAGTACCTTTGCCTCTCAGGGCCATAAATGGCTTCCTAAAGCAGAGGAAAACCATTATTAATTACACTGCCTAATGAACTCATTTGGCTTTCTGCCCAGCTTCCAAAAACAGCGCTAGCACCAGCCTGGATACTGTTGTCTCACTGTAATTATGTTTATATGGAAAGTTAATTTTTGTTTTCATAAATTGATTTGAGGCTTCTGGAAGCTATTTGGAGATAATTAACTTTGCCCACACAGACCTATATAAGGGCATTTATTTACAAGATAGCACTGGGTGCTGGAGCATGGAGGTGCACTCCTGGTTGATCTGGAAATATTCATTTAGCAGCTCAGGGCAGCTGTTTCCAGCTGTGATTCTCTCTTTGTGGACAGCAATAGCAAGCAAACACCATAGTCTTGGGATTTTGCAGCCTAGTAACAACCCTCAGGGTGAACCCTGTGGTCCTTAGCCACAATCCAAATGAGCTGCGATCCAGATAATTCAAGCCCTGCAAAAGTTAGTGCTGGAAACACAAACTCCCTTAATGTGAATAACAAATGTGATAGTCTCAAATGGGAAGGGCCTGTAAGGAATTAGAATGGACTTCCATAGATAAGTACTTATGAAGCCAAAAAGCAGTTCCTGTAGATCTGTAGTAATGGTGAGTATGGAGAAGAAGCAGCAGAAGTGCATCACCACTATGATGTGCGATGCAGTGTTGTAGGAGTGACTTGACCAGTCATAAGCATGTGTTTTCAGATTCCTGGTCCCTGCAGTGAATGAATCAAATCAGTTCATTAATGAGAAAATTTATTATGCATGGGGATCCATTAGAAAAATGCACAATAACCCCAGGATGAAGAGCCCTGCTCCCAACTGAAGAACAGAAGTGGGAGGAAAAAGCAAGGTCTCCTTGGCAGCTGTAAGCCTCTTTGGGAGCTCTTGTCTGACCCCTTTAAAATGTAGAGGAATGCATAAGGCACTCCAGGTCATATCTAATAAAGCAGTGAATGGCCTAGCTGGGTGAGGCAGTGTGTGTAGGTCAGTGTCCAGGCTGCTAATTTTTAAGTTTAACCTTTCAGTGTTCCTATTGCAGTGCACCGTGGACTTTTCTGTTTAAACTAAGAAAAAATTGTTCCCTGAAGGCTGAATTCCTTGCTGCACAGTAAAAAATAATGGACAGAGCTGTATCAGAAAGCCTTAGGGCCAGGTTGACAGAAGATATGACTCTGCATTTGCTAAAGGGGAAAAAACCTGAATGTTATTTGGGGTTCATAGTTGGGGTCTGCAGGTGGTCCTTTCAGCTTTAGTCTGGCTTGCCTGTAACAAAGAATGACTTTCCGCAGCCCTTGCAGAAGACCAATGCCCATCCTGCTGCCAGGCTGTCAGCAAAGCAGTGGATGAAATAACAAAAAGGAAAACTTCCAGTAAATATTTTTTGTGTTTTATCTGCAAATCATGTTGCTGAATAGAAAAGGCAAAGAAAAGTGTTAGGAGAGAAGCTGCAGGTTTCCAGTGTTTGATCATCTTCCGATTCTTCCTTTCCCCCCAAGTTTCCTCTCTTATGCAGAAGCAGGGATATAAGTTCTATTCCTGATTTCCTACTGCACTTTCTGGTAGGGAATACTTAAATTACTTGGGTACAGTAGGGCTGGTTGAGAATCAGGATCTCAGGTTGTGTATGGGAATGACTTGCAGCCTCATTTGAGCTGAAAGGAATTAAAACTGCCTTTCAGCAAAGCTTGCAGTTAGGAGAGCTGCTTCTTGTGTTTAGCCCTAAGCATGAAGGTGCTAATCTTTAGCTGCAGGCCAAATGTCCTGTTGGGGTCATGCAAACTTGGACAGCAATTTAGCTGGAAATTTAAACCTCTGGCCCATAACCCTCCAGCACTGGGGTGAGCACAGGGTGCTGGCTGTTGGCTGCCCAGGCTCCTCCACGGGTCTTCTCACAGCTCCTGGAGAGGAGGAGGTGGCTGTCTGTGCAGCCAGATGTGTCTGTAGATGTTCCTAGAGCTCAGAGTTTGAGGGTTAAGTTCGATTTCTTAACATAGGCACTTGGATGTCTCCAGGTTTCCCGCTTGTGGGTGGTTGCCCACAGTGAGGTCACAGTGTGGGCTGAGCCCACCCGCTTTATCTATAAGGAGGTCCCTGCTCACACCAGTGTGTCCCAGTACAGAACATGGAGGGCTGCTAGGAGGATGTCTAGAGGAAATGGCTGGTGTCTCTGGCAGGCGGTCTGCAAGGTGTGAAGTGAGTCAGCTGGAGTGAGGACTCTGTTGTCTGAGACACTCCATCTCACTTACAGGGCATCTGTCCCAGTATCAGTGTGTTAGTGCACTCTGCTCTGTCTGACTGCAGATGTGGTGGCTAGCAGTGGTTGTTCTGTCTGTCACCTCTAGATGGGTCATCTCCTGTCACCTCTTGAACATAAGGCCAGGTAGTGTTGTGTGAGGTGCTGTAACTGATGCGGTGTTAGCCCAGCTGGCCAGATAAAAATCCCACAGTGGGTGTGATAATACAGACAGATCTGTGGTTACGTATCCAGCACATGATCTTCACTGACTGAGAGGCTTGATTGATACTGATTCTTGCTGTGCTTGTTCAGTACTCAAGCTAAACAGTTATTTACGTATCTCTTTTAACCTGCACAAGCAATTCTGTTGACTAGAACAGGTCTTTTTGTGTTTGATCGGCTGGATGAGGGCCTAAGCATCCACTGTCAGAAAGTAGCTTTAAGATTTTGCTGACAGGTCTTGCAAAGAAACCTGTGTAATGCTCAACATACAAGCCTGCCCTATCAGGCCAGCCTTGTTCTCAAGCTCTGCTCTGGGATTAACCAGCACCTTGAGAAACATTGCAAGGCAGGGTTTGTAATGGTTTAGCCCCAGCTGGCAGCTCAGCCCCACGCAGCCACTCACTTCCCCTGGTGGGATGCGGGAGAGAATCGGAAGAGTAAAAGTGAGAAGCTCCGTGGGCTGAGATAAAGACAGTTTAATGAGTGAAGTAAAAGCTGCATGCGCAAGCAAAGCAAAACACCAGGGAATTCATTCACCAGTTCCCATCGGTGGGCAGGTGTTCAGCCATTTCTAGCAAAGCTGGACTCCAACATACAGAGTGGTTACTTGGGAAGACAACTGCTATCACTTTGAACATCAGCCTCTCTTCCTTCCTTCTTTTTTACACGCTGAGCATGGTGTCCTATGGTCTGGAACTTCCCTTGGTCAGTCAGGGTCAGCTGTCCCAGCTGTGTTCTCTCCCAGCTTCTTGTGCACCCCCAGTCCACTCATTGGTTTGAATGGTGTGAGGGAGCAGAAATGGTCTTGACTCTGTGTTACTGCTGCTCAGCAGTAAATAAAACATCCCTGAATTACCAACACTGATCAGCACAAATCTAACAGAGAGCCCATACTGGCTATTGTGAGGAAAATTAACTCTACCCCTGCCCAAACCACCAGAAGGCTATAAATGGTGAAAGTAGTTCAAGTGGAACTTTCTTTAGGATCCTCATGGTTCAAACACTGCAGTGGAATGGGTTTGGTACATGTATGCTGAAGGCTTAGAGCAGTAATGTTAAAACAAAAATCCTGGAAGCAGGCATTTATCAGATGTGCATGACGGGCTGCTCCTTCTTCCTCCATCTGCTGAGCTCTCCCAGTGATAGGTGAAGGGTTTACCCTTCATCTCACCAGTTATTTGCTTCTGTATTTTATGGAGACTGTTTATTGTGCACTGTGGGCTCCTCCATAGCTCTGTTCCCATGCCAACCACCCTGCAATATGGTGTACATGCTTAGTGAAACAAAGCAGCTTTAATCCTCAACCTTTGGATGTCTCCTGCCTATTGGGGCCAAGCCTCCAAAGGGGAACCCTGCTGCTTACAAAGTGGAGCTCCAAGTTCCAGCTAATTGGGCCCAGCCATTAAGGCAAATTCAGTTTATGTCTACTGGGACTGTGAAGGGAGTGGGTTTTAAATAGCAAATATATACAGTGTGTATTGGTTGTCCTCAGGTTAAAAAAAAAAAAGCAAACTTTCAGCAGAGAAGAAATGCTTCTAATTACTTGCCTTTGGCAGAATGGTTGCCCTGCTCTTTAGAAGCTGTATTTATCTCCTGTAAGAACCAGCTCATTAGCTCTATTGCTCACACAGATAATCAACAACATAATTAATAATTATCTATATAGCACCCATGGCAGAGGGCTTTGGATCACATAACAAAACATCATTTGCTTATGATCACTCAAGCATTTCTAGCCATCTCTTTTGTCTTTTTTCTGCCTGTTCTTGACTTTCTCCGGCCTTTTGTGCCAGTTTCTAGCACTTGGCACAGAGTTTTTGTTAACTTTCCTCCAAATGTCTCCCTCTTCTCTTTAGAAATGTTTCTGAAATTCCGCTTGACCCACATGGACTTTCAAGTGCCAGAACCCTGTCACCATGTAGACCAACCTGGGTTGGCACGAGTAGCAAGAGCTGCTTTGACTTCAGCCATGTCTGTTTAGACTGGATTTTGGACCGATCCCCATGTATGCTTGAAATGTGAAAAAGGAGATTTAAAGTCAGGAGCTTCACCTGTTCTGCATTTTCCGAGGCCAAAGCAGAGCTGTGGGGTGCTATGTCTGAGCTACACCTCAGATATCCTGGGGAGGATATGTGAGCAGGGTGTTCAGATGCCGTTCCCTTGGTGGGATTTTACCTAAGGCTTGTCTTCAAAGTTAATCTCTTACTAAGTTTCCCTGGAGTGCTTTAACTCACATTATGCAAGACAGCTACAATATCCTGACCTGTAGAGTGACCCAAAGGGTAGCTCTCCTTGTGTTTTGCTAACGTGATGAATTCTTGCAGCTGCTGGCATCAAGGATGACAGGCATCAGAAATCCTTCTGTCAGGTCCCATAAAAGCCACTGGGGCTCCACTGTGCTGTCAGCCTGTGCTGTGCCTCCCTGCTGGGCTCCTGCCCAGCAGTCTGACACAGCCAAGTCACCACCTCCCCAAGCACAAGCATGACCAGCACTCCCCTGGGCATGTTAGGTCAGCAGAGTCCTGGTGTGGACCAATGCAAATGAGCTCATTGCTCACTCAGTGTGGTGAAGAAACTACAGGAAGGAGATGTAAAGCTGCTGTGAGCAGAGCCCTTGGGGACAGGCTGATACTAGAAAGGTGAAGACAATCACTGGGAGATACAGAGGAGAAGAACATGAAATCAGTGCCCAGTAACTGGGCGTTTGCAAGCTGTAGTTCATGCCATAGAGACTAAATTTTATGGAGCTGTTAATGGAGAGCAGGTCTGATGTCAAAATGCATTTTGGAAAATCTGAACGTGTGTTTTGGATGGCCATTGAAGAGAAGCTAGAGAAGCTGATGTCTGACTACAGAATCATTGAGGCTGGCAAAGACCTCTAAGATCATCCAGACCAGCCCATGACCTAGGATCACAACTTAGACCATGGCACTAAGTGCCACATCCAGTCTGTCCTTAAACACTTCCAGGGATGAGGATTCCAACACCTCCCTGGGCAGTCCATTCCAACGTCTGATCATCCCTTCCATGAGGAAGGGCTTCCAAACATCCAACCTAACCCTCCCCTGGTGAAGCTTCAGGCCCTATCCTCTTGTCCTAGTTGCCTGGGAGAAGAACCCAATCCCCACCTGTCTACAACTTCCCTTCAGGTAGTTGTAGAGAGTGATAAGGTCCCTCCTGAGTCTCCTCCAGGCTAAATAGCCCCAGGTCCCCCAGCCTTGCCTCATCAGGCTTTCCCTCCAGTCCCTTCCCCAGCCTCATTGTTCCTCTGGACCTGCTCCAGCCCCTCAACCTCTTTCTCAAAGTGAGTGGCCCAGAACTGCCTCAGTACTTGAGATGAGGCCTCACCAGTGTACAGGGGGAGAATTACATCTTTAGTCCTGCTGGCCACACTGTTCCTGATACAAGCCAGGATGGCATGGGCCTTTTGTGCCACCTGGGCACACAAAATTAGAGTTGTTCCTCCTGCGCTCTAGGAGGAGTGTGTTTGCACGGAGGGTCCTTGTGCTGAAGAAGCAGAGGAAGAGGGTGCACCTGAACAAAGAAGGCGGAAGACTATAAAGCAAGTTGTTCTTGGTGACTGATGTTGCCAAAGGCAAAGATAAGTGTGTTGGGCTGATTGCACCTGCCTGCTATGGGGAGGTTGCCCTTGCCTGACCCCTGATGTGAGTGAATGCCTGTCTTTGGAGTTTGGAACCAAATGTGACTTTGCTGTATCTGCAAACCTTAGTCTGAGGCTTGGAAACTGTGTTTGCTGGCACCAAGTGTTGCTAAGCAGATGGGCTGCTGCGTTTGTACCCGCTCAAGTTTTTCAGAGAGGGTGGCTCTGGTGTGGCATTTCAGTAATTGTCGCCAGCGTAGAAGCAGCAGAAGGAAAAGCATCTCCAGTTCTTTGCCACCTGCTTCTCCCCTCTCCCTGCGGCCCCAGTCCAACACCTAAGTAGGTTCTAGTCCACAAAATGCATTGAGAAGAAAATGAGAGAGAAAAGCCCACCCACTAGATTGACCACAAGATGTGATGGGTGAACTTCTAGTGTGAGAAAACAGCAGAAGCATTTTAATCATGTGTGCTAAAAATATATGAGGGTGAGGCAGCTGAGTCACTAGAGGGGAAACCTGAGCCACATGTAGTTGGTGGAGGAGACTGACTGTAAATGTAAAAGCCAAAGCCTTTGCTGTTCCCTTCCTCTGTGGGATGTGTGGCTGGGTGGCAGTGCTGCAGGACGTGTTATTCAGCCCTTCCCTCAGAGATGGGTGCTGCAGACATCTGGCCGGGTCCTGTGCGGCATTTTCCTTTTTCCTCTAGTGCGTTCCTTGGCTTTACCTGAGGAATCTGATGGGTCTTCCAGTGTGGCACAGCCAGAGCAGGACAAGGGTTCAGTCTGTTCCCATGTTAAACAACCTGAAGTCATGAATAGAATGGCATCTGGCTTTGATAAGAGCAAATGCAATTCTTTTGAGTGGCTGGGATAAGCAGCTCTTGCAATTAAGGTCTGAAACCCTGACCTTCTGTTTAGTGATGCTGAGTTTTCCTTTTTGTAGCAGATGCAGTGTAGGGGAGCCATAGAGGTGGAGGGTTGGTGTGTGATACAGCAGTGAAGCCATGACATGTCTGTGCTGTCCTGTCTGGTTTTGAGCTAACTGTTGGTATAAGAACAACAGCCACTAAAACAAAAGAATTTCCTAAAAAGTTTTGGGAATTCTTGCCTTCCCCCACCAAGTTTTCACCTCCTTGGTGTTTGTGTTTTCTCCCTCCTGGTTAAAGGGATTATTCCCCAATGAAAAATGCATTTTGACAGATTGCCTGGGCCCCGTCAACAAATCGGATACAAGCTGACTCATTTCTCTCCATTCAGGTGAGTGATCCATCTCTCTTACCTATTGATTTTTCTGTCCTTGTGTCTAGAGATTTATGGAACTAGATGTATCAAAGAGCAAACTCTGTTCTCAAACCCTTGAAGGATTAAAGTGGCTGGTATTTCATGTCTTCAGCACACTCTTCTTCCCCCATCCAAAAGGAAAACCACAGGGCTTTAAAAGCTAATGGCATGTATCGACAGATTTCACCGCCACCAGGAGAGTCCACATACCAAAACAGGGCTCTTCGGTCGCTTTTTCTGTGTCTATCCATCCCTGCTCGTGACAGTTAAAACACTTCCATGGTTTGTGAGCTAACAGGCACTGAGCAGATGGGAGAATTGTGAGTTATGTAAGTTCACTTTTTTTCAGTGTAAAATTGTTATCAGATCTCTTGCTGATGAAGAAAGAGACATATTGGGAAAGAAGGTGTGGGTGAAACCAGGACGTTATCCCTGTACTTGGCCACATGGGCTCGTTTGTTTTTTTTGGAACGCCCTCTCCCGCAGATGATGGGCCCATAAGTATCTGCTGCGCTTTTTTGGTGATATCTCCTCCCCAGCGTTGTTTTTCCTGCCTCTAACACAAAATGCAAAGACTTGTATGTGTGTGTGGCCACATAAAGCATTTGGGTATTTCACTTCCCATCTGCAAAGTGGGAAGAACAAGATATCTTCTTTATCCTTCGTCGTGACTGCCTGTGATGATAGTGCTGGGGTGGAGCTTTTCCTCACTGTGTTAATAAACAAGACCTCTGTGTTGTTCCAGATGTTGCTCAGAAATAGGCTGATAGGGTAGACTCTAGAATGTTAGACTAGTATGAGAAATACCTCCTGTGTCTGCTGCCTCGAGGAAGTGTAGCTGCAGTGCTGCATTGCTGCTGGAGGAGTGCACGCGCACCCTTTACCTGATCACCACTTCCCCCGTGGTCCTTTGTGGCAGCGTCAAGTGTGCGCACAATGCACAGCTGATGTTTGTTGTGTTCTGCTGAAGAGCTGGGTGTTGTATTTTGTCACCGAGCAAAACATTTTGGTGTGTTTGTCAGGCTTATTTGGCGAGCATTCGGAGCAACAGTATCAATAGCATTTATGTAACACTCCTGTGACCGGCTTCACCCTCTCCCTTACAATCGTGGATGCTTTTTCCTGAAATGAGCGATGATGTGTAAGGCATGATGGCCACAGAACAGCAGCTCTGAAGCTGTTCTCATCACCCCAAGGTACACAAAAAGCTTAAGTAACGTTCACATGCAAACAAGCAGGTTAGTGTGGTGTCCTGTTCATAAATGGGCATGAATCACTTTGCTGGCTTCATGTTTTTACTGTCACAAATACTATCCCTCTGAAGATGTCAGATCACTTGTAGCTGTTTTACTTTAGATCCTACAAAGTCCCTGGCTGAGCAGAAGAAGCTGGTGCAAGGCAATGACAGTCACAGTACTGCCACTGAGATCGGGGTGTTTCCTCACTAGATATTTCATTCTTCTATAGGTCTTGTTGGATTAGTCTTCACTGTTGGACTTTGTCTTCACTGACTCTTACTAGATGACAATGTTATGGGAACCTTTCTCTCCTTCACTGTTTGCAGGCTCTGATGATGCAGAGCATTCAGTGTAGAGTAGATGTAAATCTCAGGGAAGATGTTGATGAAGAAGCCTGACCTTCTGACTGCTAAATTTGAGGCTGATTTTCAACCTGTTGGACTAAGTGCAGTGAGAAGAGTTAAGGATGAAACCACCACGGAAAAGATCCAGTAGCTTTGCTGCTGGTCGGGGTGAAATCTACCTGGAAGAACAGGTGATTTTCTTTGTGGGTTGGAGGAAGCTGTGCTGTGTGTGGATATGTTTGGGTACACTCTGCCGTGAGTGTCCATCTCTGGAGGCTGCTGCTGACTCCATAACTAGAGGAGCAGACACTGGAAGGAATAGTGGGGCTTGGTTGAAAGCTTGAGGAAAGTCTTATGTTGTCAGTGACTTGTGCTCTGTGTTTGAACTAGCCTAAGGGCTTGGAGAGGCAAGTGCTGGGACCTGCTCGAAGACTTGTGCTTAATCATTTGGCTCCATAAGGCTTTGAAGACTGGGATTTTTCTGCAGGTTATCCATCCCTCTGCTCTTTTGAGCTCTCTCTTCTTGTGAAGGTTGTCAGATGACCCTCCTGGGGTGGATGCATCTCTTTGAACACAGCAATTCCCTTGCACCTCTGTGAAGATTATACCATTTTCTGTCTCCTCTTAACACCAAGGTCTGTGTGCTGTAGGAGTGAGATGATTGCTCATTTCTGGAGAGAGAAGGCACAAAAGCATCCACCAGTCTGAAGGAATGAAAGAAACATCCCATTTTCTACTCGAGGACAAAACACAGATCACAGACTTTATTTTTAATGTTATGCTTTTTCATTTGTGCGTTTCTCCCTCCACAAAGCTAGAGTTGAAGCTAGAACCTTGGTAAGAGCAGAACTGACTATATTTAATGTTTGGTTTGGTTTGGTTTTCTTCTATTTTACCCATTAAAAAATGAATCTCTTAATTTTGGTTTCCCTCTTCTGGAACTATAAATTTCCCTAATCAATGCCATGTGCCAAGAGGAAATCTCCAAATAGAAAAGCAGTGTCAGTCCAGGCTGGTGGGGGATGGCTGACAGAACTGAAGTAGTTCCACTTTGAATTTATCTCCGGGTTCCCTTCTAGGAAGGGAATGGAGGTCTCCACCTTATGTCCTGTTGGAAGAACATTAGCAGGGCAGTTGATGGAATCTCCACACCCATGTCTCCCTGTGCACCTTGAGCCAAGAACCCTGCAGAGACAAGGACTTTAGCTTTGTCATTTTGTGGCTGCATGGCCTGCATAGTGCTGAGTCCTTGAGAAACCAGCTGCTTTGTGTGGTCGTGGCAACCTGCCCAGGAGGATGGGTCTTCTTGTCCCTTTGTGCTTTCGGCAGTTAGGCCAAGTGAAGTATGTTCTGCTTCAGTGTAATAAGTGCTGCATAATTAATCCCCACCGGCCTGGAGCAAGGCACACCATTCCCTCTCAGCTGGTCTGACCTCTTTCCTCAGAGGTACCAGGAGAGGAATTTCCTGCCAGAATTTACTGGAGCCAAACTACAGCTTTGCTCTGTGTGTGTTGGGGATTGTTCATGCACAGCTGCATACCACCACCCAGCCTGACTCGCAGATAGTGCTCAGGGAGGGAGCAGTCTCCTCTAATTGTATTTAAATTGAGTTCTGCTGCTGTATTTATCAGTGCATGGATGTGGCTGGGTTTGGAGAGATACTGGACAGAGCTTTTGAGGTGTAGGAGTTGCTATATGTGCTCCAGTTTGTGGTAGATTTCCCTTTTCCTCCCCATTTTCTGCAGGAAGCTGTTAAAACCAGCGATTATTTTCCAGCAGAAAGGTGCAAATTAACCCTTTGCCCTCTGCCTCCTCCTACTTTTTCTCCCTGAAGGCTCCTGTGACTCACAAGCCTTCTTCTGCTGTGTACTCTTGGCAATCCTGGTGTAGCTACAAGTATAGAAGCTGCAAGGCTGCACATGAGAGCTGTAGTATGAACTACTAACCGGTGTGACTAGAAGGGCTGTTCTTTTGACCTCCCTCCTCACCCCAGTCATGCCCTTTTTAATAACAGTGCAGCAGGTTGTCTCCTGCTCAGGCACTGTGGTGTTCATTTTTGTTTATAGTGCTTGCTCAGACTGGGGCTTCATCTTGGGGCAGTGAGGTTTTTTCTTTTCCCTTGGCCATTTCTGAAAGAGAGATACATCAACCTAGGGAAAATGGAAAGGAAGTGGGTGATTTGGCACAGCTTGGAGCCCTAAGTTAGGATGGGGGTGAACCAGAGTCTTTTCAGTGGGGGCAGTGGGAAATGCCCCTGGGAACTTAGTTCCTTAAAGCCAGACACCTTTAAACCTGGATGGTCATGTAGATATCAGCTGGATGACCACCCATGGACATGTGGGACAGTGTTGTGACCTGCTGTTGTCCGGGTCACCCTTATCAGTGCGAGCAGATGTTGTGCTCCCTTAATCTGATAGACCAACTTCACTCTTCCTCAGGGAAATGTGCTGTTCCAGCCCTTTGCATAGATGGTTTGCTTTTTGCTTCTGGTGCATGTGTGTTGTATTACGTGCCTCAAAACACTCTGCTGTGTCTGTCACTTTGGAATTGCAGTGAGCAGGGGAGGAGGTGACACATGGCAGCACTTCTTGGTCTCCTGCGCAGAGCAGAGCACACAGAGCTCCTACGGTTCATTTCTGTGCTGGCAGGCAGCAAAGGGTACATGGGCCGCTTCTGTTCAGGAGGGAGTGTGCCCCAGTATGTTGTTCAGTGGAAGTCTCTTTACATTGAAGAAACTATTAGAAGTGCATTTTAATCTCAGTTATGCCTTTGGTATTGTAGGTAGTGGGGAACTGATGTTCTGGTCATAGTTCACTAAGTGGGTTTTTTCCTAAAATAAAGAAGTCACCTGTCTAGACTCAATTTTTTTTTCAGTAATGAAGTGAAACTCCTTCACAGATGAGCTAATGGATTGGTGTAGGTCAGTGCTGTAGGTCTGTGATGTATCTCAGCCTGCCAATCAGTTTGCTTTTCTTGGTCCACTCAGGAGTAATCTGTGACCCACAGCCTGAAAACCACTTGGTAGATCAAACTGAGGTCTTGTGGCAGGCCAGAGAAAGCACAGAGACAAGGTTGAAATCAGATTACAATTATTCTTGGCAGTACTCTCAGCTTTTTTTAAGAGATTGTTGCTTGTCTGTTTACTAGTTGTTTGTCTTTGGCTCCCAACTGCAGTGTAGGAGCATCTGATTATTTTAGAAAAGATGTGGGATATCATACTGAAGCAACTAAAACAGAGTGGGACTTGTTCTTGGCACGATCCAAAGCCTGTTAAAGCTGGTAACAATCTCGGCTTTCATTGCTCAGTCTTGCATAATGCTATCCTCCATAAGAAACACTATGTTGGAACATATAAAGAGTCTGGTGGGTGCGTGTAAAGAGCCACAGGCTAAACAAGCCTGTGCAGTATTTACCAGAGGCTTCTTATCCTCACTGAAGCTCCCTGAGTAATTTAATTGCAGTCAACCCGGCAGGAAGCAATGTGCTTCCCTCGCTTTGGTGGATCAGCTGGCCACGGTCTTTTGCTACTGGGACCGGTGGCTAGGATCAGGAGCACAGGATCACACGTGTATGGGATGTACTGCACATCTAAGATGTGTAGGGGGTCCAGGCAAAATGTACTTGTGGTCCATACGCCTTCTGAAATTGCTGACTTTTGTAGCTGCGGTCAAAAGGCTGGGTAACAGCAGTCCTGTGGCTAATGACAGCTGAGAGTGATGTCCCTGCATACATACTGCAGCTCAGAATGAAGGGGCTGTGTAGGAGAAAGCACTGCATCCTGCCTGGTGCAGCTTTACCTTGAAGATGTGATGGGAAATCCTATAACTAACAACCCTTACCAACGCTCTTAGCCACTTCCCAGGATTTGTTTGGTTATTTACTTTTCTCCTTTTGCCTCTTCTTGCTGAAGCTGATGTGCTCAGGAGACAAATTAATTCTAAGTAGGATATTGTATGAGATTGCCCAATCTGACTCTGACTCAGCTCTATCTACTACTTGTTCAGTACCATCTTGGGGCAGCCGTGTTCATTATTACTGTTAAAGACCTTTTAACTCCAGCTGGGCAAAGCTGGCAGGGCTGTGAATACAGCAGGATGGCGACTGGGGCCATATGTTGGGCTCTGCCCAGTGGTGACCACAAGGAGGTCAGCATGGCTTGGGGACACACACTGAGTTCAATGGATAGCTCATACTGAGCCCTGACCTGCTGCTGGTGGGTAAGACAGATCAAGCTCTGCCTCTGCCATGCGGTCGCTGTGGCTGTGCTGGACATGCAGGTCTGCTGAAATGTGCTTTGCTTGAAGGGCCATCTCTACGGAGCTTTTGTGAGGCTGTGAGCCCACGATCAGTGCTTGAAGCTATGTGTGTCACAAGCTCATCCAGCCTGTACTCATTTGCTGAGTCTGCTGGAGCACAGGACAAACTGAGCTGGTAGAAAGCCAAGCAGCACAGTCAGCCTGTTGTCACCACTTTGGGCCAGCAAGGCGAGTTTGTCTTGGTTCAGCAGAACAAGCAGAAGAGGCCAGAGGTAACCAAACTTCAAAAGAGTAACGTTGCCCTGGAGGGAACTGGGTAGTCCTTGGCATCGTTTGATGTGAAACAGTGATCCTGACAGTTCTGTCCTGCAGGGCATTTTCAAAAGCCTCTGGGGTTTTGGGTGAACATTTGCTTTTTGGTAAAGCAGCTCTAGGTATAAAGTATATCCATGCAAGTAAGGCGTGAGTGAGTAGGTTAAACCGTTTAACTGCATTTGCTGGGCAAACCTCTCCTCCTCTGTGTGTGTAGCACAGAGCACCTTGAGGGTATTTCTTTGCTGAAGTCATCTTGCTCACATCTACTACCTACCCTTAGTTGTCTGACACATTATAGACTGTCACATAATAAAGATGTTCTTTGCCTGTTTGCTCATGGGTCTTCTCTGCCACTCCAGAGGTTTAAAAGATAGAATGAGTTCAGGTTAAATTACATTAATGTGCAAATATGTACTGATTTCATCTGCAGAGCATTCTCACAGCTTCCTCCATAAAGCTGTACTAACAGCAGTAACCTGCACCTCCCTGGACCTTATTAGTCACCAGCCATGACTGAAACTCTCAGGTTAGGTGGTGAACTTTGCTTGACACTGGAAATTTTGTCCTCAGGAGTATGAAGTTCTGTTACTGGTGATGCAGAGGGAGGTGTAAGGTAGGGTGCTGGAAAAAAAATTTGGTTCCTTATTTACTGGGCTTGCCCTCATCCACTCACTGAACATCAACTGTGGCTTTGCTGTACCACAAGCAAGCTTCGTGTTAACCCCTTTGCTTCAGGCATCAGATGTGCAGGGAGATCAACAGAGGCTATGGCAATGCATAAAGCAGAGATAAGTTGAGCTGATGGAAGGGATAGTCTTTGGTAGCTTTAATTTCATCAGAGGCTTTTGGCGTGCAAGAGAGGAAAGAATTAGCACCCCGAGTGCACCACTGCAGCTCTATGACATGACATTCCCACTGTGATCTTCCAAAGCTGGGAGCAGTGGACTAATTTGCTTTGCCCCTCTCTCTTGACCCCTGCTGCTCACCAGCTGGCAAGGAACCGCCTGCTCCTCTTGGCAACCCAGAACAGGCGAGGGCATTAGCAGCAAATCCTTTCAGAACATGCCTTAACACCAAACAAGCCTATTTCAGGCCTTCCTGAAATAGAAAGGTCTGAGTACAAGTGGGATGGCACTGCAGACGAACACAAATCACCGATCTTCTGGTGTGGAAGCTGCTAAGGCTTCTCTTACCAAGGCACAGACCTTGCTGTTAATCTCTGCAAAACCTGTTTATGGCCTGGAAGCCTTTCCCATGTCTGTCTAATACTACAGTTCTGCTGAGGTTTTCGTCAGCAAAGCCCGGGGGCTCACTGCACTTAACTGAATTGTTTTAGTACATGTGTCTCCTTTAAAGAGACCGTTCTTATTCCTTGGTGCCTGAGGATAAAGATGTTGCAGTGATGCAGCTGGGCAGTTCTTTACAGAGATAGAACCATCCTTGCTGAGACAGCAAAACCAGTGGTTGATGTCAAGTGGGTACCATCTCAGCCCATTTCAGTTGGTGAAATGAGCTTTGCAACCATTAACGCATGGTTCCTTCTTAGGAAGTCGTGTTCTTCCAGTCCCTAATGATTCTATGAGTCTTTGCTTCGCATGGACATGCTCTCTTAGCATGTGTGAAGAAAGAATAACAAAGCTAGAGAAGGGCCTGGTGAACAAGTCTTATGAGGAAATTCTGAGAGGACTGGGGTTGTTTAGTCTGGAGAAAAGGAAGTTGAGAGGAGACCTTACTGCTCATTACAACTACCTGAAGGGATGCTGTACAGAGTTGTCTTCTCCCAAGTCACTAGCGACAGAACAAGAGGAAACAGGCTCAGGTTGTGCCAGGGCAGGTTTAGATTGGACACTTGGAAAAATGTCTTCATTTGAAGAATGGTGAGGCCTTGGAACAGGCTGCTCAGGGAGGAGGTGGGGTCCATCCATGAAGGTGTTAAAAATTGAGTAGATGTGGCTCTAGGGAACAAGGTGGTGGGGCTGTGTTGGCAGTTGCGCTCGCTGATCCTTGATGAGTCTGTGATTCTCTGTTGCTTTTCTGCAGATATAGGCAAGCCAGTACAGTGGTAAATCTCTTACAAGGGAAGGTTGTAAAAGATGATTCCCTGAAGCCTAAGTCATGTGGAATCCAGGTATCTGTTTTAAGCATCTCTGCTTATTTCTAATGACCTCGGAGTTCCTTAGCACTGCGGGTGACCCTGGCAGGCAGGAAAAGCCACTTAGTGCAGAAGTGTGTTTCGGCAGAGCAGCAGCAACGTTTCTTCACTGTTTGGCTCTTGTACCGCTGCACTATCTGTAAGCTGCATAAAAGCCTCCGAGGAATGATTGTCTGAGCAAGATTGAATCCGGAAGAGAGGCTCATGGATCCCAGGAATAAACTTGCTGTCAGAATGTAGTATTGACTGAAGAAGGCAAGTCCTTGGAGGCACTATTGACTGTCATTACTGATGTAGTGGAGATCGCCTGAAGTGCCATTTCTTGAGAGCAGCATCATTTTTTGCTGTACTTTTTCCTTTTTTCTTTCCTCTTCTCTTTCTTGCTTTTGAAGAGGGTGGGCAGAAAACCAACACTGGCACGTGTCATGAGTGAAATGAAAATACATGCTGAGCTGGAGCCTGCTCAGGGATTGATTTCCAAATGAAGAGCGGAGTGGGGCAAGGTCCTGAAGGACGTTCCTCTCACTAATCACTGAAGAGTGTTTCCAGTCCTTGTTGCAGAGAGCAAGCTCTCCCCTGTGCTCACTCAGAGGCAGCCTCCTCACAGCAGGAGCTGTGAAGCTTTTCTTTTACCTGCCCATACCAGGCTTTGCCCTCAAAAGGGGGGAGGGGGTGGGGTGTGTCTCTCTCTTAGGAGATAGAGTGCCAGGTCCCTGGCAGCTTGGGAGAAACCTGGTGCCTGATACAAATTGAAGCTGAAGGAGGGCGAAGGATCTCAGTATTAAGACGCGGCAAAAACAGCCCCGGGGAAAGTGAATAGGGCTGCTTCCGTCATGTTTGTCACTGTTACTCCTCTTTCACTTGCTCTCTCAATGCTGAGCCTAAAACAATAGGAGAAAGAGCTCATGGCCCTTCAGGAATGTTGGCTGTTTCCTACTGTTAGAATTAGGCTGAGCAGAGCAGCTCTAATTGAAACAACACACTCATAGCCCAAGGGACCATGTTAGTGTTCTGGATGGAAATTTCAAAGAAACTTGGTGGGCATGGACTTTTCTTTTTAGTGGTTTGTTGGGTTTTTTGTGGTGGGATTTCTGTTTGTGTTCTTGGTGGCTTTTTTGTTGTTTGTTTGTTTTTTCCAAGGAAGCCCATCCACCTTCCAAATTGGGAGCTGTAAGTTCTCTGGCTTTAGCTAAGCATTTCCTGAATTTCCAAAATCCCTCTTTGCTGCAGTTGTTATCTTTGATCGGTGTTGTGTTTTCATTTGTCTGTTTAAAGACAACTCAACAACTCCTTTAGAACAAGATGGGTTGGGGCTGTGCATTCTGCAAAGCAGCATCCAAGAAGTCCTCAAGAGAAGCCTGTGGGACCCCTATTGTGGCCTTACAGCAAAATTCCAGCTCCTCACGTACAGTCTAATGGCACAGCTTGAGGATAAGAAAAGGGTAGGCTTGTGCATGTTGGTGCTTTCCTTATCCAGTATTTAACTTTGTACTAAATTGCTTCTGAATGCCTTCACCATTTAATATGGTGTCTTTGGGCACTGAATACCCTGCTACTAGCCTACTGCCCGGTTCTCGTGTTCCTATCTAAAATGGGTAGGATAGCAATATCTAGTCAACAAGTAATGTGGTCACACAGGTGATTGCTCTTAGGATTTACATAAAAAGCTCTATTTGGGAGAAAAGGACATTCCCATTCTGAAGGTAATGTGGATGGGATGGGGAACAGATGCTGCCCAGGCTGCTGGACTTACTGGGTAACATGGGGATGAACCGGCAAGAGGGAAATTGAGAAAGGGGAAGATTTTATCTCACCTCTTATCAAGTGACCCTCTGAATGATGTTACTTTGAAGTGACCCTGCTCTGAGGGGGGTGTCTGGTGTTTTGGGGCTGTCCCACTTGGTGTTTCTCCCCAAGGACCCCCCTAGCCAGGATACCGAAGTGACTTGGCGCATGGGTGTCTGGATGTTTCAGGCAGAGGATTTGTGACAGGTAGATGGTTTGGGATAGCCATGGTTTGGAACCTGCTATCAGCTGGAATGTTTTACAGGACAGGATAGAAAATTAGGCAAAACTTTGATTTTAATTAGAAACAATGTGGAAAAATAATCAAGAAACAGATGTTAAAACCTTAACTGGCTCTGCTCATGGCCTGCCTAGGAGCCAGGGGAATACTCAGTCCCAAGGCTTTTGGGTCTCAAATGCAAATACTTCCTTACAGGAGCTGTAGTGACTGACTGGAGTTGTGTGTTGGTGGGAGGCAGAGTGGGTGGGTGGCCTGTGGGAGAGGGAACAAAAGTAAGTCAAAAGCAGCTTGTTGAGGTCATAGGATGGGTTAGTGGCAGAAGTGGGTGCTGAAGTCACTCATCTGCATTTCTTGTTTGGAGGGGAAGTGGAATATTTTTCAGCTCTAGAGGTGTAAGAAAGCAGACAGAGCATCTCGTGTTGTCCTGACACTGGTGGCAGAGGCTGAGGCTTTAAGACCAGCTGAGGAGGAACTGCTGAGCCCATTTTAACACCACCCTAAGCCAGCTGATATCTCAGACAACTTGCCAGAACCCTGGCAATCACTGAAGGTAGGAGTGAAGGCAGTGACAGGGTTGTTTGTAACACCCCTGTTGTTGACTTCTGGAGAAGGCTGGTAAAAGGAAGCTGAGGGGACATTTGTGGGAATTGGATATCTGGCTCAGCCAAACCAGAACACCCCTCCTGCTCACTGAGCCAGGGACCTGGAAGCCACAGGCTCCAGTGTGGGAGACCCTAATAAAATGCAAAAGAACAGAGGTGAGGTTAGTTTAAAGCTCTCTCCACAAGCTCTGGGAAGGATTCCCTGCATGAGGCCAACCTTGACCTTGAGCATTCTCAAGTCCTTTCCCTGGGATGCTGACCCAGTAGTCATAAATCATTCAAAGCATGAAGTGATCTTTTTATTTAATAAAAAAAAAAGTAATTGGATTGACATAAATTAAAGCTGAGTTAACCTGTCTGGGATAATTGGATTGGTAATAATGGACAGCAGTGTGGATTGAAGTAGGTCACGGTTTAACCTGGAGGCCTGGAGAGGATTTTTTTCAATTTTTAACCCCCCATACTTTTTTCAGTCTTTTTTTCCTCTGAAAGCCTGAAGAAGGGACTGGGGAGAAGATTGCCAGTATGTGCCCTGTGCATTGGTGGCTGGGGAATCAATTTCAGGGAACTCGAGTCACAAACTAGAATAAATTTGCTGGGAATAAATTCCCAGGTTCATTGCTGATTATGGATTATGGAGCAGATCCTCCTGAAGGCACTGTTGTTGGTGATATGGACAGAGGCATTGAGTGCACCCTCAGCAAGTTTGCTGACT
>VXBP01009898.1:32908-54716 GCA_013400115.1 Rhinopomastus cyanomelas
CAGTATCTGAAGGGGGCCTACAAAAAGGCTGGGGACGGACTTTTTAGGATGGTGGGTAGCAACAGGACTAGGGGCAATGGAGCAAAGCTGGAGATGGGTAGATTTAGACTGGATGTGAGGAGGAAGTTCTTCACCATGAGAGTGGTGAAGGCCTAGAATGGGTTGCCCAGGGAGGTGGTTGGGGCCCCATCCTTGGAGGTGTTTAAGGCCAGGCTGGATGGGGCTCTGGCCGGCCTGATCTAGGGTGGGGTGTCCTTGCCCAAGGTGTGGGGGTTGGAACTGGATGATCAGGTAGTCTCTTCCAACCCTGAGTGATTCTGATTCTGTAACTTCTTCAGTGAAGTGATCCTGCTGTGGCAGGGGGATTGGCCTAGATGATCTTTCGGGGGGTCCCTTCCAATCCCTAATGATTCTATGATTCTGTGATTCTAAGCAGTGGGCAACTTTGATAGAGGCTGTATTGTACATGGTTGCAGTGATAAATCTAAATGATTAAGGGATTAATCCTGCATTCTTTCTGTGCTGTCCTTACATGCCAATGATGAGAGAAAAACCAGAAAGCTGGTTTTGAATTGGGACTTTCTGGCGGCAATGGGATGTATAAACACTGGGTTTCAGGGTTGCTCTCTTCTTTCATTAGTGTATCTGTAAATGCCTCCCAGATATCTGGTATTTAAATGTGGTTGGACCCTTCTTACATCCTTGGGTAACCACAGCAGTGATAAATTATCCATAGTGTTGGAAAAATTCAAGAGTTTTAATGTCAGAGTAGCTTAGAGCTAGTTTGCATTGCTCTGCTTCTTACTTGAGACTCACTCAATGCTGGCTGGAAATGATGAGTGCTGCTGAAATGCATCCAAAGGGAGTCAGTCCTCCAACCCCTTGAAAAGCATCTGGCTTGGGAAGCAATTCTAGACTATTCCTCAAAACAGTTTCATGATCCTCTCCCAAGGACTTGATTGGCAGCTTTGCTGTGTTTGACACCATATCCTTCACTCCAGTGAAACCCAAATCCATCAAGATGTTATGCTAAGCACATGAGAAATGTACAAACATTTCCAAAGGAACTACTTCCCCATCTCTTCACTAAAGGTCACCTATAGGTTTCCTGCCGAGTGGCAGCAGTCCAAGAGAACTGCTCAGGCAGCTGAAAAATGAGCTGTGAAGAAATCCTCTGGAGATTAAATCCTTCTCTGATCCTGGAGCAAGCAGGTTATTGGGAATATGTACTAAGGAAGGGTTCATGTCCCTGCATGGTGTCCTGGGGAGGGCTGAGACTGGGGCTGGAGTAGCAGCTGAGCTGCAGACAGTGCTAGAATTGTGGTTGTATGGAGCAGAGAAAGGATGAGGAGGCAGTGCAGAGGGCCCAGCCCTCTTTCTCGCTTCGCACCAGGACCATTCAAGTCTTGTTTGTTTTATTCTGCAGAAAGCTGGTGATGGTTATGTGGTTGCAGTAGTTGCTTTGTTAGGTGAAGATAATCGGACTAGCTTCTGTTCTTGTGGCCGAATCCTGCTGCCTTTTGAAAACTGACTGTAGTCTAGTAGCTCTGGTTGTCATATTAGAAGCACTTGCTGTGAACAGCTTATTTGGAGCAGCGATGTGTAGCAGGCACGTTCTCAGTCATGTTGTGCTACCTGTTTGGCAGGGAAGATTGGCAGTGTAAATCTTCAAAACTTGCCTAGAGATTTCTATCTGATCTCTGCGGGCCAGACCCTGATCCCGTTGGGTTTGATGATAAGATTCCCTGGGTTTTGGAGTGACATACAGCACAAAGAGCATGCACTTCCTGCCCGTGCTGTGCCAGCACTGGGCTTCCTCTGGCTGGGTCAGACTCCACTGCCCTGCTACACTCTCAGCTGGAGCCAAGCAGGGCAGATCCAGGGGAAAAATCGTCAGTCCCAAAGAGGCTGGTGCAGATGAAGGCCTCTCTCCTCCCAGGGAAAAGGGAGACTGAGGGAAACAGAATGGTTCTGAGTCATCATCTGCTCAGGGGTAGTCCAGCTAGATGCTTTTCTTTGCCTAGAGCTTATGATAAAGTCGCAGCATGGACTTAAATAATTAGGAGATGCCTGGCTTTGCAGCAGAGAGACATTTCTTTTCCTGCTGACCTTGGCTGATTAGCAAATATTCAGTGTCATTTGTGGAATCCTGTCAAAGCAGCCCAGAGATATTCATCTGCCTAAAAGCCTCCAGGGGATCTCTTCTACCCCGTAGGGGCACAGCCCATCCTTGCTCTTCAAAGTGGGTTTTTTGATTAGCTGACTGGAGATGCGTGTTTGAGATCTTATGGGTTTTGATGCCTTTTTCCCCCCCTCCCCATCCCCTTTCAAAGAAGGGAGAAACTTAACATCACACTAGTCCCTTTGTGGCAGTTTGGAAGTTAAATTTACCAGGACCATTATCTTTAACAGCTGCTGCTGTCTGACAGATTGAGTTTATAGTCGGTCTTATAGGCACTAAAAACACTTTTATTCTTGTGGGTCCAATTTCAGAGCTATTCAATTTATTATCTCGAAGAGCTTAGCAGCTGTTCTCCTCACTCCTTCGTACCCCTCTGCCCCTCAGTCCCTCTCACTCCTCAAAGCTCAAGGTTCACCCCTTAATCCTGGAGGCAGAGGCAGTGATGTGCACATGTTCTCCCAGCAGCATGGAGTTGGGGGAGCTTTACTGCAGGCAGCCTCCACTGAAGGAGAAGTCCCCTGCCCCTACTGTCTCTTCTGTTAAGCAGCAGCACCATGCCGGTGTTGGGTTGTCCTGACCATGGCAATGATGAGATGTTCCTTTCTCTGTACCTCAGCACAAAGGAAAAGAGCGGCCATGGGTGTTGCAGGGAGGTGAAGAGGCCGCATTGCTCTAACTGGGCCACTTGCAGCTTTATTTCTGGAGAAACAGAAAATTAGAAGAATGATAGAGGCAGTTGGAAATGTCACATTAACATACCTTTCCTTGTGAATTTCTTTGTAATAGCTCTGAAGTGCACACCTTGCAATGAGCTGCTCTATTTCTGACTGCTCAGAAGTGTGAGGTTGTACCTTGTAGCACACAGGGCTCCTGGTCAAGATGCTCTGCTCTGTTTACAACCTCGGAGTGGAAGCCTAGCTGTTTCCTCTCTGGGTTGCTCTGATCACCTTTGCTTCTGGTGGCACTTCTTCCCCGTGCTGAGCAATGATGCTATGAAGGCTTGTAGTGATAGGCTTTCAAGTTAGAGAAGGGTAGCTGTAGGTTGAGTATTAGGAAGAAGCTCTTTAGCATGAAGGTAGTTGAACACTGGAATGGGTTGCCCTGGGAAGTAGTTGAGGCCTCATCCCTGGAGATAATTCAAAATGAGTCTGGACAAGGGTCTGCACAACCTGATCTAATTGAGGATGCCCCTGCTCACTAGATGTTGGACTAGATGACCTTTGGGAGGTCCCTTCCAACCCAGGCCATCTTGATCTCTCTTAGTAATTAGTGAGACTGCTTGCTTTATCTACAAAGGCAGGTTCCCATCCCAACTCTCTAGCCTTGCTTTTGTGTAGCAAAGTAGACCTGCTTTTAGGACTGGTCCAGTGTCATCCTGGCTTGTATCAGGAATGGTGTGGCCAGCAGGACAAGGGACATAATTCTACCCCTGTACTGGGCACTGATGAGGCCTCACCTCAAGTACTGGGGGCAGCTCTGGGCCATTCTCTTTAAGAAAGAGATTGAGGGGCTGGAGCAGATCCAGAGGAGCAACAAGGCTGGGAAGGGACTGGAGGGAAAGTCTTATGAGGAGAGACTGAGGGAGCTGGGGTTGTTTAGCCTGGAGAAAAGGAGTCTTGGGGGGACCTTATTCTTCTCTATAACTACCTGAAGGGAGGTTGCAAACAGGTGTGGGTCAGGCTCTTCTCCCATGCAACAAGTGATAGGATGAGAGACCAGGGCCTGAAGCTGACAGGGGAGGGTTAGGTTGGATATTAGGAAGCCCTTCCTCATGGGAAGGGTGATCAGACACTGGAGTGGACTGCCTAGGGCAGTGGTAGAGTCCCCTATCTCTGGAGGTGTTTAAGAAAAGAATGGATGTGACACTTAGTGCCATGGTCTTGCCGATATGGAGATGTTAGTTCATGGGCTGGACTGGATGAGCTCAGAAGGCTTTTCCAGCCTCAGTAATTCTGTGATTCTATGTATACAGCTCTTGCCCTGCTGCAGTGTTGATTAATCTTCTAGTCTGTGCCTCAGTTCCCTCTCCAGAGTAGGTTGTAAGGCCACTACCATGTGCTCTAGCGGCACAGTTAGCCGTGTTAATGTACCAAAAGGGAGGAGTTCTTGCTGCAGTTGCTTCCTTCTGAGCATTGACATATTTTTCAACCACCCTTCTCATCCGCCCCATCCCCTCATTTTACTCACAGCTTTGCAAAAGCATTGATTTATTGTGTGAGTAGCCACTGTGATGATCAGATATATTGTGAAAAATCACTGGAAATTAGTGGAGAGGACCCTAAGATGGGTTTCACTTATTTCCCTGTAACGCTGGCCCGTGATGATCTATTACACTTTTGCTTGGGCTAAGTTTTCCTGAAGTTAATGGGAGGTTTCCTGTTGACACATACAGTCTGTGGATCAGGCTTGTGGAGTTTTGGCACTTGTCAAGTGATAGCAAAATCTCAGCAAGTCTTGTGGCACAAAGGAGACAATTCAGACCTGTCACTGAGTGCCTGTTACATTCTTCTCATCTTCTCCTCGGTTCTATTCAAGTTCTTAGGCTGCTCTTGTTCCAGTGGTGCCTGAGTGCCCTCCAATGGTGCTAATGCTCCCACAAAGAGATAATAACGATAACCGCCTGCTTCAGAGGGTCTCTTTCTGCTCTGCTTCATTTCCTTTCCACCTTGCAGACAGTCTGATTATACCCTGTGGCTATTCCTACTCCCTTGTCAGCTTCAGAAAGGAAAAAAGAAGTCATTAGAAACCAACGAAAATGTTAATTGTATCATAAATCTCTGAACAGAGCAGCATTTCAACAGTTTATTCTGCTTTGGATGTGTGGCACTGCAGCTAGAGCTGCTTTGCTTTTTCCTCTAAGTCACTGAAAAGCTCAGAAAAAGGTGGAGGAGACAATGTGGTTTGCCAAAGCTGTATGTAACATTGAACGGGAGTGCAGAGTTTCAGACTGTAGACCTAATTTAGAAGCTGTAGTTAAGCAAGTGGTGAATGAATTCTGTAAAGGAAAAGATGGGTTTACTTTTTGTTAGGCTAAAACAGGTGTTTGCATGTGCTTTTTTGGTATATGTTTCTTAGAATGGCTTTATAACCAAACAGAACTGAGTCATATAGTGTCAGCTGAGTGTCATAGTACAAGATGTACTCAGAAGTATGGGGCTCACACACCTCTCTAGCAGAGGAACTGCAACAGGAACAAGTGTGGCCATGGGAATTGCTGATTGTGCCAAAGAAACAGCAGAATTGTATGTCTTTGAAAAAAAAAAAAAAAGCTGAAGTCTGGACCTGGAGAAAGGAGTGCTGGGCTTCTGAAGAAAAGGTCTGATCAAAGGAACACTGCCAGTCCTTGCAAGGGCATCTACAGCAGGTCATGAAGCAGACTGGGTAATCTTGCAGACCTTAATCAATGCCAGGAGGTGTAAACTGGGATATAACTGAAGTGATTTCAAATAGAGAAACATGATCTACATGAGTTTAAGGAGTGCTTGCTCTGAGCGATGTGGCTGTGACTCTCCCCTGCTTTGCCTCAGCAGCAGCTCTGGTTTGGCTGCAGCAGGGACATCCGGCCTGAGCTGCACCAGCCCAAGTGAATTACCTGCTGATCTCTAACTCCAGCACAAACTGGGGAGAGCAGGGAGCAGTCTCAGGTCTTGCAGCATCACAGGCAGATGGGTGGTGACAGGAGGACAGGAGCTATGAGGTCTGTGGAGGGGCACATCCACTGCTTTGCCTTTCCCACCAGGGAGTGCCTGAGGTGTTCAAGTTCAGTGCCATCTTCTCTCTTCCTTCAGGTTGGTCTGTGGATGCGCTTCATGCTTTGGTCCTCTTTGCTTTTCTCCCTATTTCAATGCAGTTTCAGTCTGTGGCCAGCCCCTGGCACAGAGGAGGGAGGGAAGAGGAGGGTTAATCCAATCCTTTTATCTTGCCCTTTGTCTAATTAAAACCACAACAAATGGCACAGTTTAGGTTTAAATGTAATTGTGTTTAATGAAACATTAAGGGCAATTAAAGGAGTTACCGTGGCAGCCTCTCTATACCCTCCAGGGTTATAATGGTCTGATGAAGTGCTCTTATTGGCTCTCTTGGCAGGGGGCTGTTAATTGCATTAGAAACTGATAGTGGTTTTCTTTTAATACTGAAGTTTCACTGGTTATCCATCTCAAGACACTTGTGTGTCATCAGCTCCTGGGAGCTGGAAGCAGTGTGTGGGGACATCGGCTGCCCATGAGGATGGACCCACCATGGACTCCTTGACAGAGAAGCTTTGGTCAGGACAGCCCATGGGTCTGCAAGCACTCAGGGCAGCCTGGAAGGCTGAGTGCCTCTCCTGGACTAACCACTATTATACACTATTTATTACTAATGTGATGCAATGCTTTATTGTTTTGTTTGGTGGTTTTTTTAATCCCTGGGAAACGTTGTCTTGGTATAGTTTAGTTAGTCTGAGGGTTGTCAGCAAAAGAGATGCCTGTCGTGTAAACCTAGATGATTCATGCTTGTAAATATTGTCTATTTCCTGTCAATCTCAGACTTTTAAAAGAAAGTCTCAGCACCTAGAGGTCATTTGCTGGAGATTTCACCTACCAGAAAAAATAAGTTGGCACCTTCCTCTTGGAAAAGCAGCTTGACTTCACAGCCAGTTCCTTACATTTTAGGACTTTGACTCATGCCTGACTCATGCTGCTTTTAAAAATAAAGATGGGAGGAGTTGACAAGAGCAAGTAAACTGAGGAGGGAGGCTGAGGGCAGCCCCACGGCTGCCAGCTGAGGCAGCTGAGGTCAGGCTTTTCCTGGCTGCCTTCCCCAAAGGTAGCACAGAGGGAAGCAGGAGTGGAGCTGGGAACAGGATGCCTAGCTCTAATCGCCTTCCTGCATCTTGAAGAAACAGGCACTGCCAGAATAGCCAAATAAATACTGGTTTTAAAGAAAGGAGGTATAAGTAGACAGCGAATAGTGCCCTTGCAGAAGCAACTTGAGGAGAGGCAGATGGGGCCTTTTCTTTTTCTCTTTTGTCTCTTTTGGTGGAAACTGTGGCTTGAAAACGAGGTTAACTGATGCCTCTTGAACATGGTGCAGGCTTGACAGCAGCTTTGTGGCACCAAGGCTGCCTTTGCATCCCTGATAGGATGACTGCTCTGTAAATCTTAGTAAAAGATGTTGTAGTAACACGCGTCCCCCAGAGACTGGGAGGGGAAGGGAATGATATATGTGTGAAACCTGTCTCTAGAGCCCTGCCATCTATTTCTCAAGTCTTAAGAAAATGCTGCCACTGTGTTGCCTCCATTTATCTCACATAAACATAGAGATAAACTTTTTCTTTTCCCCTGGCAGAGGCTATTTTTAACAACAAAGACTTTTTCTTTCTTCAGCACATTTTCCAGTTGCTTCACAAATAAATAACTTAATGCACCTCCTTGTCTCCACCTGCTTCCTGCCCTGTTCAGCAAGAGCTTCCTGAGCCCATGGGGACAGCCGTTTATCTCTACCTCCAAAGCCCCTAGTGATGCTCCAGCCCTGCTGCAGCTGTGAGGGGTAGCAGATGGACTCTTATCTCCATCTTGCAGCCAACGAGCCTAAGCCTGTGGAGATCTGGGACTTATTCATGCTCCCTCAGGAACTTGTGGTTGAACAGGAGCTAAATCCTGTTCACTTTTGGTTTTGGGGGGTAGCAATGTGTGAATTTGCCCTAACTGTATCCCTGGGTTGTTGCTTCCCATACCAACCATGTCTACTGATTTGCTCTGAAGTTTCCTTTTACTGGGGTGTGTTTGTGTGGCTGTTTGTGCCTCAGGAGCCTGTGGATTGTGATGGATGCACGTGTCGATGCTGCACAGCTATTGCTGAGCTGAATGTGCTGTGGTGTTGGACTCAGCAATACTGAGTTACCAAGCTCATCATCAACTTGTCTTGGTTCCCAGTGATGGGATGTGAAGGACAGGCCATGCCTTTCTTCCTCTTTCCCAGGGCTGTCAATGTTTTCCATAAAAAGATTTTTTTTTTACTCAAACCAATAGTATGCTGAAAGTGTTTCTAGCTGAGACTTGTGCTATTTCTTCTCCAAACTTCATGGTTGCTGGGTGCCCAGACTTGCTATCACTTGCTATCAGATTTGCTGGCAGCAAGAAACCACAGAAAACAAAAGTTTTAACCTAAGCTTCTCCTGCCACAGCCCTTGGAATGCTCTTTGGTAGGTCTGCCCACACTGTGAAAGAGGTGTTTTGAACAGCAGCAAGAGGAGTTTTTGCCTGTAGAAGTCTGTGGCAGAAAGAAACCTTCAGAAGATCTGATCTTGTCCTTCAGCTCACAGGGACTAAGGCCTCTCCTTGATCTGACAAGACCTTCCTTGTTCACTGGAAAACTACAGGGACTGCTGTGGTTTACTGTGGGTTTTCTTTCCCCTTCTGTTTCACAAATCCCTGATGCTTTGCCTGTGCTCTGAGAGCCCTTATTCCAGCTTTCCTAGCTTCTCCTTGGTCTGTAGAACAGTGGGCAAGTGAAAAAGGGGTGGGGAAGACAAAACAGATCACCCCTCACACCAGGCACACTGAACCCTGTCACCACAACCACCCCTGTCCCTGGGGGTTCCTGCAGCACCTTTTTTTAGCTGTGGTGGTGCAGGAACTGGGACAGGGCATTCACATTGCTTAAGTAAAACAGAATGATTTAAGTTTTATTTAATTTAAACAATAAAATGGCCATTAAACAAGTTATGCATTGACCACCTCACCATGCCCTCTAGCGCTAATCCTGATTAAGTGTCTTTATTACTTGGCTCAGTTGGCCTTTTTTAAATGACAGCAGAACATCTGATAGCAGGAGTGCAAACTCCTTCCCTCTCGGCAATTATCTCCCTTCCTACTGAGCTTTGCAGGGGGAAGGAGAAGGGAGAGCAGGTTGGCCAGGGGAGAAATCCAGCAGCACCTGATCCGTTTATCACACAGATATGCCATGGTGGAGGCTTAATGGAGATTTAAATAATTCAGAGCACTCAGCCCTGCTAAAGCTGTATAATGAGCCTTCTGCACCGTGAGCCACCGCTCGGCTGAGCCTACAAGCAGGGAGGTCGTGTGGTTTTTTCATGCATAATTAAAGGGATAAAAGGGGATTTAGAGCAACAGTGCTACAATGCAGCAGGCGGACAGAGGCTTCGCTTGTATTTAACTTGGAAATGCCAAACTGGTTTTGACTTGCAGAATAAGCTTGCCTCTTTCCCTTTTTTTGACATTTTTTTTTAAATGCTTTTTTTCCTTCTCCTGTTCCTTTCTGACTAGTTTCCACTTCTCTCTGTCCCATGAGCATGGGGTTATCTCTGAAGAGGATTCACAGTGATTCTTGCTTCTCATCAGGACAGCAACTTTCAGCCCTGTGGGGCTACTCTAGGTCTTCGCTGGAACAAGCAGGAACAAACTGAGAAGCCTTTCCCAGCAGGTTTCATGTCCCCTTTGTTTCTGACAGGGGAAATGGCTCTGGATGAAGAGAGTGAAGGAGGAGGAAGGAATAAGGGGGATCGCTATAACTTTTATGATTTATGATTTGTCATTTTTCTACTGTGTTGCTTACAAAATCTGGGGCAAAACGTTCTGCCTAGATGAATGGGTGTGAGAGAAATTTCTCATTGCTCTTTCTTCCTCCCTCTTTATTTGTTGTGCTCCTTTCTGCCTCAGCTGGGTTGTTTGCCAGGAGCCATCAACCACCATGCCCTGCCATGCCCTGCCAGGTCCAAGGCAGCAGAGAGGAGGCTGCAGCAGGGAGGACACTTACTGGAGACTTGGGTACCTGCCTGCTGCACAGCCAGGCCAGGAAGGGGGTTTCTCATGCTGCCCTTCAGCAATCTGCTGTATCTAATCAGCCCATGCTGCTGACAGAAGGAGAAAATGGCATTATCCTCCTCCCAGGAACTGGAAGAACATATTTTACTCCTTAACTCCTTTTTCTAGGACTGCAGGAAGGTGCTGCAAGAGCTCATGGCCAACTTCATGCACAAATGTGTTTGTGTCCCTCAGGGCTCCCCTGTCCTCACCTCTTTCTCCAGGAAAACTCTCAGAGCTATGTATAAATGTGATGTAGAGGCAGGAGCACAGGGTACTGTCAGGTCCCTGCCACCTTTCACCCCCAGAATGAATTAATTATTTTTCTTTAGATAAACAAAGCAAGAAAGGATCTGTGGCTACCGTATTCACTGTAATGGCATGTGTCCATCAGCTGTTTGTTGCTGAGTGGGAAGCAGGGGCCGGTGAGACACCCTGCGCATTCACTGTAATGAAAACATCCATCTTGTCTCCCTCAATGCACACTCTCCATTTAGGAATTTCGCAAACACTTCTGTCAAATATCACTCTCTGCACAATCCTGTTAGCAGGGCTGATGAATGGAGTCTCAAATTAAGACCGATCCCTCTGATAACCACAGTGCTGTAGGAGAGTCATCTGCTCAGTCAGAGCTATTTATTATATTTGATTAGCTGGGATGGCAATCTTCACAACCCACTGTAAATTCTGTTAGGAGCACTCTGAGGCCCAGAAATGCAAATCAGACTTCCCCAAACACATATGCATACATATAACCTCTCTTAGCAAATGGGTAATTTCCTCACATTTATTTCCGTGTTGATTCAAGAGAGATGTTGATGCCTTCCCTGTGCCAGGAGAGGAGGGAGAGGAATGAGTGGAACAATATTGGGTGACAAGGCGGCCCCACGTTATGTTGTTGCTCTTCATCAAGAAAGTGAGACCCTTCTTGGCAGCAGCTCCAGCAGAATGTTTTGTGAGCACTGGGCTCTGCATCCCAGCTCTCATTAGCCTGTATCCTGCAGACACTCCTTTCCAAATGGATGCTCAGGAGCAAAAGTCTCCTATAATGAAAGGAACCTCATGAAGCAGGGCAGGCTCTTCACTCTAGTATTTTTTTTAATCATTTGATTCAGACAGGCCCCTGACACCTTCAGTTGGTTACATAGAATCATAGAATCATTAGTGATCGGAAGGGACCTTGTAAGATCATCTAGTCCAATCCCCCTGCAACAGCAGGATCACCTAGACAAGTCACACAGGAACACATCCAGGCGGGTCTTGAACATCTCCAGTGAAGGAGACTCCACAACCAGCCTGGGCAGCCTGTTCCAGTGCTCTGTCACCCTCACTGTGAAGAAGTTCCTTCTCAGGTTGATGTGGAACCTTCTAAGTTCCAGCTTACAACCGTTGCCCCTTGTCCTATCACTACATGATAGTGAGAATAGTCCAGCTCCATCCTTCTGACACCCATCCCTCAAATATTTGTAGACATTAATGAGGTCACCCCTCAGTCTTTTCTTCTCCAAGCTAAAGAGACCCAACTCCCTCAGTCTCTCCTCATAAGAGAGTTACTCCACCTCCTTCATCATCTTCGTTGCCCTTGGCTGGACCCTCTCCAGCAGCTCCACATACATGAAATGAAGTTGAGTTGGAATTGGAGGGTTACTTCTCACCTCTGATCAAAGGAGCAGTGTATTGTCCGCAGTGGCTGTACGAATGGATTGGTGCATGGCTCTGTTCATAGTTACTGATAAGGTGCTCAGAGAACCATGTATAAATGACACCTTTTAATCCCCCTATTCACCTGGGTGAGGTTTGTACAGGTGACTGAGGTACCGCTTGACTCCAGTGGAGTTAGCATTACCTGTACGTGCTTGCAGGAAAGGAGGAGAGGTCCTGCAGGCTGCTGAGTGCATACTGCATCCAGAAATTTACTTTGTGTGCAGTGGTTAATTGTGCCAAGAAATTAAGGGGTTTGTCAAGGGTGAACAGAGAAGCACTATCGGTGGATTGTTTTCTTCTCCTAGACATCTTTTGAGAATCAGTTTCATAACTGGCTCATTAATTCCTGCTTTAGGTAGTCATTTACTGATACGTGCTATCTAACAGCGCTCTCTTCACTGATCTGTGGGTTAGGTTCCTCACGACTGATTCTTCTGCGATTAATCAGTTTTTAATAAATCCTTTTGAACGGGTTAAAAACTCTTCTAAAGCTCAGATTTTATGTCGATGTTGTGCTTTAACTTCTCCTCACCTTTAGTTTTTATATCCATTCAGAAAGATTCTTACAACATCTGTGTCCCTTTGATGTGTTTCCCAAGGACTGTTATTGAGGCAGCTGCCGTAACGATGCGCGGCTGAAAGAAACCCCTCACAGAGGTGGAGGTACCTGACAATGTGTTTGAATCTTCTTAAGCAGGTAGAAAAAAAATTCCCAACACGTTGAATGAAAATCTTATCTGGGTGTGATAAGGATCCCTTGGTCCCTGTAATATAATGTAGTTTGTTTCTTTCAGCCTCGCAAATGCTTTTGTTATCTTTGATTTTTTTTTTCCTCCCTTCTGTATTGCCTTGATTTTTTTTCTTTTTCCCCTTCCCTTTTCTCATTCATCATTGTTGCTTGTAAATCCTTCCCCTGGTAGAGATTAGAGTAGGAATGAGTGATAGATGCTGTCAGTAACGGGAGCTAATTTTACCCCTGATAATGGCTCTGTGGTTTACACAGACTTCACTCTGCTGATGCAGACATGGACCCAGGGGCCCATCCTGTCTGTGCTCAGTGTGGAGGTGCCACCCCACCTGGCAATGGGACTTCAGCTGCTGGGGAGCCCACACTTCATGCTGGGGATTTTTTATCCTGGAAAGGGTCTCTGTGCATTCTTCTCACCAGGGTAGGATTCCTTCCCAAGCACAGGAGTAAAGCAACACCAATTTTTATGTGTTCTGTGAAGAGCCTTTCACCTTCTGTAAAAGTGAGGGCACGTGTGTGAGATGGTGGAGTCAATGAGCTGGACTGGATTCAGATCCCATTGCTGGTGGGACGATTTCACTGACATCCACACAGCAAGGCTGCTCTGAGCACCACACGGAGGACCTTGGGTATCGCAGGCACACACCACAGTAATGACACTGAGAGGGTGATGTAGTAATGACAGCAAACATTGCTCTGTGCAGTATGTTACACTGCTGTGACCTCCTTTTGGGGTTATAACCCATTGGTTGTTGCTGTAGTATGACA
Organism: Rhinopomastus cyanomelas; assembly: GCA_013400115.1. Classification (NCBI taxonomy): domain Eukaryota; kingdom Metazoa; phylum Chordata; class Aves; order Bucerotiformes; family Rhinopomastidae; genus Rhinopomastus; species Rhinopomastus cyanomelas. The sequence goes on from VXBP01009898.1 coordinate 46,116, forward strand.
TCAGGTCTTACTTTGAGCCACCATTTATAAACACAAAGTACTAGGAATGTTTGGGCAGTGCTGTCCCAGCCTTGTCTACCCACGAGGGTGGCCCTGAAGCACCTGAAGACCATCCTGTGTTTCTTTGTGCTACCAAAAAGGAGGGGAGTGCCAGGACATGGAAGATAGAAGATCCCATAGCCCATTTGTGAGGAGGAACCCTAGCTAGGAATGAAGAGGTCTGCAGTGGTCTTCAGCTTTGCTCTGTTATGTAGTGGGGAAAGCATGGCTGGACTAGCTGACCAAATGCCTTTGACCTGCTCATCTCTGGCCATGCTCTGTGTGGAGGGTGGTGAATTTGGCCCTGTTCTTTCCCCATGCTGAATCAATACTCAGCAGTCTGTTTTTCCTGGTGTTCTCACAAGGGGCTGAGATCTAGGAGAGGATTTGCACAACAGATGAAAGCTGGCTAAAAGGATGTTGAAAGTCTGAAGAAGTCTTGAAACACAGCTGTCACAGCCAGATTCCAGTGCAGATGGTTGTCCTTTGCTCATGTGAAAATTGCAGCTGCAGTGTCTGTGAGGGATATTTGCTCCTTTGGCCTATACTGGTGAGCATAATTACTTGTGTTCCAGCCCCATAACAGGTTCAGTAATCTTAGTTAATTGCTTGTCCTCGAATGAAGACAGAGTAAAATATCCAAAGTTATTTATTTTCTCCATTACTGTTATTTACTGCACATAATTTGTTTTTCAGGTTGTCTCGTGTGGTTTTTGTGCAGCTCATAACACTCTTCTTCACTGTCTTTCCTCTATTTGCTGTGACATTGTCACAACAGCCAACTGGTTTCCTTCACATCTTCCCTACATACGAAATTGCCTTGAGACGGTTTTAATTCACTGCCTGTTTTACTCAGTCCTTATTAATACATTTTAGGTGTCCTGTTCCCCTACTTTGATTTAAGCAATGATTCAGGGAAGTTTTGGAGTCTTCTATAGAATAGGGTGTATAGCTACAATCTTTTCTCATTTTGTTCTTACTCTGCTGGCTTTGCGTCTTCAAGTGCTATTTTTTCCTCCTTAGGTATGTGATATTTCCCCCTGTACTGGTGCTGCCAGCTCACAGCTCAGCTTCTCTTACTCAGGTGGTATTTCGAGACCCATAGCAGCAACTGAATGGATCCAGTAAGACAACTTGCTTTGGTGCTGTCTCCTTGCTGCTGCTGGTGAGGAAGAGCCAGGACATCCCTTTATCTTGAAGTATTTCAGGTGTAGCAAGTTTATGCTTCATGAAACTGTTATTAGTCAGAGAGGTGGAGGAAGGATAATTGCAAAAGGATGTGGCCCAGCTGCTCCAGCCTTGTTTCATTACAGGCTGGGAGCAGCTGACTTCCTCTGATTGCTGCTGATTTTCTGAATTATGGCTTGAGAAAAACAGGGGCTGGATGGAGAGCAGATGCCATCTGTGAGGCCAAGTTTTCTGCTGCTTGCCAGGTCTGGGGTAAGGCGAGCTCTGGCTGTGAAATAGTTGGTGCCTACTGGAAGTGTCTAGGTGCTAGTGAAGTGTGGCTTTGCTGCCTTTTGATGTGATGTTGGTAACTGGTGTAATTACAAGGTAGCTTCTCATTAATAACTACTTCAAGTCATTTCTCCCTCCTGCCTTCCTGACCAATTTCTTTTCTTCTGCAAATTGGAATTAGATTACTCTTGTTCTGAAGTATTTATTCAGTCTAACGGAAATCTATACGGTAGTATGAAAGCTAGTTAATGGGATTGTTAGTTAGTTAATGGGTTGCTGGGATAGTCCTCTGCTGTGGTTATAGATATTCCTACTTGCTGCAGGGGAGTTGGACTAGATGACCTTTAAAGGTCTCCTCCAACCTGATGCGTTCTACGATTCACCCCTGGAGTGCAGAGCCAGTGAAAATCACAGCGATGTGAGAAGAGCCCACGGATGTTTTTCAAGCCACCGATCTTTCCAATTGTCTCCTTCAGCATTCTCCTCACTGCTATGGAGCACCACAAAAAGCAAGTGGTTATGTGTACCATTTGGTCTCCACTGGGGTTCATTTGGACCCCAACTTGTATTAAAAGCAACACAAGTTCTGGCCTCTTTGAGCTCTGCAGGCTCTTTTCTCCTATGTCACATCCTGCCCTTCATCATCTTTTTCTTTCACAATGTCTCTTTGCATTTTGAATCAGATCTTCACAGTGAGCTAAAAAGAAAATCAAGAATCTGCCAAAACATTCATCATGTCTTTTCTCTTCAAAATAGCATTGGAATTCAGGCCTGTTTCAGGCTTGTGCATTGAAGATTATGCGACTTGGAGCTGGGAAATTGAAAAGTTCTGTGCACATTAGTTTGAATTTTTAACCAAATTCCTGTCAGCTGCGTTTCTTCCTTTTACATGTTTTTCTTCTATTAATATTCTAGCAAATGGGTTTACAAGAAACAATGAATTTTAAACAAAGCATGGAGGACTTTTCCAGAGAATGGATTTCAAGTCATATATGTGAATATTCTCACTGGGTTCTGAGAGCAACTGCCCTTTGCAGAGCAGAGATGTGACAGTGATTCCTCTGCCAGAACGAGCCGTATTCGAATACGCCCAGCAACTAGCTGAAGAGAAGGCCATCTTTCTCACTCATTTTGCACCGGTAAAACCAAAAGCAAGGTGGGACAGAAATCATTGAATGGTTGATGAGGAAGAGCTTTTTCACCTAACTGAGTTTTTGTCAGGAAAAAATACTCCCTTAATGTCCACACAGTTTGTGGAAGGGTTTTTCTTTAAGGAGGAAACAGAAGCATGTCTTTCTCCAGGAACATCTGGCCTTTGTTTGTGGGCTGTGTTTGTGACTTACAAAACTACGTTGCCTTGAGGTGCTCTGCACCTGCAGCTCCTCCTGAAGTTGGTGTGAATCGGGTTGCTGGCACAGATTTTGCTGTCACCTTGAAGGATCTCCCTTCCTTGCTTTCTGGATGTCTCCTGCTCAGCGTGAGAGCATGTGGTTAGACTTTTCTACTTGGTTTTCACTTCCTTTCTGGGCAGTAACAGTCTGTGGGTTCTACATCCTCTGTCTTCACCACAGGCTTGTAGCGGATTGGTGTGGGAAGCCAGCACACCCAAAGGTAGGACAGAAAGCGTCTGTAGCTGCCGTGATAATCCTGGCACAGGGCTGTTTGAGCCATCATTCAGACTTTCTTAATTTCTAAAGATCTCTGCAGACAATCATGCCTTCCCATAAGGCAGAAGGCGTGTGAAAGGATCAAGAGTACAGCACAGAGGTGACATTTTTTTAGGGGAAAAACAAGTGCTAAAAGCCATATTCTTCAGCAGGAGGGCTGGAGTCACATGCTGGGAGGTGCTGGAACATCTTTCCTCTGCTCTGTGCCCTCGGCTTGAACTAGAGATAAAAATAAGATGACTTTTGCAAGACCATGACCTTCACAAGTACAAACTCACATAGACCTGGCCCATAGGGGCCAGGGTGAAAGGGTGATGAGGAGAAGCAATTAGATCCTGACATGATGGTAAGTTGAGAGCAGGGAGAAGTGGAATTGCTTCAGGGACCACCAGTGCCATGGAGCTTTCAGATGGCACCTTCACTGTATGGTGGTAGACATTCAGTCTCTCCCATGAAGGTGCTGTGGGTGAACTGTCTGGATTCTTCTCCAGAGCTCTCTGGTAGTCTCTGGGCTGTAGGAGGTGCAGATTTTACCTCCTCTGCTGACTGCAGCCTGGGAATGCAATGAACTTCTTAAAAAACAGGCACTGCTGCTAAGAAGTGAAGGGAAAGTCGTGTGGGATGAGATCTTTCCTCTGCTTGAAGAAGTTGTAACTGTGAATCAATGTGAAACCAAATTTTTCTGGCTCATGTTGGTAGATTTGGGCAGCCCCCACCTTCTTTCTGGAATAACTCAGCCTGCTCTTTGCTTAACTTGCCAGGGCCAAGAGCTGCCACAGCCTAAAGGCCACCATCAAAGTTTTCCTTTTGCCACTTCATTGGCTTCTGCGATAGGTTTTGGTCTGCAAGTGACGCGTTCCCTTCCTAACGGGAAATGAGAAGCCTGCTGCTCTCATCCCCCCTGCAAACAGAGGCAACCTGTGCTAATGCGATGCCAGTCCCACGCTGCTGCTCGACTGCTGTTAGATTCGATTTGCTGGGCGTAGCGCTGCTTTGAAGGCAGCGATGTGCTATCGTGTCAGAAGGTAATTAAATAGATCCCAATTCTTTTAATTACTGCTCGCTCCTCACTACACGCCTGCCTACAAGGGTGAAGTGAAGGGTATGGGAATAATCGCTGACAGATCACAGCTGGAAATCTGCGGCACCTTGGATAAACAGTGAGGCGAAGGCGCTGCACGCAATCGGGGCAGCTCAGCTTCACAATTACTGTGAGATGTGTCTGAAGAGATTGGGGCACGGAATTGGAAAACACGGCAGGCTCCGTTCTCCGGGAAGCAGACTGTAGCACAGGGCCGGGTGATTGCGATCAGAGGCGTACCTAACACACAAAATGGGATTTGCTGTTGTTGGCAGGGAACTTCAGGCAGAGGCGAGGTGAAATAAGCAGATTAGTGTGATACTGCTCACCAGACAGGGGCAACGAGGTGAAGAAATGCTAAGACCTTGCAGTTTATTAGTGATACACATCACTGTAACATCCCTTGTCATTATCATGCTGACAGGGCTCTGGTGCTCAGGAGGTCAATGATGCCCAGCCTTGGTGTCCTGGTGCTTTTCTCTGCCTGGAGACCACAGCTGGAATGTGGTAGAAGTGACACCAGACCTTCCTATGTGCTCTCCTTTATGCCAAGTGATACAGGCTGATATCACATTATCAGAGTAGACTAGATTGGAAGGGACCCCAAAGGCCATCAAGTCCATCCCCTTAAAGAAATACATAGGTGATCCTGCTGTGGTGGGGGGGTTGGACTAGATGATCTTTCAACGTCCCTTGCAATCCCTAATGTTCTGTGATTCTGTGAAATGAGATGGCCAAGCACTCTGGCAAACTAAGCATTAAAGCTGACTATAGTTGCAGAATCTACCACTTCCCTTGGAAGACCATTGCAGTGCCTAATTGCTCTCACAGTGAAAAATTTTCCACTGGAGTCCAACTGGGATCTCTTCAGGAGCAACTTGTATCCATCACCCCTTGTCTTTTCTAAGAGATTGCTTGTGAAAAGGGAGTCTCCATCTTCTTGACAGCCACCCTTCATGTCCTGGTACATGGTAATAATGTCCTCCTCTAAGCCTTCTCTTCTCAAGGCTAAACAAACCCAGCTCTCTCAGCCTTTCCTCATACGGCAGGTCTTCTAGTCATCCTTGTGGCCCTTCTCTGGACCCTCTCCAGCTTTTCAGAGCTGTTGTTCACATTAGGTGAAATGTTTTTGCTTTTGAAGGTGTTGGGTATTTTCCAAGAGTCAGAGACAGCCTTTGACAGCCAAGCACCTGGTGAGGTTTTCATAGAGATGAACGTGAGGTGTTGGGTCATAGACACAAGTTGAATGTTGTGAATAAGGCATAAATGCTCTTGAAATGTCTGGCTGAAGTCAACATGATGCATTGCTTCTTGTTCCCTCACAAGTATTCCAAGGTCTTTAGAAAATCATCAGTTGCTGCTGACTAACTGCATCTCTGCCCCCAAGCTGATGAGGATGAAGCAGACGTGGCAGGGCTGGAGCTGGAATTAATGTTTCAAGGATATGACCAAAAGCACTTTTGTGGGGAGTAAAGCTTGTTTGTCTGGGAGCCACTCCTGCTTTATTACTTTTCCCTTTATCTGTTGTTCTGCTTCTAAAAGGTCCTCTAATGCCTCATGGGGTTAATAAACCAGGAGTGGAGGCAGGAGACTTCATTTTGAGTCCTGCACAATTTATGGGCTGGGGAAGTTGCTGGTTGCCAGGCATCTGGAAGGCAGCACTGCAAACACTGCCAGCAAGAGACTGCTGTGTGCAGCTTGTCTGCTCTGCTGTGCTGGTGGCATCAGTCACACAGGACTCTCAAGACGTGTCTGCTGTTTTTAGGGAAGAAAATAGAGAGGATGGATGGGAGACCTTTTTCTCCACACTTATCTCTTATCTGGTATAAAGGATCAGTCCCTTATAAACCCTCCTATAACGTTTCCCTCTGCAGTGACGTGGTTTCCTGCTTTGGAAGATGAAAAAGCTCTAGAGCCCATGGGGTTAAACAGGACAATATCTGAAAGCCACTGGTGCCCAAAGGGGCATCGGGGGCTGTTTTGGCTCCTGAGCCTGCTGACGAGCCATACATACACTGCATAGGAATTTGAGCTTAAACTCTAACCTCTGGGCTGGTACCCAACTACCTGCTGTGGTGGGTGGTACCAACTCTGCTACCCATGGGCAAAGCCACCACTGCTCATGGAATGTGCTGGCAAATGCAGACACTCCTCTGTGGAATGCTGATGTTTTGTGGGAGATGTTTTCCTTCTCTGTACTGCATTCTCATTGCCTTTTCTTTTATTCTTCTGGGACTGGTATTACTTATGTCCTCAGAATCCACTTCCAGGCAAAGCTTATAGAGGGGTCTTTCAGGAAATCACTCGATTTTTAACTTGTTTATTGTTGTGTTGATTGTATTCTCTCCAGTTTTGTTTGCTTGTGGTGGCTGAAATGCAGTGCCTGAGCCTAAGAGTAAAACATCAAAGACTGAGTTGTCTAATTCCCGTGGGAAGTCAGCTTGATATTATGCCTTGGAATCCTGCTAATCATAACGATCTCACTGGGCTTAATCTGAGATGATCAGATTAGGGTTTCTGCAGAGTGTTGATGCTGTGTGTGGCAGGTGCTTCCTTCACAAACTGCCTCTGCTTTTTGAACCTCTACTGATGCCCACCCCAGTATCTGATCCCTGAGGGCTCTTGCTTAAGGTTTTGAATTGTTCAGAGGTTCTTCTGGGGTCAGAGTGGAGAATTCTCAAAGCACAAAAAGACATGAAAGCAGCCCCGTTTCCTTCTCCTAACTGATGCCACATTTGTTTCAATAAAGCCCATTTTGGAGCAGGGCTTCTGATCCGAATCAGTGGAGATTATACCAGTGGCTGTGGCAAGAACAGGAGGCATGCTTTTTCATCCTGTTTTGTCTCCTCACTGTTTCTAGTGGGTTGACAGAGGGACTAAAGCTTTTCATGTGTTTGGAAAGGCTTTCCAGGACTATTTGTTCCATCAGCTCCTCAGAGATCAGTGTGTAGTTCCCTAGACCCTATTTCTTGCTTTTCCTGAAGATAAGTGGCATTTGGCCTCTTCCAGAGCTCAGGAACCACCCTCCATTGCCATGACCTCTCAGAGGTAATGGTGTGAGCTCAGATTTGTGGTCCCATCCAGTTCCTAATGTTCTGTGATTCTGTGACAGGAGTGGGGCATCCTTTTGTGAACTGATGAACTGCATTTGGGTCATCTGTGGTTTAAAGTCTCAAGTGAACAATCTCAGCAGTATCGGATAGGTCCCTGGAAGTGACCCTGACTATCTTGACAATATTAAGAGTGTTGTGGAGGATTCCATGACATAGAAGTAACTTGAAGATAAAAGTTAGGAAATCACAGAACAGAATCATAGAATCACAGAACATCGGGGATTGGAAGGGACCTCAAAAGAACAAGTCTAATCCCCCTGCCATAGCAGGATCACCTTGACCAAGTTGCACAGGAACACATCCAGGTGGGTTTTATGCATCTCCAGAGAAGGAGACTCCACAACCCACCCTGGGTAGCCTATTCCAGTGCTCTGTCACCCTCACTGTGAAGTTCCTTCTCACATTCACATGGAACTTCTTATGTTCCAGTTTACACCCATTGCCCCTTGTCCTATCACTGGACATTGAGAAGAGCCTGGCTACGTCCTCCTGACACCCACCCTTCACATATTTATAGACTTTAATAAGGTGACCCCTCAGTCTCCTCTTCTCCAAGCTAAAGAGACCCACCTCCCTCAGCCTCCCCTCATAATGGAGGTGTTCTACTTCCTTCATCATCTTCATTGCTCTGAGCTGGACTCTCTCCAGCAGTTCTGTGTCCCTCATGAGCTGAGGGTCCCAGAACTGGACACAATACTCCAGGTGTGGTCTCACCAGGGCAGAGTAGAGGGAGAGAAGAACCTCTCTTGATCTACTAACCACTCCCCTTCTGATCCACCCCAGGATGCTGTTGGCCCTCTTGGCCACAAGGGCCCATTACTGCCTCATGGTCATCCTGCTGTCCACCAGGACCCCCAGGTCCCTTTCTCCTACACTACTCTCCAACACATCAGTCCCCAACCCATACAGGCACCTGAGGTTGTTCTTGCCCAGCTGCAAGACTCTACACTTACCCTTGTTATACTTCACTACGCTTCTCTCTGCCCAGCTCTCCAGCCTGTCCAGCTCTTGCTGAATGGCAGCACAGTCTGCAGGGATGTTGCCCACTCTTCATAGCTTTGTGTCATCAGCAAACTTGCTGACAGGGCACTGTAATCCCTTATCCAATTCATTAATGAATAGATTGAATAGGACTGGTCCCAGTACCGACCCTTGCAGGACTCCACTAGATACAGGCCTCCAACTAGACTCTGTTCCACTGACCACCACTCTCTGGCTTCTATCCTGCAGCCAGTTCACCATC
>VXBP01009898.1:54792-421795 GCA_013400115.1 Rhinopomastus cyanomelas
GATCTTAAAGATTTGAGTGGCATTTGCTATCCTCCAGTCCCTAGGCACCTCTCCTGATCCTCATGACTTAGAAAAGATGATGGAGAGTGACTAAGCAATGATTTCTGCCATCTCCCTTAGCACTTGAGAATGTATCCCAACCGGGCCCATGGATTTATGAGCACCCAGTTTGCTCAACTTATCCCTAACCCAGCCCTCATCAACCAAGGCAGGTGCCTCTCTTGCCTCCACTTCCTCTGGAGTCTCTGCAGTCTGGGGCTTGATATCAAGACAGCCCCCAGAAGTATAGAGGCAAAGAAGTTGTTGAGTATCTCTTCTTTCTCTGTATCCTCTGTCCTCGGGGCATGCACCTCATTCAGCAGGGGCCCTACGTTGCCTCTAGTTTTAGCTTTACCTGCAATGTATTTGAAGAATCCCTTTCTGTTACCCTTGACCTCTCTTGCAGGGTTTAATTCCAAGGAGGCCTTGGCTTTTCTAGTTGCATCCCTACATTCTCTCACTAAAGCCTTATAATCACCCCAAGTGGCCATCCCCTCCTTCCATGATTTATAGGCTTTCTTCTTCCTCTTGAGTTCGTCCAGTTTGTTTAACCACACAGGTCTTCTGGCTTCCTTCCTTGACTTCTTTCCTCTTGGAATGCACTTGAACTTCAAAGAAGTGGATGTTAACCAACTATTTTGGGCCCCTTTACCTGCCAGTACCCTGTCCCACGGGATTTCCCCTAGCAATTGCTTGAAAAGGCCAAAGTTGGTCCTCCTGAAGTCCAGGGTTATGATTCTGCTAGCTGTTCTGTTCCTGCCACACGAGACCCTGAACTCTACCATGTCATGGTCACTGCAACCAAGGCTGCCCTCAACCTTCACTGCTTCAGCCAGACTCTCCTTGTTGCTGAGTACAAGATCCAGCAGCGCTCCTATCCTAGTGAGCTCCTCCACCATTTGCATCAGGAAATTGTCACCAATGCTCTGGAGGGACTTCCTGGACTGTGGATGGCTGGCTGAGTAGGACTTCCAGGAAAAATCAAGGTAGTTAAAATGCCCCAAGAGAACCAGAGCCTGTGGCTGTGAGGCTGCTGTCAGCTGCCTGTAGAAGACGACATCAGCTTCCTCATTCTGATCTAGCGACATGAAATAGACACCCATGACAGTATCACTCATGCCAGCCTGCCACTTAATCTGCACCCATAAACTCTCAGCTCTCTCTTCATCTTCCCCTGGGCAGAACTCAATACATTCCAGCTGCTCTCTTGCATAAAAAGCAACTCCGCCACCCCGCCTTGCTGACCTGTCCCTCCTGAAAAGGACATAGCCATCAATGACCACATTCCAGTCATGCGAGCTGTCCCACCATGTCTCTGTAATTGCCACCAGATCATAATCACGTGACTGAACACAACTTTCTGACTTTTCTTGCTTGTTCCCCATGCTGCGTGCATTGGTGTACAAGCATTTCAGGGAGCGAGCTGAGCGCTCCGATTTCACCCTAGGACTGTGGGAGGCTGCCTGGTTTTCATCAAGACCAGACCAAGACCACTGGTGTGCACCCATCAACAATCCCACCCCTCTTTGAATCTAGTCTAAAGCCCTCTGAATCATAGAATCGTATGAGCCCTGCCAATTCCTGCCCTGGAACCCCTTTTCCCTTCTGAGATAACTTCTGTCTGTTTCAACCTCTCACCCTCCACCTAATTTTTACAGGTATTATTTACTACTGCATAATGCTACATGCTCAAGTCCTAGGCTGATTTTATTTCAAGGCAATTCCACTGCCATCTGTGCAATTACATCAATTCACACCCACTAGTGCTCTTAGCCAATGTTTATGTATCTTCTTAGGTTCCATATAAAACTGATTTTTTTCAGAAGCTGACTTGCTAGCTAAAGAAGCAGCAATGATCTTTAACAACTCTATTACACTGTTCAATACAGCATTTTTATTGATCCATGCCCTTAATGTGGCAGAAGCATGGCTCAATTTTTTCATTATTTGTGTGTATCCAGCCTTGCTAGCCAAGAACTTGTGTGTGTGGCAAGCACTCTTGCTTCCCAGACGCTGTTGTTATGCTACAGACTGGTCTGCCCATACCGATTACAGATTGAGCGTAGAATTTTCCAGTCGTGACTATCTGAGTAGCAGAGAGGTAAAAGCAGCCATCTCTCAGAGCAGACAGGGAGGAGGAGAGGTTAGGATGGGGAAAGAGAAGTTTGCAATAATAACCCCCTCCCTTACCAGTGGAATGGAAAAATGTTAAGGGTAAGTGAGCAAAATATGAGCTGATCCTTTGGGCTGCCATTCCAGAGCTGATCCATTTTAAGAGGAAGGATCTGTCTGGGCCTCTGTCTACCTGGTAGCTGAATGAGTTTAGTAATGGTTCCAGCAAGGTCCTTGTGACACTGTGCTGTTTTTAAAGAGCTTTGAGGTCTTCAGTTGTAACAGCACGAGAGGAAAATGCTACTGTCTTATGGCTGCTAAGATGCTTCTGCATTTGGCTCCAAGGACACTCAATTATTTCAAAATGCTGAGCTGGGAGTGTGTTTTGATCCAGTGCATTGCACGTGGACATCAAATACCCTCTTGTGTTGTTTGCCTGTTGTAGCAGACAAATATATCTGAAAAGTAGCACTGCGTATCCTCTCCAGGCACAACCTCAGCAAAGCAGGTCTGCACTTGAGGTTAGAGGCTGTGATTAGAGTGTAATTAGGCTTTCTACATTAGCAATGCATTGTGATGATGCTGAATTTAATGGATTCCTTGGGGTCTTTGCATTCTTTTTGCAATCATTGCCTCCCCAGCCATTCATTCAGAAAGCACTTTACATTTCCCCCCCCCATCCCACTCCTGCTCTGCAAGCATGGGTTTTATATGTTTTGGATGGATTTTGCTTAGTGGCTTCTTCATGCTGTTTGAAGGCTTTGCGTGCCATGGGTTAATACACGTAATTGTTGGCACAGGTTAATACCAAAAGGCCTTTTGTTCTCAGCCTTGGCCTTCAGGAGGCCTCTTTTGAGTACCTCTCAAATGGTCTCTGGTGTGTCACTGGTGAATAAGCTCTTCTGACTCCGTCAGCTCTGAGGTTAGACCTGAAAGTAACACCACCTTACCGTGACGCTGGGGTTCTGTTATGTGGCAGCAGGTCCTCAGATGGAGACAACTCTGAAGGGAAATAGTGGCAGGCAACAGTGATTACAGAGCAGACACGCAGCTTTAGGAAATGTGAGCTGCTTGGACACAACAGCCAACTTCTTAAGGCCTAGACCTCTGATGGTAAATACTTTCTTGATCTGAGAGAAGCTGACTTCCCACTCACCAGCAACTCTTGCAAGACTGGCAGTCTCCATCTACTTTTCTTCTTTTCTCATGTTATTTTTCATCATCCTCTCAAGTTTTCATCACTTCAAGGGAAGAATTATCTGGTCCTGCAGGTGCCAGATGATACTCCAAAGAGTATCTTTCCCTCTAATAGCTCTGCTGTAAGGCAGAAGAATGTTTGCCTGCAGGTTGGGCAGGGATGTGTAGACCCATTAAGGCTTGTCAATTAGCTCTTGACAACACTTCAAGCTGTTTCTTCCGGTAGAAAAGGTGTTCTGAGGGCTGCAGGGACTGAGGCAAAACCAGTGAACATCAGAGTTGCGGTTTGCTTTCAGAAAATGTTGTATCTGTGAGAGTCATCCATGGTCAACTGGCCTCTGGCAGCAGAGATGCGATTCTCTTTCCCATGCCACCTGCTGATAGACACAAATGGGAACTGTGTAGAAATAGCCTGGGGAATGGTAATTTCACGTGTCTGCTCCAGATACTGCAGAAAAGTCTCTTGGACGGCAATCAGAGATTAGTCACCCTTATCATCCATCTGTCCTTGATGCAATAGCAAACCTGAGCCTTGCTCTGACCAACCTTGTCTGTGAGCTGCAGGAGTGGCACTGCTTTGCACATCTGCTCCTGGAACAGTTGTGAGGATCCAGCTGAAGATGATGTGCTGGAAAGATGTTTGATCTTCTTGGTGCCAGAGAGATGTTCTGGGCCATTGCAGAGGGATCCTATTAGATTCTGTTGTCTTCTACCCATCTCAGATAAATATAAAGAAGACATTTACTTTGCAGTTCTAATCTGAGAGTTGTTGCAGAACTTCTGCTACAGTGTGTAGTCTTGAGCAGATCAAAAGACAAACGTCTCTCTCTCCTTGGTGACTCACATATTGCTACTGTAAAGGAAACAAAGCAGGAGTGAGGTGACAGATCTCCCCCTTTTTGGCTGAAGCCATGCCTGCATCCTGTGGTGTGGTAACATCTCCTGTCAGTAGATACTGATAGTGAGGAGAGTTAGCTGTGGTCCAGTGATAAATTCACATCTGTGTCTTATGGATTGTTTGATTTTAATGCAAAGAACATAAAGCTGTATTTTCAAGCTGTCCCCAGACTTTTACACCTACAACTCCTCTCCTCTTCATCTGCTCTGCAGAGGAACCCTGTGAAACTGGGTCCTCCTCTCCCAGTTCTTGTTTTTGCACCATGGCTTGGCTATGAGCTCTGAAATCTAGAGATCACCTATGAACCCAGAAGCCAGAGACTGACTAGGGATATGCAGATGGATGGAGGAAGGCTTGCAAAGTGGAGACAGTTTCTAGACAAAGCCAGCATGAAGTAATCCCTGGAAAGTAAATGGAAAAACAGATTATGTTTGTTCTCAGCTCTGTTCAATAATGGAGCAGTAGACAGCTGCTGGCCTGCTTCCCGCAGACCCCTCACAGGAGCAGACAGCACTACATTATTAATTGTCTGCTGGGATGCACTGCAGCTTCTGGAGAGTAACCTGGTGCTGTGGGAAGAAACCCCTTCCTCCTGCCTCCAGGGTTCTTTTCACAGTGTCGCTCTCCCTTGGAAATGCCTTTTCGCACTATGGTGTCCATGTGGCAGTGGCACAACCGCTGCAGCCTCAAGGCGCAGGAAGTTTGTCCAGCTTTCTTATGGTGTCACTGTGGCAACTATGATGTCATAAGTCTCAACTATGATGTCATCAGTTTGAGACACCATAATTCTGGTCGGTGACAGCATAAGCACTGACTGAGATACTATCAACTGTGACATCACTGGTCTGTGACATCATAATTCCCAATCGTGACATCATAAGTACTGACTGTGATGTCACCTGACTGTGAAGTCAGAATGGGTAAGAATGAGAGGAAAAGCGAACAAGGCGTATGACATTACAGAGGATGACTTAGATGGTCTTTTGAGGTCCCTTCCAACCTGTAACATTCTGTGATTCTGTGACATAACATTTGGGACCTGTGACATCACAGTCAGCAATTATGATGCCACAGCCAGGACTTATGATATCATAATGTGCAGAAACCCACGGAAAAGGTCACTCTGCTTCAGAGAGTAGTCGGACAAATCAACAGCTGTAGCCTCATCCTGTGCAGGGGAAGCACAGGATTGGCACAGAGATTGTCACATGGATGAAAAAGCTATGGAAAAGCCGCAAAGATCTTACAACAGTTCTTTTGGTTAGGGCTTATCCTGCTCAGTGGGATGGAGATGGGTCACAGTCACAGCTTGCTCTTTAGCAGAGATGCACCAAGTCCCATTTCTTCCACCACAGTTCCAAACTTGAAAGTGCTTCCCTGCTCCCAGTCTCAGGCTTGTTTCAGCCAACGTTTGGCCTAAAGAGCTTTTTCTCTGACCAATGTTTTTCTTGCCATCTAGATTTCCTGCTCCATCTTCTGCTCCCATGCCTAGTATTTAGTAGATCACATTGGCTTGGTTTACCCCTTGATGTGGTAGTGTCTTGGGTGAAGGGCAGTTTATTTCATATTTCCAAGTTGTAATGGGCATTAATTGTTTTAACTTGACACAATCATTTCTGATAGTCCAGTGCAGAAGATGCCTTAGCTCCTGAGCTGTGAAGGAGCACCATGTGTGCACCATTTCCAAAGCTCAATGGTTTTGACCAAGTACTTAAGCCATGCAGTGGTCCAACTGAGTGAGTGGTCCAACTGTGACTCCAACACCGAGTTTAATCTTTGAATCAAAAAGCCAAAAGGCACATTTGGGTGATTTACATGGTGTCCTCTAACAGAGACAAAGCTCTGTTGGGAGGTGTCCAGGCCGAACCGTGCAAAATAGTCATAAAACCTGAGAGCATTCTTCAGCTTTTTCTTGTGTCCGTCTTTGCATTCCCACAGCCCTCAATCTCTGTAAGAAATTCTTAATTTTCCTCTCCACCAAATTTCACGTGTCAGGGCTGCTCTTTCCATTTTTTCTCTCCTTTTCCAATATAACGTCGCCGCACAGTGGCTTGCCTGATAATTTTTGCATGAAGCGCTGGAAGGTGCCTCCTATGAGAGTTGGCCTTCTTTCAAGAAACTGCCTTGTTCTGGTTTTTTTAAGTGAAACCAACAAAAGAAAAATGTTATCTTTTCCTCTAGCACTTGGTGTAATTGGAATGTTTCTGTGCTCAGAGTGGGATGTGGACTGCCTTGAATTACAACTAGTACCCACCCGCATTTTTGACTGCTCTCACCCAGGCAGTAGCTCACATTTAAAAAGCTTTAGTGACAAGCACCAGTGGATTTTTTTTCAGCTGGGAAGAATTGTTTTCTTCTTCTGTCTTTTTAACTTTAGAGCTTTTTCTGTCTGGAGAGGCCTTTTCTTTTATCATTGTGCTCCTTTCTCCCCATGAAGTGACAAAACACGTTCTGTCTGCCTGCTGCTCCCTACAGCACAATTGCAGCCAGAGGGGGATCTGCCGCCGTATCTATGGAGAAAGGGCTAATCCAAAGAAAGGCAGTGGAAACCAAATTATTGATGTCATCCTAACAGTCTCAGCGAGGCAGCATTTTGTCAGCTGTAGTGTCCCAGAACTGAATGTCATTCAGCTGTCCCCAAGCTGAATGACACATCTTATTGGAGTATGGCAGTTAGGCCAATAGCTGTGTATCCTTAAACATCTACTGGGGTTGTTGTGCGAACATCAGAAGATCCTTTAGAGGCTGCTCACGTCTTCATATCCTCTGGAATTACTAGATGAGATTTTACCTGTCCTTCATTTTTGTAAGCAGCCTTTTTTCCTCCTTGCAATGGGTACTGATCTCCAATCTGCCACCAGTCTCTTGTGTCTGCAGCTTCCCTGCAGGGGAAGTGGAGTCCGGCCATTTTCATGGGAAGGGAGGAAAGAGGATTAGTGACACCATAAGGATGCCTGTGTGCTTGTGTAGGGGTGTGCATACACATGAACAACCCTTGACCTGAGAAATGCATGATCCATACTCCTTTTATTCTCTACTGGGGGGCAGTAGTGTCCAGAACCAAAGCCAGAGCAGTTATATGCACTGAGTGGTTCTACTGTTGTGTTCCGATAAGCTCTACCTTAATAACATAGCAAGAAAGCAAGAGCCACTAATTATTTTCAGCTCTGTGCCCACTCTGAATGGCTTACTGGGCCCAGGCAGGGACTTTTCATGAGCAAAGGAGATTTTTATGTGGCTTCCAGTTAATCTAGTGACGGGGATGGGAAAAGGGAGACAGCTCAAACGTTCAGTTTTCTGCTGTGCACCCCCAGGGAGAAAGACAGTTAAATGGAGATGTGAGGACTTACATTGCTTCACAAGGAAATAGTCTCTTTTATGTGTGTCTTGCCTGTGTTGATATTTGAAAGCTATTTTGGGCCACAACAGCAAATTTAATCCATGGTTTGTTCTCTCTCCAAAGTATTGTACCGTAAAAACTCAGATCAATTTTGACAGCTCCAACTATTTAGATTGGAGAGCAAAGCCAAACAATGAATCACTCTGAATATTTACAGTTGAATTCATCCCAGGGTACCTGTACCCACCTCACTCTGAAATGAAAGTGTTATCTGAGCAATAAGCAAAGGCTTAGGGGCTCCCAGCTTGCGTGAAGCGGTGCAGCTGAAATCACCATGGCTGGGATGCAAGGAGCAATCAAGGGTGAATACGGCAGAAGTGTTGAGGAGTTCAGAGTGGTCCATGCAGTCCCTTTAGGAGGTGTGGGGACTCTATTCCACACTCCTCTGCTGAAAGTCAAAGCACTTGAACTAGAGTAAATACAGTTTTCTCACCTCCTCAGAGCTGGCTGAAAATGTGGGAAAGAAGTGCTCTCCAATGATATTACAGCAGTCAATTTTCAACAGTCCACAGGAAGAAAAAAAAAAAAACAACCAGACAAAACCCCCACAACAAAACTCCCACAAAGCCCTCACAGTAAGTTATTGAACAAATTTCCTTGGAAATCTTATCATATTATAGCCTATGGCCATGATTTGCTATGCAGGAATCCATGCTCAATTCACAGCTCCGCTTCTTTCCTCCTGTGATCTTTAGCTGAGATGCTCCATTTCCCTCCTGTCTCAGCTGGGAAATCACTTTGCAGGGTTTTGCCTGTTGCCCATCACCATAGCATCTTCCCCATTAAATTGATGGCAATTGCAAAGTCCTTTGCAGCTTTTATGGGCTTCGTAACACTTCCTCACAGGGAGCTCAATAGTCTATATTGGCTGTCACTGTCATCCTCTGAAATATTGCTGCCATTCACATATATAATATCCCTAATCCCAATGGACCTGCAACCACTGTGCTAACTACAAATAAGTCCAGGGGTTGCTTTGCTGCTAAAATGCAGCTGTCTCCTGAGTAATGCTGCATGGTGGAGTTGCCAGCAAACAGCTTTCTGCCTGTTTCTTGGGGGAGATGACCAGCTTTTAGCCAGAGCTGGGAGAAAACTCATTTTACAGGCTTTCCATCCTGTTGTTCGCAACAAGTAGATGCAGAGATGGGCATTCAGGAGAAACAAGGGTATGTGTAGACCTCCTACACTACTTTTCTCCCTCTCCCCTTTAACTGGCTGTTGATCACCATTTACCCTTCTGGGCAGCCTGGGGACTGAGGCAAGTGCAGTCAGCTGGGCAGATCTACATGACTGGCTCAGCCCCAGGTGCCAGAATATTAGGGATTGGAAGGGACCTTGAAAGATCATCTAGTTAGCTGCAGCCCTATAATTCCCCATCCTCAGCTTTGGGAAATAAGATTTCTCTCTGCTCAAGTGACTTTCAAGCCATGTCTGGTGGAGGTTTGCAAGTTATGCTTCCAGGACAAATTGCTTGCACTGGTATTTTCAGAGTTGTTTGTCCAGAGCTAAACTCCCAGTCAGTACGATAACTGCAACAGGCTGATTTTTTCATGAGCTTCAGACATTAACCATGAAGCAAAACTGCTTTTGCCTGCAGTGCTCATGTCCAGAAGACTGTTTGCAGAGGGAAAATGAGGCTGAGTCATTATGATGTTACTCAGTCTTTCACCAGACTGACTCCTGTTGTCCACAGCACCCTGCTATGGAGGCTGCACAGCTGCTCTTGCCTCTGGCAAGGCAGAGAACATCTGCTTCCGAAGATCTTTCCACTACCAGATGAGAACCATTTGTTTCTTCAGGCAACAACCTGTTCTGGCAGTAAGGTACAATGATGTGAACATTTCTGCTGCTGTCTGTAGCTCTGGGTTCAGTGATGCTCTGGACTGGCATGTGTTTGTTCAATCACCAAACGGGCAGGATGTGGTGATCTGCTGCGTTTTGGCCAGGCTGTCAGGACTGTGTCTGGGATGTGTAGTTCCCCCTGACTTGCTGTGTGAATTGCTTCCCTTCCTCATTTTGTGCTTTGTTTGCTCCCCCAGCCTCTCCTTGTGTGCCTGTGCTGTATATCTTTGGGGTTACAACTGATTATATCAGCAAAGCATCTTGAACTGCAGTTCTCTGAGGTCTGAGGTTCTCAAGTGCTATTAAATCTCCAGCTTAAAGTAGTTGTATAAGATCCTTCAAACCTGTCTCTGAGCAGAGCCACATCTGAACCAGAAGCAGGTATTGTTGTAGAGAGGTGGGTGCTGTCTCTTCTTACAGGTCATTAGTGACAGAACAAGAGGGATCAGCCCTAGGCAGCACCAGAGCAGGGTTAGTCTGGACATGAAAATACATTTTTCACTGAAAGAGTAGTCAGGGCTTGGAACAGGCTGACCAGGGAGGGGGTTGGGTTACAATCCCCAGATGTGTTTAAAGATCATTTAGATGTGATGCTTAGAGATCTGGGCTAGTGGTAACCTTAGCAGTGTAGAGTTATTGGTTGGACTTGATCTCAAAGGTCTTTTCCAGCTGAATGATTCTATGATTGTAGTGGTTAAACTGTGGACTACTGGGTGGACAACTGAAGCAAAGCTCCTGGTGTGATGTTATTTTTTTCCCTTAATCCAGCATCTGCCAGCAAATGCTGTGAATAGCACAAGTGGGATAGGGAGGTCTGAGCACTGGGAGAGTGAAAGTCACAGCTCAAAATGAAAGGAAAAGGAGAAAGAAAGAAAATAATCCCTGAAAGTGTAGATGAATTACTGCTGCTCTTATTCTGTGCTGTTTATGTGGGGAGAAGGACTTGTTCAACTTCTTGGTGTTGGTGGTTTATAGGAGTTGAAGTCTCACCTCTGCAGTAAAGCGCCAAAAGGGAGACACATAAACCTTACCAGGAAATCATAAAAAAAGCCAATAAAAACTTGTTGCTCACACATGAGAAGAGTGAGAGTGAGGGGAGGCAGCATTACACTGTGGGCTCACCTGGAGCTGGAGGTGCACAAGGCTTTGGGGAATGGGCTAAGGCCAGGGTCAATACTTGCAAGGTGATGGTGAGTCTTCTGTCTGGTGCAGCCTCAGCAGCAACTGTGAGCAAGCCTGGAACTCAATAGCAGAAGCTTCAGCCATCTCTCCTTTTACCTGCCCTGCCACTGCCTGCACAGGGACTCTACACACTTTTGTATTGCTTCCCAAGGGCAGGTGGATAGAAACAGGGAAGTGTCAGCCTCCTTGCTGTTCCTGGGAGCCTTCCAGCTTGGAAACAGCAGCAAATAAGCCATCAGTGTGCTTGAAGCAGGACAGGAGCAGAGCCTCGGATGAGTGTCTCAGTGTGGGACTGTCTCAGAGTGGCAGTGCCTCACAGTGTGGCACAGCCTGCTCACAGCTCAGTGTGCCAGGCAGCTCCTCCAAGCACAGCTGAAGCTGGAGATGATGCAGTCCAAGGCAGTGTTGGATTTGCATCCAGGGATGGGCCTTGTTGTGTGGAGCATGAACAACATGTTTAATTTGCAGCCCATTCTTTATTGTGCTGCTTGCTGAAACAATACTGCAACTGGCTGCAGGCTGGTTTGTGTCAGTGACTGCTCCCCTAACATCAGTGTTGCAGCAGCCATCACTGTTTGCTGTGAGCAGGCTGAGAAATGCTGCAACTGAAAAGCAGGGTCACAGCCTCAGCTGGTGCAAGCACCAGTAACGTGGCAGCCAGTGTTTAGCCAGGCACAGTGCACTGCAGTGGAAGGATCTGGCCCCTCCACGTGGGTCCTTTGCATGAAAGCAACACTGGCAGGCTGTGTCCTGAGAGTACTGCTGAGAATCGAAGGAAAATACTTTCTTAGGTACAGAGAAATCTGGAGGAAGAGACAATGGCATTTCTTTTATGTGACTGTATGGAGGGGTTTATCCAGCTATGTGTTTTGGATTTTTTAGGTTTGTGGAAGGGTCAGTTTAGTCCCTGCCCCATAATGCTGCATGGTCACCTGTAGATCTCTCCTGCTCATCAGTTATGCCTGCTCTGTATTTCCAGTTCAACCTGTTGTGCATCATGGCTGGACTAAATGATCTTTTCCAACTTAAATGATGTTGTGATAGTTGAGGGACAGACTCTGTGGGCAGCACTTTTTGTTTCTAGTGCCATCAGTACTGTGCACCCTAAACCTCTTATCCACCGTGTGAATGTAACTGAACAAGGATAAAACCCACCCTGCTGTGTGGGCTGGTGATCAGAGGTGGGGAGCTTGCAGCCTAACATGCATTTAAACAACACTTGGAATACTCGTTGGTCTTTTATCATCACTGGCTATGCCTGCCAACTCTTTGGAAAGCTGTGGTCTGTGCATTATGTTCATTGTGGCTCCATTTGTGACAGCTTCTTGGAGACAGAGAGGGAACTGATGGGGCAAACACTGGATGGTGGCCAAGGGAAGGCAATACACACTGGGCAGAAGCAACAACTCATTCAGCAAAATTGTAGCTCAAGAAAAGTGTTGATGGTGGGAGGAAAAGGATGCTGTGGCCAGTGATAAGAGACAGCTTGTCAAACACATTCCAGTTCTGAGACAATTCCTTCTTCCCTTCCCTCTGTGGGCAGCTGTCCAGGTGTTTTGGGGACCTTGGAAATGTGCTCTTCTGTAACATGCTGGGTTTGCTTTAGATGACTGTGTAATGGGCTACCTTGAGAAAAATGATCTTATCCTTTGAAGTGCACAAGGCTGGACTGTTCAAGAGAAGTCTTTGAGTACCAGCTGTGCTCACAGATCATCCTCCAGGCAGGTGGGTAGAGGCTGCCCTCATGTGAGCAGAACTGGGAGGCTGCAGGAAGGATGGCCAGTGTGAAGCAGACATCACACAGTGGCAGTGCGAACTGGTGACAGCTCAGAGCCAGCAAACTCAGCCCAGGTATAACTGCATCCTGCTGCCTTTTTGCTGATCTGGGACTGGGGGTTGCTGAGCAACAGATGGAGAATAATGACTGAGCATTAGGGTATCTTTGGTGGGGAGAGAGGGGCTCGAGGGTAGGTAGACCCCTTCCCTCCCTGTCTGCCTGTTGCCTCTTGTCTTGGGTATCCTGTGCAGTGTGAATCCAAGTACAGGCAGATTTCTTTTCTGGGCAGGATTCTACTGTGGCACTTCACCCTGCGAATCTCAGCTGGATAAATGAACTCGTTGCCTGTCCCTGTCAGCTGGTGTCCCAGTCACTGCGTGGGGGAGCAGGGGAGGCACTGAAGTGTCTCCTTGCCTGTGGAAAAGGGCTGCTGTGAAGCAGCACCAGCAGAACTCCAGAAACGCTCTCTCCTCTCAATGCCTTTTACCTCCTTGGGAGAGGCAGGTTCATTAAGTGAAGAGGCTTTGTTGCAGCAGGGAGCCGGGCTGCTGCAGGGAGAGGATTGCCTGGCACTCGGCTGCGCCGTGTGGGCTGCCTCTCTTAAATCTCTTCCCTGTTAAACAGGATTGGCTTGTTTGCGAGCAGGCAGAGTGCCTTTCCAGCACATGGGCATTAGTGTAAGCGGGTGAGGCTGCCAAGACATCATTGCTGATCATTAAGTGTGTTTATAAAGGCGAGGCCGGGAGCCAGCAGGGCCCTGCTGCTGCAGTCCTGCTGCTGTGGCAGAGCCAGGGGCAGGGGATGCAGGGTGGGTGAATCTGCTCCCAGCTACGCTGACTTGTAAACTAGAAATTACCCCTGTGAGTCAGGTCCAAGGTCTGCTGTAGGATGATCCAAAGCACTGAGCTGTGTGGATGGAAGTCCTCTCCCTGGGAACACGTGCTTCCCCTGGTGTGGCAGAGCTGCAGTTCACTCTGGGGTGCAAGTTTGGGGCTGGGGCCAGGCCAGGCATGTCCCCAGTGGTACTTGTGCCATACAATGCCATGGGTAAGGGCAGGTGCTGGGGTTTTGGTCTGAGTAGTCTTTGCACAGTTACCCTTTCTCTAGCATGAACTGTGCTGCAGACCAACTTGTTACCAAGATATATATGCATTTTTTTATAAGTCCACTGAATTTTTCCATAGAATTCAGTACAAGAGAGTCACTATGAGGTTGGTCTCTCCGAGTCCAAGCTCTTTGGGTGGGCAGTGAGCAGTGGCATGTGGGGTTCCTGGAAAAGCCCGGCATGGCTCACACGTATTGTGGGAAGCTGGACGCAGGCACGGTGGTCACTTCACTGGCTGCTGTCACGCTGCTGCTGACATCTGCTGCTGCTGACATGAACAATGGGCTCCACAATGGGCTCTTGGCGCTGCTTATCTGAGTGGAAAAGCTCTGAAGGGAACCAGCACCTGCTCTCAGAGGTTCACAAACTTGCTTTGGTTTCAGTGCAGAGGCCAGGACAATTAGATGTGACAATGCCAGAGAGGAAACACAACCTTGACAACTCCTTTGCTGTCATCCTGCCTCTGGCTTTCTGAAGGGGCTGATGGCAAGAGTTTTGGGGAAGGCATGAAGCAGCCTTTAGAACAAAACTGTGCCTTCTGCAATCAGTCCATGTGGTGTTTTATTGTATCATAGTGTTTTCCTAGCCCTAACTGAGGCTGGAATGAGCTGTGAGCACTGGGGAGGGAAATGGCAACACCAGCTTTGCCTCCTTGCCGAAGGAAGGCCCTGTCTGGAAAAACCATTTGGCTTCAAGTCAAAGCTACCACTTGAACTTTTGAGGACTATTAGCAGAAGCTGAGTAAATGTCCCCCCTTTCCCTCTAAACTATTATTTTCTGGTTTATTTGGGTACCAGCCAACAGCAGCAGAAATGCTGAGAATACCGGAAGGTAAGAAGTTGGGTTTCCAGCACTGTCAGAGGCAGAAGGCAGTAAGGAACTGTCTGAGGAACATCTACTCTGGCAAAACAGATCAGCTGGCTAGGCTGCTCTGAAGCTGACACTAAAGAGCAATCAACATTCATTGCTTTGCTGGGCTTGTGGCACAAATAATGGAAGAGCTAGCATTTCCATTAAGGCTGAATGCTAGATGGAGACCAGCCTTATGGAAAGGACTGTGTCACCATTTTTCTCCTTCTAATAGCTAATTTACATGTTTCCCATTCTCTGCTTTCCTGGATGTGGTCTGGGTGGCTGGTTTAGGGATGCCTGGATTGTTGTAGCTCTTTAAAGTAATGTTGTCTCAGCTCTTTGCCAGCCTGGCTAAAATAATCCCCAGTTACACTGGTAAAGGATGTAGGTGTTTATGGAAACCTGCTGATGGTGCATCTTCTGAAGCCCAGCGTGCATTTAGCATTCCCTGCTAAGCTCCTGGAGAGCACTGGCTTTGGATAGAGAGGGGACAAGAGTCTTGCTGTCCTCTTCGGGATATGGCTGTGCTTACAGCAGCAGTGACCATGCTATAGAGCACAAAGAGGTGCCTGGAGCCAGTGCAGAGCTCCTCTGCCTGGCCATTGTGATGGCATATAACTAGGGCAAAGTAATTCTGTAACTCATTCAGTAATAGGAAGAACCAGGGCTTGTGTCCAGCTGTGACTGGCAAAAGAAACCAAATGCTCCTTCAGAGAGGAGGTAGCATGGCTGCAGGATGTCTGTGAGTGATAGATGGTACTGGGAGAAAAGACGTCACGACCCGTCATGTGCCTGGATCATAACAACAAAGGGTTTCTTCTTCCATGCCTGTCTTCTCCACTCTGGCAGCGCTCGCACACATCATTCCTGAGCTTGAGATCATTGGTGCTGGAATAACTTGTAAAGCATCAGTGTGCCCAGGGGATTTAAACTTCTCTTCCTCCATCGCCTTAAAAGGAAGGAGCTAAAGGCAGGATACACAAACTGATGAAAATTACTGATTTAATTCACTATTTTTACCACATTTTTCCGCTAGAATAAGACTAGATCTGGGTAATTTAATAGCCCTTAACTGTTCTGGGTGGGGATACAGAGCTGAAATTCAGCACTGTGGAGATCCATGCTGTATTTCTGCTGTCTAGGGACTGGTTTAGGATTGCAACTTTAGTTGATCAGACAACTGGCTCCAACATGTTGCTTCTACCTCATTTACTTCACATTTTTCACAGCAGTCTTTCCTTCAATGTAATGTAAGCAGACACTGTTTTGCTGATTAGTAAAGAGTGGACTTGCAGAAATGAGACTGCAGTGAGGGGGTCAGTCCCCTTCTCTGCCTGAGCAGTCAAGGGGACAGTATTTGCTGTACTTAGAGCATTTGGAGATGGGGTGAAGCTGAATTTACCCTGAAAACATTGTCTCAGTTCAGGGTAAACTGGAGATCGAACTAGATGGCCTTTAAAGGGTCCTTTCAAACCCAAATTAGACTATGATTTTATGACCTTTCCAGGGCAAGGTGGAGATTCTTTGCTTGTGCCTTGTGTGGTGCCAGGATATAAACAAAGCTGCAAATAATTTAATTCCTGTTAAAATGAATAAATAGGAGGGGAAAAAAAAAAAAAGAAAGTTAGGTGTTAGTGTTGCCCTAGGCCAGGCCCGGCTTGAAGATTTTGGGCAAGTGGGCTGCTGAGTGAATAGCCCAACCCCATGGGCTCATATCCCAAAAACAAGCTGCCATTTGTTCAGTCCTCTTGCCTGTGCTGTGTTTTGTCACTGCCACTGCTGCAAAGTGGTGTTAAATACTACTGTTCAGAGGGAATGACTTGGCCTCGGCAGGGGGCAGTTAAAAATATGTGTTCAAGACATGCTTGCTGCTGGCCACCTTCCGTGAAGGTAGGACATTTGTTATTATCTCGGGAAGGTGAAGGATGTTTTACTGTGAGAATTCACCCTGGTAGAGACCTCCTGCCAGAGCCATCCTGCCACAACACAGTGGAGGAAGGGGCATGGTCCTTGGCTGCCAATAGACAGAACCTCAACCTCTTCTGGGTGGCGTCAAAACAGAGCTGTGCCAACGAGGTGTGGCTGTGTGCTGGCTTTGGCTGATGTGGTCGGAGCCAGGGGTGTATCTTGATCTACCTAGCATGCCTGGTCCCCAGAGCCAGAGTCTCTGTCACTGGAGCAGGGACTTGCCATGGATGACAGCAATTGAAAACCTTCAGATCAGGTTTCATTGGGACGACTGTTCTCCCATGTCTGCATCACATTATAAGCGGTGCTTACATGACCTCAGTACTCATACTCCGCAGTATTCCCCACTTTTGCTTGATTAACTGGGAGATAACTTGTTGTCATTTAGGTGTTTGGTTTTTATGTTGTGGGGTTTTTAAAAGTCTGGATCTGTGGATTATCGTGGTGCTCTCAAGGGTGAGCAGTTTCTCGTGTCCTTGAGAGTAAATGCCAAACTGCTCAGGCTTGGCTGAGGCATTGGCTTTATTTGCCAAGGACTTCAGAGCGTGCCTGAAGAACAGAGCAAGAGGGAAGAGAGAAAACAGACAAGTAATTCTGACACACTTTAGTATTCCTGGTGGTGCTGCTGCCATCAGCTGTTCTATCAGCTTTCACAGCCCATGCTATAATTAAGATCTGTCAACACTGATAAAAGGGAGAACATTCAGTCAACTAATTAAGTATTGCTTTAATACTCTAATATTTAAATTCAGGTTCCTAAATCAGCGGAATAATAAAATGTTTTATGTCTGCTTAAATGGCAAGGGAACAGAATGTGAATATCTCAATAGCGAATTTAATTATCAGTCCGCCTTGCCCCTGCAGAGCAGAGCAGCTCTCGGCACCGGTGAAGTGGAACTGGGATCTCCAATGGCGCGAGAGGTACAGAGCTGGCCAGAGAGTGAGTCCCAGGCCAGAGACAGTATGTCTGGGGTGAAGAGGAAAAGATAAACCTGAGGATGCTCTGGAGGAAGGGAAGTTGGCTTGCCGTGAAAGGAGGGAAATGGCTCCCAGCACTAGATGGAAGATGGGAGTCTTGTCCTCTGGGCTCACAGACTGTGATTGTGTGCTGCTGCATTTATTAGTGGTATGGTGTCACATCACACAGGCTGCAGGTACCTGTCCCATCATTGACCTCTGTGGCGTTTCTTCCCTGCACTGGTGGCTGGAGCCAGCAGTGGGATGTGCCCTGTGCTGCAGTCCTGGCTGAGCAGGCAGGGTCAAAGTGGTCCATTTGGTGTCCATGCAAATGTCAGCTCACCCAGCCCTGCCCTCGTGGATCTCTGTGCTGCTGCTTTGGTCTGGTCTTGTAGCTGATGCTGGTTTTCTGTTGTTATTTTGATTGCTTTTTAGGTCTTAGGTTGCAGATCTTGCTCAGGTGATGAATCTGGATGAGATGCAAAGGCCTAACTGTAGCACTGAGAGATGCCACTTTAGGCTTTCAAAGCTTGCTGGGACTAGCAAAGGCTTTTCACACTGGGAAGGAGGGACCAATGTGCACAGATAGCTCAGAGCATCAAGGGGAGTGCCCATGAGGATGGGATGCCTAGTGTAGCATCTATGGCTCCAGATACAGGAGAACAGCTGAGTAGGGAGAATTGTGTCTGAGTTGGACCATGCGTTGTGTGAGCAAATGCTTCAGCAGGCTTGGCCTCAGCATTGCCTTTGCTTTGTCCTCTTTGTGTTTGCTTTCTGTGAATATTATAGTAAGCATGTGTACAGGCAGGAGTGATCATGGGGAAGGGAAATATTTGCTCAAATTAATCTCCAAGAGGACTGCAAACTTATACATAGTACCAGGAACCTGGTGGGGGCTGCTGTGCTTCTCCCGGCAAGGAGCACAAGTAGCTGAGCAGCTCACACAAGTCTTTAAACCAGGTGGGGTAAATGCCTGTAGTGAGGTGGTTGCTGCTAGTGATGGCTGAGGTGGGACGGTGAGCACTGGGCAGGCAAAGACACCAGGTCTGGAGTTCTCTTAGGGCTTAAAACTGTTACTCAGTCTGGAAAAAGTCTTGAAAAAAACATCAATTTGGAAAATCCCTCTCTGCTCATGTGTAATTTGCAAAATTGAAAAAGAAGCAAAATGCATCAAGGAAATGAATCATTACAAATGGTTTGTTCAGCTGCTGCAGGGAGGCGATTTATGACTATCGATCCATTTGTAATTGTGGATAAGTCCCTGTGGAAGCTGTGTGCTGTATGAAGTGTCAGGTATCTGGAATCGACTGAGTAAGCGCCGGGTTTTTAATATTGCAGTTACTCCAAAAGGCTTTAGTTAAGGTTGCAGCCTAGTCCTGCTGCACTTTTCTGCTGGTGCTGTGTGAAGGAATGCTTGGTCCAGAGAGAGTTCAGAAAGTACTGTGACTTCCAGTTTACAGCATGGCCTCATCGCTATGAAATGTCTTGCCCAGGGCCAATTGGAGCCTGTAGCAGACTTTGGGAAAGAACCACATCTCACTGAGTCCAAGTCAAATGCTTTGGTTTGCATGAAAAGCCCCAGAGCAGGAATTACTGGGGTGTCTGCTATAGAAATCCTGCCTCTGCAAAATTAAGGATTTTATCTGAAAACTTGAGCTTAGAGGAGGAGGTGTGAAATCCTCTGTAATCTGACTGCTCTATAGGAGGTGGAGATTGGTCACCTCCAAAAGGCAGCTCAGCTGTCAGATGAGTGTGTGAAGTTGGGATATTGCCCTACAGTAGGCATAGGCAGCTGAAGAAGGTGTTTCCACCTCACCAGCTGAGGAGAAAGAATCTCTGGAAGAGAAATACCACTAGAATTCACAGTGCAGCATCGGTGTGCAGCCCAAGAGATACCATCCTTTCTCCTCCTGGCAGCTTCATGCCACAGATGTTTTGGGGTGGGCTGTGTGACTCTGGCATTCTGGGTGCTTCACAACAGATGATTTTCTGTCCATGCTGCTGCAGCGTTTCTGTCCTGAGAATGCCACTCAGTAAGTGGAATGGGATGACCTGCAAAAGTGTCGGGTTGTTTGTTTTAAAATAGCAGAATGTGGCAATTTAATACCCTGCAGTTCCTTCCTGACAACTTATCCTCTCGCATCACATTGCAGTGAGTGACAGCAACCAGAGGCTATTCATAAGGGTGGCATCTCAGCATGTAATAATCATAATTACATGAAATAATAACTATCTAAAGGGCAGCACAGTGAGTGACAAGCCAGAGAATATACCTTGACACCTGCCAAAGATGTACTAAACACACACAGAAATTTTCCCCAGGATCCTGTCACTTTGTCAACTAACAGAACCAGCCAGACTTAATAAAATTACTCCAACAAAGTCAAGCAGGGTTTTTTTTCCCTTGCTGTCAGGGACTCAGCACTGTAACACAGGTTCAGAGAGTCTTCAAGCAGTTTGATCTAGGTCTGGCAGTGCTTTTGTTGTTGCTATTTCTGGCTGTAATTAATTGGAGAAGTTCCTCTGCATGGAGTCTAATCTGATAATTATTAGCAATAATAATAATAATTGATAAAGTGCAGGTGGCAGCAGGCTTTAGGGACCTCACTAAAAGAAACCAACCTGGAAAGGTTTGACATTTCTTTTTGCTCCTATTCCTTCTAATGTTTCATTCTACTGGTGTTTAATGGCCTGACTCTGGGATGAGGAGTACAGCTGATAGCAACTAGGGTTTTTATCCTGATGTGCTGCAGCAGCAGGAGATCTTAGACTGTGCAGCATCTAACCTTTTCTGTAATACAAACATGGAAATTGTTTGGACAGACCCCCTTTTCTGGAAAAACTAGATGTGGAAAGACAGGAAAAGATGTGTGGAGTGGAACAGATACTGTGTGTAGAGAAAAGGTGGACCACTACAACTGGAGTTAAGGGTGCTGTGTGTGGCCCAAAGAACTTGACCTTTTTAAATCATCTGCAGGTTTTCCTGGTTTCTCATAAAATTAAAAAAACCCTGCTGGCTGCATGCTGGACTTGCTGCCTGAACATCCCTGGCAAGTGTCTTGGATGGTTTCAGAACAGACATTCCCTATCTCTCTTAGTATCTAACAGGAGTCATAACATTGGAGTGCTCTCCTTGCACAACTGTGGGGAGCACATAGGAGTGGAAGATGCAGGGCTGTTTTTTCGTGGCTCCTTGAGATTGGATGATATGCATTTTAGATGTCTCCTTAGCACTGTTCTTTGTCTCTTTAAAAATCCACACAGGACAATAAAAATCAGATGTAGGACTGTTATTGTGCTATGTGGCTGTGAGACGTGATGTTTGACCACATCTCAGTTACATTCCCTGATACAGTTCTTCACTTCCTTGGGCTCCTGTGCCCTGCCAGTGTGTCCTCCTTTGGCCTCATGTGTAGGTACGAGGGGTAAAAGCATGGTGCCGTTGCACTGCAGACACAGAGTTGACTGTGTCCCCTCATGAGGGTGTTAGACATCGTGGTTGTAACCTACCACAGGGGATGAAGTTCATGGGAGAGGTTTATTTATACTCCTGGCTGGATGCACCAGTGGTTTCCATGGGAATGGGAAGGGCTGCACAGTAGGATGGCTGCTCTTATTGCACATGATAGAGAGCTAATGGGGAGGGCTGCAGCCTCCTTAAGCCCTCGTTAATCCAACCCCCTGCCAGCTCCTCAGCCCTCTGTACCTCCGTGCCATGCACCACTCCTGATTACAGCCAGGCCCTGATTACAGCCAGGTCACGGGTCATGATGTGAGAGATGCAGATTTCTAGGAAGAAGCCCACGTTGCTGTTGCAGTGAAGGGATGAAAATAAATTTCCTGTGCAGCTCTTTGGTGATTATTATTCTGGAGAGGAGGAGGTTTTATTTATTTATCTGTTTCTTTATTTTTATTCCCATAATGAAACTGCCACGGGGGAAAGCAGAACTGCAGGAGGAGTTTGCTTCGTTATCAGCGAGTCTCATTCTTGTGTGGCTACACAGAAAAGCCAGGGCAGGAGGCAGGTGAAGTCAGCGTTGGCTACCATGTGTTGGCTTTTCCCTCTGAAGAGGCTGCCAGCCCAATTCTGCTCCTGGAGCACATTCCCTGCAGGCATTTTCCAGGTCTGTAGTACAACCTGCCCCACGCTTGCTTTTGCAGGTGCTGTGTCCATCCCTTAGCCCAGGTTGGGATCCAGGGAAGGGTTGGGGTGATGCGCAGCACCCACCTGAGTCCAGCCACTTTCGTGGCAAGGGGGAGCTGCTGGATAGCCCCGGGTGGGGGTTCTGGAGCTGAGGTGGTGCTAGCAGGAACAAAATCTCAATTACCCTCCCAATTTGCTCACTGGGCAGGAATTTCTGGAAGTGCGTGGGTTTCCCAGGAGCTGCTGAGTGCCATCTGCCAGGCAAGGGGCTTTGCACTGGGGACTGTGGCGTGCCGGGAACACAGAGTCATAGAATCACAGAACATCCACGGGGAGATGTAGATTGGCAGGAAGAGGCTAAGGGCTGTTAATAATACAGTAGGTGGGGGAAAGCAGAGGATAAAACACACCAAAAATTGCATTCAGACAACATCGATGACAGTTATTTTGATTTGTAAATGTCTACCTAGTTGGGAAAGCTGCCACAAATAATACCCAGCTGTCAGGCTGTCCTCATCCATGGGCTGTGCTGAGCAGGGCTGCGCTCAGGCATGGGACTGACGGGGGGCTATATTTTTCACAGTGTACATGCAGGATAACCACACATGTTTGTCATTGACAAATCCCTGCTGCACCTGCACTGTGTCATTACTCTGTGCAATCACTTGAGTCCTACTTCAGAGATGGAGGTTTGTTGAATCTTTTTTTTTTTTAAATAATTTTCCTTCTTGTCCCTCAGAGAAGGCAGGAAAATCACTCATCCAGCACTGTTTTTGCTGTAGCACAAATTGGCTGTTCATTGTGGATTTGCTGTCACAGCCAGCAGCGGTGCTGGTCCTTGTTGGCTGTCTCTGGGTACCTGGTAATGCACCGTGCTGCAGATTTCTTTTCACCAGGCTGGGAAAGCACATAAACCCAAGCAATTTCCAGGAAGATACTTGGCTGTTGCCAAGATTTCACCTGTTTTGTGAATAAACAGAGCACTTAAATCTTCAGGGCTATTGACATGTTATAGATTAATCTGTTTGAAGGCCAAGAGGGAGTGTTTATCGTTACCCACTCTGCTCTCCTTAGGCTGCAGAACAGCATCAGCCAGTGCCTGTAGGCAGGGCAAAAAAGTCATACTCGCTGTCCATCCTGACTGTTTGGGATCAGTTTATTGATTGGAGCAGAAACCAGTGACAAGAAAAGGTGGGATTTACCTGATTATGGTGTCTGCCAGTCCTTGACATGATGCAGGCAAGGTGGCTCCCCACAGCCCAAAATCAACCCATCAAACTGCTGTGAGCTGTGAGCTGTTCACCCTGAGAAAGGCAACAAGCTGCAGCTGAAGCAAAGCTGCTGCCTTGTGAGAAACTCCTTGGTTCTGAGTGTCTTTTCTTTCCTTGGGCTGCTCCCACACCTTACATTGGCTCTCTGCTCCATTTGAGGCTGAAGGACATGCCCAAACTCCCCCTTGTCTTGTCTGATGCAGCAATAGCTGAGCCAAATGGTCACCAGCTCACCCATGTGGCAGGCAGTCTGCGCTCAGGGAAAGCTGCTGCTCATTCACAGAATCACTGAATCACTCTGGTTGGAAAAGACCCCTGGGATCATCGAGTCGTCCAACCATCTATCCTACCTTACAAGTTCACCGCTAAACCATAGCCCTCAACACCTCATCCAAACGGTCTTTAAACACATCCAGGGATGGCGACTCACTCAACCACGTCCCTGGGAAGCCCATTCCAGTGCCTGACCACCCTTTCTGTGATAAGATTTTTCCTAATATCCAGTCTAAACCTACCGTGTTGTAACTTGAACCCATTCCCTCTTTTTCTATCACTAATTGCTTGTGAGAAGAGACTAGCACCAACCTCTCCACAACGTCCTTTCAGATAGTTGTAGGGAATGATGAGGCCTCCTCTCAGCCTCCTGTTCTTCCAGCTAAAGAGCCCCAGCTCTTTCAGTCTTTCAGGCTTTATTTTTTTACCGCCCTTTCTTTCTGATTTAATTATTATTTATTTATTTGACACGTGGGCCTTTGGTGCTGGATTGTAGACTTTAAGGGCGATGGTCATCTCTTGTAGGTGTTTGCTGATGTTATGTACCAGGGCTGCTGGGTATCTCTTAACAGACAACATCAAATCACATTGTGTTGTATTAAAGGGAAATTTCAGCCTCTTCTAGTTGTCTGAAAACATCAACTGGTTCTTCAAATTGCCTCCTGAAGGCACTGAGCGCTGAATTGGATTTATGGTTGGGTAATGGATGAGAAGGCAGAGATTGCTAAGGAGGGCTTTTGCTTTTCTCTGCTGCTCTGAAAATGGCTCAGGATCAAGCCCAGCACCCTGAGAGAGTCACTTTAGCTCAGCTGTGTCCTGTGTTTGAGAGCCCATAAATAAATAGCTGAAAAATCCCCTGAAGATTTGGGAAACCTTTGGGTGCAACCCCAGACAGATTTGTTTCTTCCCATTGAGGACCACATGAAATTTACGGCCGCATGTGGCTTTGTCTGGGAATTTGACTGAGTTTTGCTTTATATTCTGTGCTCACACAGATCTGCAAGAGAAATTAAGGGGAGACAAAGTCTGCAGCTCGAGCTGAGAGCACAGTGTTCACATGCCCTGGGGAAGCAAAGCTGCTGGGTGTTGGGTGCAGCTGTGACCTCCCAACGAATAAGCAAGTTTCCCTGTTAAAGATGCACAAATGTTCTCACAGGCCCTTCTTTGAAAGTGCAAGCTGCTACCAGTAAATGTCAGATCTGAAAAGCCACACTGTAGCTGACTGCCACGCACCGTTTCAGCTGACCAGCCTTCTCGGGGTGGCAAAGCAGAATTTGCTGTTAAATCAAAGTGCCTCTTTATTTTCCTTGCCCTGTGATTAATACGCCTCATCGTGTCGCGGAACTATATATAGCTTCTTACCAGGAGACACAGTGGCTGCTCCTGGCCGTGTCACCTCAGGTCGGATTAATTAACCCTGACATCATCCATTTTCATGGACAGAGATCCCATTCCCTGCTGCTTGTAAACAGAAGCTGCTTACAGGGCAAGCGCAGGCGGGAGGCGGTGGGGAGGCTGTGTAAACACCATCGCTGCACGCCGAGCCAAGGCATTTCCAGTGCCTACTGAAAAGAGCAGAAGCCAACTTTTCATCTCCTTGTTTTTCTTAGGGCTTAGCAAGGAACCAGTCAGTTTGCAGTAGCTCTGATTACAAACATTTGCTCTTTTCTTTAGCCCCCGATGACTCTGCTGTTGGCTGGGTGACAGCCTTTATCCAGTGTCAGTTCTCCAGCCGCTCAGCAGCCCTGGGCTATTCGCTGGGAGGCCAGGCTGTCCCCAGTGCCTTGTAAGAACAGTGAGGTTGGGGTTTCCTTTGGAGGGGCTCTTGGGGGAATTGAGGATGAGGAGCCAGGAGCAGTCAGCAGAGGCTCCAGCTACCACCTCTGAAAGGCTGTGATTACTCTCTCAACCTCACGCAGGGGTTGAGACAGGAGCAAAGACAAGCAGCTGCTCCAGCTGTGCGATACTTCTTTGTTTTTGGGACCCCTCCAGTGCAGCAGGAGTCTGCAGCAGTGCTGCCGTGCCTCATGGTTTGGTGTTTTTCTACCTAGTGGTGCTCATCTGTGCTGGCACTGAGTGGCCTCTGCTGAGAGCAAAAGAAAATGAGCAGTTGCAGTGGGGAAATTGCTTTGAAGACGAGTGCTGTTCTTGTGTATGCAAGCCTTCAGGAAGGGCATTTCCTTTCCTTCTCTTTCTTGTTCCTACAGTTGTCCCAGATTCTCATTTTCCTACCGTATCCACAAGCTAACAGCCTCACACCCGCCTGCCCCAGCGCTGCTGGCCAGCGATGCCCCTTACTCTTCCAGGGCCAAACCTGCTGTGAGTGTGGTGTGCTGGTGAGCAGATGTTAGGGAGAGCCTTCAGCACAAGGTGGGAACACTGGTGGGCACCTGCGTGTGAGTGGTTGTACTGAAGGAGGTATCTTCATGAACTGGAGGAAAGTCTGGGGAATATTTCAGCCTCCTACTGTGACCTGTTGAAAGCTGAAGTGATTTGAAGTCTCATAAAGTGTCTCATGCTTTTCAGATGCAGTTCTTTCATCCTACCAGTCCTAGAGCTGCTTGTGAACTGGTGATGGCTGGGAGGGGAGATTTTTTGCAGTCTAGCACATGTTGTCATCTACTCAAAGCCAACAGGATTTTCTATTAATCCCTATATGATTCATTTCCATGTTATGGCTAAGCTTTTTGCCTGATGTCCCATATTTCTGCTCAGCTTTTTAGAACTTTCACTAACAGTTCTGGAGCTGGACACATGGATGTGAAGGAGCAAACCCAGTTCTTTGTCCTTAGGGCCCTGCAGTTAATATCACAGCCTTTGGAAAGCCCCTGGCTGAGTCCAGCCTGAAAACACAGCACTCTTTTTCACTGGAAGCTGTTGCTGTGTTTTGGGACCTGTTGTTCAAGCTGCTGTAGTTGAGGAGGTGGCCCAGAAGGGCTTATGAATGAGTGCAGGACACCTCATCCTCTCCTTTCCCCTTTGCACAGAGGCTTTTGTGAGCCCAGTTCTTCACATGCTGATGCATTGCAGTATGCACCAGACCAGTTGTGAAGGGATGTTCCTCTTCAGTTTTGGACTCTCCTCCATTCCTCCACTGTGATTTATTTTTTTCCTTTCCTGTGTCATTGATTTCACTTCTGCTGAGAGCTGGCAACCAAGGCGGCAGTGAGTCAGTGGGAGTGGGAGGCAGCTGGGATCAGACATGCTTGGTAGGTTCCTCCTGGAGTTATGAATCTGCCAGTGCCTCTGCAGGACATTCTGAGGTCACCCCTGTGTTTAGGGCTGGAAATGATGATAATTTTGCAGGACAGCAGCTGGAAAGGCTCTGTGTAGGTCTGGTGATGCAAGATTAATGAAGAAGCAGCAGGTTGGAGGTGGGGACAGAAGGAGGGAGGTGGGAACAGCAGGGACACAGCAAGTCGAGTGTGACAGACTCTCTTCTGGAGAAACAGCATCTAGTTGCAGCGCTGCCAGCCCCAAGCATCCTGTGTGCCAGCTGAGTTTGGGGTCTCGTCTCCAAGAAGGGAAGGGGCAGATACCTGAGGTCTTGGCAAAACTTGTCCTGCACCAAGCCCCTGACGTGTGTTAAACAGTTAGACTGAGA
The DNA here is from genome assembly GCA_013400115.1 of Rhinopomastus cyanomelas. Classification (NCBI taxonomy): domain Eukaryota; kingdom Metazoa; phylum Chordata; class Aves; order Bucerotiformes; family Rhinopomastidae; genus Rhinopomastus; species Rhinopomastus cyanomelas. The sequence continues at coordinate 81,414 of VXBP01009898.1, forward strand.
CAGAGGTTTTAAAAGTTCAGGCAGGTAGTGCTGGGATTTCAGAGGTCTGGGTTGGGTGGGTGACCTTGGGATAGCTCCTGTGGCTGACCCTGCTGCTGGCATTACTGAGCTTTGGCTTGAGGCTTTCAAAAATAAGATGGTTTTGGTTTTATTTGAAGTAAAAGAATTTCCATTTTATTAGAAAATACTAGTGAAGGATGGCAGGTGGAGAGAGCACAAGAGATTAAATCTACTCTTGGGCTGGATCAGAGTACAGTATTTTGCCTCCCACTGTGCTAGCAGCTGCAGAAGACAAAAATGTCAGAAATCCTGCAGCAGGCAATTACAGGCCCACAGCAGGTTTCTGACCACCTCACCTGGGGTCCTTTCCTGCAACAAGGAGTCTTTCTTCTAGAGCTCTTGTTAAAAGTGTGAGCCACCTTTGTGTCCCCCAGTATGACCCTTGGAAAAACAAGAGGGATAGCGGGAAGAGGGAGGAAGTGTACCAGCAGTCTGGGCTGGCCCCTTGGAGAAAACTCTTGTTGTCAGCCCAGAGCGTTCCCTTATGCCTCGTGAGCATCTTTCTTCTCCTCAAATCATGTGAGATTTATTTCTCCAGCCTCCACAGGACGCATGAGCTCTGCATGTTCCTGACTGGAATATAATTGTGCTGCTTCATGCCATATATTTAGTAACTTCCCCAGACCTGTTATTTTATTTATCTTTGCAGCACTTTCTGTTCTGGAATGATCTGGACTTAGTTCCTGTATCTTTCGCTCTGTGTTCAACTGTCAGCACATTGATAAAGGTAATTTAGATTTTACTAGCCTACAGAAAAATCCTCGTGGTATCCCCTGAGTATCTCCCTTCAGGCTGATGCATTTCTCGTCCTTATTTTTCCTTTGTTTGTTATGCTTAGGCAGCATTAAACAGGGATGGAAGGGGGTGTAGCTGAGCCAAATTGGAAGCTGATGAGTAACGAAAATGTCTCTGGATTTGTGAGAAGAGGAGTGGGGTGCACTAGCCTACTGCCAAAACTGCAGTGAGGAGAGGAGATGGCTCATGCTCTTAAGTCCTGAGGGTACCAGTATTTGGATGAAGTGAACCCTGTCTGTGGCTGGCAGGTTGTGTGTTGATGTGATTGTCCAGACCCAGCAGCAGAAAGCAGTGGTGGGACAAGGGGTGCTGAACCAGTGCCAGAACAAGGCGTGGGATCCAGCCCTACTTTGGCAGGTAGGTGTGGGCATCCCTGATCACTCAGTTGTGGGGAGGAGGACAAGTATTATGCTGGTAAAAACAGTTGTTACTGAGAAGCAAGGAGCATGTGTGTGCCCAGGTGTGGCTGCCCTACCAGAGTGAGGGGGACAATAGCTGAAGTTTCATTAGCAGCTGCCTTTAACCACAAATGTACCTACAGCACAGTCTACACAGGGGCAAAGTCTGATTTTGCAGCCAATTTCCTAGCAGTGCATGCGACAGAAAGAGCTGTCTTTTAGATGCTTCCATAGTGAGAAGCGGAGGCCTGGCCAATCATCATTAGTGCCTTCATTAGTCTCTCTGGCTAGTGCCTCCAAGGTGCTGGCCAGGACCACACATCCCCCTAACACCACCCTTTCATCAGCAGGACATCAGTGTGTGTTCCTTGGTGGGCTGGGGCAACTGAGGGGTGACACACTGCAGTCCCATGCTCTTCAAAGGCTGGGTCCCCTTGGCACCAGCTCCCCTCACCCCTGCTGCCAGCACAAGCCATGAGCTCCGAGCTGCCTGTGGCTGTGCAGTTGGCTCATGAGTCAGGGTTGAGCAGCTAAGTGATGAGCCTGTGCCACCATGAGACCTGAATGTGCAGAAGTGTATTTGTCAATCAGCATGTTTTCTTTATTTTTCCAGTGTACTTTGCTGAAGAACTATTATAGATAATTGGTTCTGGATTACTGCACAAACCACATTCCGATAACGCTTGTCACCTTGGGAATAGCTAACGATACATAACAAACCAGCAGCAGCATGCTCGGGCTGAAGGGCGTTGTGTGTGACTATGTTTTGTCTTCTTTTTGTTTTGAAATGTGTCTTGAAGAATAAAAACACACACATTTTTTTAAGCAAGCGCTTCCTTGCACTGATCTGTTTTGTTTTATAACATCAAGTGTGTTTCTTTAGTGGATCAACATTATTGTGCTGCTCCTCTGATGCAGTGCCAGTTATGTTTATTTTTGTAGCTGAAATTATTTCCTCAACAGATTTGTTTTTAAAGGACACTGCGCTGTGCATCTCTTGTTCAAACTTGAGCTCCTCTAGCTAGTGTTCTGCTCTTCTGATAGATATCTTGCAGATAGGGAGCAATACTTCATTATTGGAAAGCAAATGCTCATATCCAAACCATCTTAGAGTTACATCAATATCTGTATGAGACAGACTTTAAGCAAATGAACTCTCAAATCCTGGGTTTGATTATCTCAGAGAATCCCTGCTGAAACTAATAAGGCAGCATCACGCGAAAGGCATTCTAGGCTCAGTATTACCAAGTATTAATTATTGTTATCTCTTTGCTAGCTGATAGCAGTGGTTGCAGCCCTGCAATTTAGCTTTCCAGCAGAAAGAAAGGTATTGGAACAAAACTAGAAAATAAAGCTCAGTATAAATGTGTCAGACCTGAAACAAAAGCTGTTGTGGTGCAGTGCAGTTTCTTCCTCAACCCACAGCCTAGTGTTCCTCTGTTTCAAGTGGTGGCTTTAAAACTGGACACATCACAGAGCAAACTTTGCTGCTGCTCCCTCTGTACAATCTTTACTTGGGCTTCTGAGGGCAAGGAGATGACCAGAAGGTAGAAGAGGGGAAAGCCAAAGGTGTCTTCTCAAGTTTACCACGTGCTCTCCAAGAAATGCAACTTGGGTGACTTTGTCCAACAGTGACATCTGGTGATACCCATCAACATTTACTGCTTCCATCTGCTTTTTACTAAGGTGCTGTTCAAGTCTGCAAATTCCTTGTTACTTGACTAGTAATTCAGAACAAAGCACCTGGGCTGGACTCAAGTCCTGCCGTTGCTGCTCCTGGCTGCCAGCTTGCCGTGTTTGGTTGGGATTTGCTGGTGCTGTGGTGTGCTGTTTCATGGGCAAAGGCCGGATGCGAAGGGATGTTAGCAGTAGGGAAAGGTGCTGGGTTGGCTCAAGTGAGAAGAAGGGGCATAAATCTCTATGACTCCTCTAGAGGTCCTTTTACATCTCCAGTTACTACATCCAGGTGGACAAGGATTGCAATCTCTGCTGGAAGTGTGTTATTCCCACTGCAGATTTCGAGCTTTGGTCAGGCCTTCCTTTCATCCAGACTGGTTCAGCCTCTCTAGTTATTTGGGGAAAAATGAAGTGCTCTTTACTGATGTGAAATATTTTGCCAATCTCTCCATCAGTGCTCCAAAGTCAAGCAGCACAATGTTAGTTAGGTCTATGGTTAAAGCCACAGTTTATTCCCTGTTGGTCCTGACATCAGGGGAACTGCTGCAAGGAAGTTGTCTGCTGACCACAGCCTCACTGCGGTGAAAGAAAGAAGAAGGAGGAGAGCTGCTACTTCTGGCCTCCATTCTTCTCCTTTCCTGAATGTCCTGAAGGAGGTGATAACCTATCTTTCCTCTTTCCTTACTAGGTGTGGTCTGTCCCTGCCTTAATACTCAATTTGCACCCAGGATGTGTTCTGGGAAAAAGGGCACATTTCCCCTAAATGGTTGTGGGGGCCATTTGCTGACCTGTCTGTCACCAGCAGGATCTCTATGTGCCATAGGGCTGTATGTCACCTCTTTCCCCAGTATTCATGCAAATTAAAACAATTCCCAAAAATATGTATTTATATGGTTAATTCAAATAAATGGAGTGCTGGAAGGAAAACAGGTTATTTCCCCCTTCAAGGGATTATAAGTGGCTTTAGGTCTAAATCCAAGCAGTGCATCTAGGCCACTCCCTGGATCAGTGCTTATGCCTTGATGCCTGTTGCTCTGTCTCCTGAGTGGAGAGAGAGCTGTGCTCCTGAGGCAGGGACCAGGTGCCTTCCTGTGCTGCATCAGGCATACAAATGATGCTCAACTCAGAACTAATAGGGAACATGATGGGTTGGCAGTGCAGACATAGGGGACAGTAGGAGAAGCCTGTAGTGAGGTTGAATTTGTTTTCTTTAATATTGGGTATTATATATGCACAGTAAGCAGAGGTGGTGTGATTATTCTGGCCTGTTTCTTTCAAAGGATAGAACATGGACTAAATCATCCCCTAGAGAACAACAGTAAGATCATGTTTTCACACCATTAGTCAGATGCTAAAATACCAACCACCTTTCCTTTCCCCTGGCAAACTAAAACTAGGAACAACAATCAAACAGAAAGGTAAGGGAGGTAATAGAAGTAGGTAAATAGAAGCATGGTAAATAGGTAAATAGAAGCAAGGAACTTCACAGTGAAGGTGACAGAGCACTGAAACAGGCTGCCCAGGATGGGTTGTGGAGTCTTCTTCTCTGAAGACATTTAAAACCCTCCTGGCTATGTTCCTGTGCAACTTGATCAAGGTGATCCTGCTGTGGCAGGAGGATTGGATGATCTTTCAAGGTCTCTTCCAATCCTTAATGTTCTGTGATTTTGTAATACCTCTTACGCTGCCCAAAGAGGTTTTTCTCGGTTCTAGAAGCTTTGCTATAAGGAAAGCTGGAGCTGCTGTAAGTTTGTTTCCAGAGAGTCCTGGTTGTGTTAAGGACATCTGTGCATCTTGACTGCTTTCTCTGGTTTGTGTGTGCCTGGAGTTTCCAATGCAATTCTTAGGCTTGGATGTATTAAAAAGCAGATAACCCTATGGTCTCAAGAAGAGTGAGACAAACCATCCTGTTGATAAAAACCATGGCACTTATCCTTATGGGTGCACAAATGCTTTGAGAATCCTATTGAGAAACCAGAAGTATACGTCACTCAATATTCTTTAGTTTTAAAAGACAGCTTATTCAAATCTGGCTGCTAGAATTGGCAAGATCGTTGTCTTTGCTGGTCAGACCACATCAGATAAACCAGTGATGCCAGATAAATCATTTATTTTGAGAAAAGTCATGTTTTGCCTGTGCTGCTGGGATGGGGAAGGCTGACATGACTTGAGATTGTGTCCAAGACCTAAAGAATTCACATGGCTGATTCTTCCTTCTACAGGAAACAGCAATTTCTGTCCCTAACTGAGGGTAATGATGACAAGTTTGAACACACTACACACAACTTTACTTCTTTGGAAAACAAACACAGTCATGGGTGTGCTTGCAGTGCAAATTCCTCATAGAGACTTTTCAGCAGCTTTTCTGCAAGAACCAGAAACCTTCAGGCTTGCTTAGGGGAAGATGGGGATAAAACTAATAGAGTCTCTTTCAACAAGCTGCTCATTTGTATAAATTCTATCCTGCCATGTGGTCGTGACTCTGGTTTATCTCACTGGCTCCAGTTTAGCTTTGCTGAGCTGGGGTTGAGGTGCTTTCACAGGGCTACCCTAAAGAGCTCAAACCATCACGGACCTGGTCTCCTCTACTGCCCATAACACAAAGGGGCTGAGATGTCTTCTCCCCTCTCTCAACTCATAAACCTTGTTGTCTTTGGATTTCCTGGAGCTTCCAGAAGTTGCTGCTGCTCCTGGAAAGCTGCCCCTGTCCCACAGCCTGTGCCTCCCTGTATTTAATCTCCCTAACCCCACTGTTACGCTGAAAACCAAAAGTTCTCTTGTTAGTCCCTCAGGGATCCTTATTGACTTTTATGGTCTTTAAAAGACCTCTGCATGGATTTGTAATCAGTCTACGTGTACGCCGAGAAACACTAACATAACTGGTAATTAATTTGTTTTAATTGTTTTTATATAATCCCCGCGAGCGACCTCATGTTTTGTTTTGCATCTGTTATGTTTCTGACTCAAATTTTAATGCCTTAATGGGAACGGAGCCAGCCGCTGTTCCGCTGAGCTGTGAGCAATCTCCTGGCACACTTCCAGTCCTTTATTGTGGAACTAACGATACAGCACTGTAATTTAACTAGCAAAATGTGGCAAATCACTATTATTAATAACAATAAATCTATTTCTGCAGGTTGACAGCATTAAAATAACAAATTACTCTGTAAAGAAAGCTGGTAATTTTGGGTGCTTTCTACTGTGATCATTACAGAAGTGTAATATCTGTTATTAAGAGCCTTTTGGTGTCTCATGAAGGAGCTGTTTGCACATGACTCTGCATCATGGTACTTACTGCGGGGGAGGATACAGAGGCCTTGACCGTGGCTATTTCAGTAATTCATCATTTTAATTTAGATGTTAATGGCAGGCTAGGGAAGGGTAGGGAAATTTGTCTGCCTCCTCTGCTTCCCGTCCCCTCTTTTTTAATAATCCTGTCTTGTTCAGTTAGTCAGATCTTAACACCCAAGATCTTAATTTCTTCTATCTTCCCTTTGCTCTTTGTTGCTGTCTTCATTCTTGAATCCACAGTGCACTGTATTGGGCCAGTCCCTTGAGGTTTAACCAACTGCTTGTGCAAGGCTTCAACCACTGCAGCAGCACCCACCAGACACTCATATTTTTAAAAGAGTTAGCAGCTGAAATCGTACAGACTGCTGCAAGGCTGCAACCACTCTGTCCTTGCTGAAAGATCAAGCCAAAAAATTACATTCAGGCTGAAGTTCATGAGGGACTTCATGTACTGAACCTGGAGGTTTTCCTCGAGGATGTGGGATTATCCACATCTGACCCTCTCCAATCTCCATCATGGGAAACATGAGCAGAAGCTCTGGGTCTGCGTGACCCCGATATGAGGCAGCCCTAACTGTCTGCAGCCTAAGGGAAGAAAGGCACCCCAGCCCCTTCCCATCCCAGCAGCTGTTCCACACTGGGATCACAAGAGGGCTGGTGAGAAAGAGGTAGTTCAGGTTACGAAGGGAACAAGTGACTGCATGAGGGTTGGAGGTTGACTGACTTAACAGCTTGTTTCCTTTGTTTCTGTGCTCTGCATTGGCAGGATGGACATTCTAGCGAGCTTAAACGGGAGTCAAAATAGAAAAGAGAATACTGGGATATCTGCCTCATCAGGTGCAGGCGACTTGCAATGTTCTTGTGTAGTCTGTTCATAAAGTTACTGTATGTGTGAGAATTTGTAGCATGTCCAGAGGGTTTGCTAGTTTTTCAGTTGTTATTTCAAGGCTGCCTTTAGCCATGCCCACTGCAGGTAGTGGAGAGGTTCTTCCTGGTTGTTGCCTCAGCCCCTTGGTCGTTCAGGGTGGGCAGAAGGCTTCAGAGGATCATTTATGAAAGGGGACTGTGAGACATGAGTGTGTGTTGCTGCTGCTTCTGTGAGATGATGAATGTGTTCCCTTGCTCCGTACACTTTCTCAGCCTAAGTTGGAGGCCGATAGTGGTTGGAGTGGAACTGTGATGGAGACCTGCAGAGTGTCTTCCACGGTCTGTTATCTGCTGTCAGCTACTCACCAGCTTGATGCCAATAAACTTCTCTGCAGCATCAGCATGGGTTACTGTTAGTGACTCACAGCTCCTTGGGAAGAGCAGCATGTGCTAGAACGTTAAGAAGTAAAGGTGCAAGGTGGCAAGGTCATAAGAGTAAATAAATGATGTAGACGTAACTGGATGGAGAAGAATAGAAGGGAATGGAAGCAAAAGTATTTGTGGGGAATTAAAGAAAAAAGCTACATGAAAGACAGCTTGTTGATAAAAACACCAGAAGCGTCAGGCACTGGGAATCGGGGATATGGTCCAGATCTTGGTCTCCTCTTGGAGATCTTGGTTTGCCTCTGCACCAGTCTCGGTGGGTGTGCAGTCAGGGTGCTGGAAAGACTGTAGGGTGAGCAGGAGGAGGCTGGCACAGTTTGCTAAATGGTGTTTGAACAGAGCAGTAGTTTGTGTGAAGAAGGAGGTGACACCTCCAGCTGAAGAGGGTGGTTTGCCATGTTTCCCCTTAACCCCTTGCACGTGATAGAAGTGATTTAGAGCTGCTGCAGCAGGGGATCACTAGTGTCAGTGGTTTTGTTAATTTTCTACTCCTTCAGATTTTGCAGGGAGAATTGGGAAGGGGAGGAATTGTGCTTGTTAAAGAAGGAGGAGATTAATTTCCTCACTCAGGTGGCCTGCAGAAGGGTAGGGCTCCTTGCTTCTACATGGAAACCCATGTCTGTGTCTGCATGGTGGCTTTAAAGCCCAAACTCTTTGTGGTCACTCCAAGTGCTTCATCAGTTTTCTTAGAGATTAAAATATCTCCTAGGTAGCTGAGTGGACTCTGCAGGGTCTAATCCTTGGCTGTCTGTAGCTAAGGTACCAGCCATGCCATACGGAGCTGTTTAGAGAGATGCAGCCCCTTGTGAGCACTAACAGTCAGATACAGCTTTGAGCTCTTATCCAGCCTAATCTGCTGATCAGGCTGTGATAATTCAAGCTTAGTGAGTTTGACACCAGCTGCTTCTCTTCCAGACAACTGCTAGCAGCTCCAAGAGACATTGATGGTTTTCTGAAGCAGGTTGTGGACCTCAGTTCTTAAAAACCCTCTAATTTAAAAAATCTTGCTTTATTCTCTGCTTTTTGCTCTTTGCATCCCACTCTTTGCTTTCAGCCAAAGATCCTGTGGCACTTGACAAATGAGATGAAGGCACTTGACCCCTCTGAGTGTTTTCATCCTGTTGATTTGCAAAGCAGCCAAATCCTTGGTCTGGCATAGCAAAGAATGGTGACATCCCCAAACCCTGCTCCATTGGTGGAACATGTGCTTTGGGGCATGCCCCAGGTTTGCTCAGCTGAAAAGTCATGACTGTGCTAAGGCATGTGTTTGCAGCAAGAGCCTGGCTTTGGCCATTTACTTGATGTTTTTCTGTTTCCTCCAGCCTGCCTGTGCCATTCAGAGGCAGAACAGGCAGTTATCTCCAGATAGGCAGAGTGCTGGGGGCTGAAAAATCTCCTTTTTTATAAAGTCTGGAAAAGCATCAGGCAGAAGCCTGCATATGAGTAAACCTATACTGAGAGACCTATTTTTCTTCACTTAAGACACCCACTATATAAACTAGAATTTGCCACTAAGCACCTCGTGCTCCTTGTATGAATAACATGCTGCAGGCCTGTCTGTGGGGACACGTGTAGTTATTGACATTAGATCGCACTTCTTTTGTTCCTGGCCTTTAAGGATGCAGATAATGAATTTATAAGCTCTGCTCTCTGATATTGCAAGATCTTCAGCTTCTGGGAAGCAAGTTAATGCGAGCAGTGGACCACATATTTGATGGGAGTGCTGCTGCCTGCAGGACAACATAGTTAATTCAAACCTGAAGGTATTTCCATTATTTTTAAAATGGAACTTCTTTTTCTGCAGTAGAGATCCAGAGAACACATACATTGCTGCAGAACTGCATATAACATAGAGCTGGCAACTCAGCAGTGCTGTAATTAATGTCTCCAAAACTCTGTTTAACACTGATTAAACTAAAAAACACCCAATTAATACTTTATCTTACCTTGAAAGGCAGAGGCTGGTGATATTGGAGAGGGAAGCCATTTGCTTCTGTGACCAGAACAGTTATCTGCAAATTAGTCACTGGTTCTGCTCTTTGTGACGAGATAGTGAGATGTTAAAATAATGACCCAAGATGTGGACTGCCTGCAGCTGATTCCAAGTGCTGACAGCTCCACTCTTAAACATCTTATTCCTTACTCAGGAAGATTGTTCATCTCTCGGGACCATCATGGTCTTCTTATCTCCACTGTGCAAGATAACAGGATCTTTGCCAAGGGGAGTATTTGTGAGTTCTCTGCATGGCACAGGCACTGCACACACTATCCGGTCGCTAACAGTAGGTGGGTCAGTCTGCCCGTGCTCAAGGCTAGTTTGGATCTGGGAGGAGCAATTTGCAAAGAGTTTGTAAGAATTAGGAGCCGTCCACCAGGGCTCTAAGTTTTCTCTGAGATTTGTTTTTTAACTTTATATTCTGTTGCAAGAAATCAAAACAATTAAACACTGAAAACAGCCCGTTTCAAGCTGCCGTTGTTTGGAGCTGCTTTGTGAGTGCAGGACTGGGTCATAGAAAGACTGTTAGACTGGAAACTAGCTTTTGGAGAGAGAGCAAATGTGTGGTGGTGAAAAATAAACCACTGATCAATCTACATCTGTCTGGGAGCAGTTCCGTTGGGATGAAGCAGGCTAATTGAAGTGGAGAGGAGTGATAGCAATGAAAGTGATTAAAGCCTGTTTGCTTTCATCTGTACACACTCGAATAACTTTCCATTAGTTTAAACTGGGTTGCAAGCGAACATCACCTTTGATCTATAATGGGACTTTCAAATCAGTGGGGCCTGAGCTCAGCAAATGAAAGCATTTTACGTTGGTGAGACCAACAGAGCTATCTGAATCCTGAAGGGCAACCTGCTCCAGCATTGCTGGAGACAGGAGAAAAATGGAGGTGAATCTTTGTGTGCTAGAAGGAGCCGAGGGTCAGAGAACTGATGGGGACTGCCCAAGCACAGGGACCAGCAGCGACACCCCTGAGGTTAGTCAAGCTCTGCACTCTTTCATATGACCCTCATTTCCAGGTCTGAGTCACTAGTGAGTCTTGACCAGTCTCCTAATTAGAATGATGAGAGTATTTTGTGTGATATTTTGGGGGTTTTGTGTGTGGCAGAGAGCAGAGCAGGGGCAGGATGTTGGGTGGGTGCAATTATTGCTCTTGTTTTTATTAGAGGACTGCTCATGCAGAACCAAAGCAGGAAAAAGTCACTTCCTTTTGCAGATACTGACAATATATTGGCTTCATTTAAAATCATCCAAGTACCTAAATAGCATGGCTTCTTTTATTGGTTAATATCTAGAGGATATTCCTTATCAGGTTTGACAGGTCAACTTCTTGGCCTAAATTGCTTAACAGAGTCTCTTTAATGCTGAATTCCCAGCTTTTGTTGGTCTGTCTCATAGTCAGGGTGTTATCTAGTGTGCGGAATTTGATTTACTTCTGTGCTGGCATGTCCAGAAGAATCCGTGTAAAAGAAAACAAACTTCATGTCCCCTTCACAGGAGATCTTGGCTGCTGTTTCTCTACCCACTAAAAGCTTTATCACTCAGCCTTGTTATTACCATACTAAACGGAACACTTCAGAGCTTAGCGGCTTAACAAGATAAAAACATGCTTTGCGGTTAATGTGGTTACTGCTGGCATGCACATGGGGCCGGTGAGCAGAGCTGCTCCCTTCCTGCTGCTGCAGCTGCGCTGCGCCACAACATAACTTTGCTTGATAAAGCCTATGAAAGGGGCAATTCAAAATGCAGTTCAGCTTCTTCAGGGTAACGTGCTGAAGGCTGACCTAAGGCAGAGAGAGAACCCCTTCCTCCCCAGCCACCCAGCTGTGTGATTTGCTGCCTGCCAGGGCAAATCCAAACCAGATTTTCTCGCTGCCGGGGCTGTTTCTGTACTACTTTCTCTAGCTTTTGAATACCAGAGTGTTCTCTGATTCAAGGGGATAGACCGGCATTCTCCTTCTGTCACCCTGTCTTGAAAGTAATCTAGAAGGTTTTTTTCTTTGTGAGTAATGAGTGTCTTGTGTTTTCTGGAATGTGCAGATTTAGGAAAATCCTGTTTTCCGCAGCACTTGCTGTTTGGAGATTTGTGACTTTGGCTACATGACAAAGACAGATGTCTGGATTCTTAGCTGCTAGAACTTCACTAAACTTGATTTCTTGTGTCCTTCACACCTTCTGAAATACCTCTGAAGAAGTACATTTGTTACTGCAGTTCCAGGATCCTTTTAATGGACCTTCCCAGAAATTCTGAGTACATCTTGGTTTTATTTAAAGTGTAAGAAATGCAACAATTAGATAAATCTACCAAAAACACCCAAAGGCAGCTTCCTATCTTAAGCCCAAGAAGTAGGGCATATTTTAGCTTGTTTCTCCTGTTGTTAGTTGATTTAGTATTTGAGAGGTATCCGATTGGTACAAGAACTCAGCCAGTTAGAGTCATAGAATCATTAGGGATTGGAAGGGACCCCGAAAGATCATCTAGTCCAATTCCCCTGCCACAGCAGGATCACTTCACTGGAGAAGTTATAGAATCAGGATCACTCAGGGTTGGAAGGGACCACCTGATCATCCAGTTCCAACCCCCCCCCCNCACCAGACTGCCATGACTTTTTGAATGTAATAGAGAGGGGTTTAGCAACCTCATCTGCCAGTTCTCTCAGTACCCTTAGGTGTATCCTGGCGAGTCCCATGGACCTGGACACTTTCAGGTCCTTCAGATGATCACGACCAGATCTTCAGTCCCTGCCATTATTTTCAATGACTCCAGGAGTGTGGCTGGAGGCCTTTGCAGTGAAGACCGAGGTAAAGAAGTCATTGAGAACCTCAGCCTTTTCCATGTCACTTGTGACCACATCACTTGTTTCCTTTCTGAGGGGGCCCACACCTTCCCTAGACTTCTTTTTACCATTCATATAGCTGTAGAAATTCTTGATGTTCCCTTTGACCTCCCTGGGTAGGTTCAATTCAAAATGTACCCTGGCTTTCCTAACAGATCTCTACCTGTTTGGGCAGCTTCCTTCTATACCCTCCATTCTAGCTGTCCTCTCTTCCACTCCTTGTAGAGTTTCTTTTTGTGTGACAGCATGTCCAAGATCTCCTTGTTCAACCAAGCAGTTCTCTGTCCTTCTTTCTAAAACTTCCTGAGCCCTCACAAGACCTTTCTCAGCCTTTCTTGTCAGGTTTTTTTTCCCTGTTAATATTCGACTTTTACTGCTTCCTTTCACATCCCTACATTTGGTTCTTCTCTTTTTTTATGTTGAAGGATGAGCTGTCCTTTCGCAGTGCAAGCAGAATTTACTATCTCAAGGCTCTTAGCTTAGACATGGCAGACATTTTTAATCAAAGATTTTGTAAGCAAAAGGAATATCCATCTTCCAGGACACTGTTAACAAGGACATTTCTGTGGCTGTCATTGCATGCTAACTTCATTTCAACTGGGATTGCTGTGAGCTGAAAGATAGCCTGGGCTGCTCATGGATAGCACAGTGTTGCTTTTCTGCTCTATTCTCAGCTTGGTTAGAGGACAAACAGACAATGAGCATCAGAACGAGAGGAGTGGGGTGATTAGAGTGGTGAAAGTACTATGGCACATGGGGCCATCACCTCCAGGCCGTGCTCCGCACAACAGCTCATTTCATGCTGAGCTGCCAGCACCTTCTCTTACTAGCTCTTGTATCCTAATACTGTGCTGCTTCTGCTAAAGCTAGCCGTTAGTTAAAGAGGACACTGATGTGCATGCCTAAGTGTGTGAATTAGTATTTGGAGCTATGGCTTAGTTTGCTGTGGACCACATTTTTCATGTACACCATGCTGTAAGGAAAGCAGTTTTTAGAGCACAGTTCGGTCCCGATAATTACAGCAATCTTTCACTCACCAAATGCTTAAGCTCCCTCCTAAAGGTTTCAGTGAGGAAGGAATAAGAACCACTTAACAAAAATTATTAACCTTTCCAGATAAAGCAGTGTGTGTGCTCCAAGCATCAGGAGCAGGTATTGCAGGTAAGGGGAAAGGAGTAGTGATGAGCAACCTCTTGAATCTTCTGCTGTTTGGCCTGTCTAGGAACTTTGCCTAAGCATTTATTGCAACAGTCATTAATTACCTGTTTGTGCTTCCTTGTGGGAATAGTTTATAAAGCAGATTCAAGAGTCTCATGGTAGCTCCCGTGCAATGTTGTGACCTCCCTCAGTCTCTCTGCACATGTTGGTGTTGAGTGGGCTTGCTCAGGTGTGGTGTGTGATAACTGCAGACAGAGCCAAATCCCTTGGATGGTGCAGGACAGCATCCTATCACGAGTGATATCTTTGTGTGTTACAAGTCTCTTCATTCAGATGTCTAGCTGGTGTGTTTAGTGCTTTGGAAAGACAAAACCATGGTATGATATGTTAGAGAAACATAGAGTCATAGAATGCATCAGGCTGGAAGGGATCCTTAAAAGTCACCTAGTCCAGTCCTCTGGCAGTGAGCAGGGACATCCTTAACTAGACACACATCTGACTGCATAATCACGAGGCAGTTTGAGATGCAGCATGTGATTTAATTCTGCTAGATTCATAGGGCTTCCTAGGTGAGGAAATGGTGACAAGCTGGTGTTCCTCAAACCTGTGCATAACCTGTTGTCAGCATTGCTATTGTGGTAATTCACAGCTCTGCAGATCCATTCCAGGCCCAATGACATCACATGTCAGGAGCAGGGTAGTTCAGAGCATGACATGGTCTGCTCATTGCTAGTGGCTTCAGAATTCACAATCACAAATAAGTTCTGCCAGGGACTTGCTTGTCATTCAATTATCTCCATCCAGTTCTCTGCCAACGTGTAATTTTTGTGCAAACCTACACTTTGCCTGTACTGATTGCCGCGTGTCTTAAGTAAGTACAGAACGCGCATTTAAACAACTAGTAATACAAAGTAGTGGGCTGCTACATTTACGTAAGCCTCATATTTCATAAGTATTTTAATGCCATAAGTATTTTAATTTCATAGTAATTGATGGGAGGTTTTTTGCTGTTGATTCTTAGCTTTGGACGCATTTGGATGTATCTCCTGTGAAATTTCTCCCACTGACTGAAAGCACAAAATTGGACTCTGTCCACACTGAGCTGCAGAAAAATTGCTTCCGCCTCTTTGGAATGTTTTTATGCAGAGGATGTGACACAGGAGTCAGACGTTGCCCTTGCTCTCAGTAGGCAGCAGCTCGGTTAAACACTGAGAGGAGGGCTCTTTGGCAAAGCACTGTCCAATATTTCACAGTATGGGGTTCAGGCATCAAGCCTATGTTGGAGACTTCAGCTGAGTCCAGTGTGCTTAGCTGAAGGTGCTAGGTCTGCTTCAAGGTGCAGCCAGCTGGTTACACTGGGCTTGAGTATAACTGTACACTCTCTGATCACCTCTTGCCCAGCAGAGGAGCACTGGAGGAGCCCCTCGTGGCACTGTCTTTCTGTTTCACTCCCTGCTTTTTGAGGGGCTCCTGGGGTGCAGTGTGTTGCATCCAGGCAGTGCTGAAGGTCTGGAACTGCCTGGTGGGTTGTCAAAAGGAGTTCTCAGTCAGAATTTGAATGTTTAATAAAATAATTAAAAAGGAAAAAAGGTAAAAAAATAATATAGAGAAATAATTGCTATCTCTGGAAATTTCAATTATCAGTCAAAATATTCTGAAATCAAAACCTTTCTGACATTCAGCCTCAGTTATATAAAACCCGTTGGGGATATGGAATGTGTTCATATAAATGAGGTCTCTGATAACTGAGGGAATTTTCAATGTGCTTAATGGATGTCAAGAGACTTGACCCCGTTTTGAATACCGGGGAGTTTTCGATAATTGAAGTTTGGATAATCTAGGTTGAACTGTGGAATTTAGCAAATTAAGATAACATTGAGAGCGTGTGTGAGTTAATTTTAGTTCTGACAAATGAAACCGCTTAACTAGCTCAGAGACTAAAGCCGGCAGACAACACACAGTGTGCCACAAGCTGCAGCTACCCGTGGCATCACGGGCAGCCTTGTGAATGCTCTCCTGCCCAGCCCCTGGAGGGCTCCATATGCAGACATGAAGGGTGATTTCACTTTTTCAGACTTGCATACAGCACGTGCTGTGTCAATAGGGCTTTTGGTGAGCGGGAGGGTGACTTCTGGGATGAGGATTTGTGCCTGCTTGGAAGTGACCAGGGAGCAGTGACTGCTGGCAGTGCAGCAGGCTGGGCAGTGCCTATTGATGGTAGCGATGTGCCTGAGGAGAGAGGGGTACAAGACAGAAAAGTGCAATTCTCCCAAGACTGTGGTTCCAAGTGTTTTCTGGTGTCCCAAGTGCATGTGTTCATCCTTCTCTTCTCTCTTCCCTCCTCCTTCAATGCACACATTTTAAGTGAATATTTTCATCTATTTCTTGATTTTCAGAAAGGAGGAGGAATAAATTATTACAAATGCATTACTAATACAGTGACCTAAGCATATGTGAGGTGTAGGGTTTGTGAGGAAACACCCTGTGCTGCATTAGATCAGCTGACAGGAGTTACTGAAACCTCGCAAGCTCCCAGAAATGTCTTTATCTGACGGGTCTGAACAGACTTGGTGCCTGGAAATTTGTTTTTCTTCTGCCTTGTGATAACGTGAAGCAGTACCTGTCACTCCTTAACACCTTTGAGTTCGGTACTAGACCCTGAAATATTCCAAGAGGGAACTACCTAGGGGCAGGAGAGTCCTGCAGAGACAATCTGGTGGACTCCTGGGAGCTGCTTTCCTTGCTTAGCTGCAGCTCTTAGACAAGACAGCTGACACCCACAGGGCTTTAGCCCTAAACTTTATAGCAATCAAGGTCTCAGTGTGTCTTTCACTGTAACGTTGACTTGTTAACTCTCCCTTTGCTGGCTGTAGAAGGAAAAATGAGTCAGATGCTGCAGTGCACAGGAAGTACTTAAAAGAGGATGATTTGGGCAGCAGTGGCAATGGAGGAATTTCTGACTGAGGCATACAGTAAATATTTGCCCAATATGTTGTAGGTCACAATGTTGTCTTCTCATTTTACAAAAATGTATACTCATCCTTAATACAAGCCCTCTTGGCAATAGGAGGGTAGTGGTAACCAGTGAAGGCATTCTTCATGAACATTTTAACTTGGCACAGGCTCCATCTGTCTGCAAGACTGTTTACCAGGAACAATAACTGCTACATAACATCAGTGGGAGGATGCAAGAGGCAAGTGGACTGTGTTAGTTTTATTGTATTGGCTGCTGGGAGCCCCAGATCATCCTGTGCCTCCACTGTGCTGGGCTTTGTGTAGCCCCCTGCCTTCTAAATAGCCAAGAAAAAATAAAAGTGAAATAAATGAAAAGATCTGGAGAACAAGCCTCATGAGGAGTGGCTGAAGGAGCTGAGGTGATTGAATCTAAAGAAAAGGAGGCTGAGGGGACACGTTGTTACTGCTTACAACTACCCAAAGGTGGTTGAAGAGAGGTAGGGGTTGATCTCTCTCACAAGGAACAAGTGATAGGACAAGAGGAAGTGGCCTGAAGTTGTGCCAGGGGAAGTTGATCATTAGGAAAAACTTCTTTATTGAGAGGGTCATCAGGCCCTGGAACAGGTTGCCCAGAGAGGGTTTGAATTGCCACCCCTGGACATATTTCAAAGTTGTGGAGATCTGGAGCTTAAGGATAGGTTTTAGTGGTGGGCTTGGGACAGCTGATTTAATATTTGGACTTTGTGATTTTAAAAGTCTTTTCCAACCAAAATGATTCTATGAGTCTATGATTGTCCTCTTTTATTGACAGGAATGGAAGCATGGTGGTGTCAAGTGACACAGATAAGGTTATACAGAATCTGAATCTCCCCAGACCTTGCCTGGAGCCTTAAACACGTAACTGACAGGAGGGTGGTGTGGATCAAAGCACAGAGAAGCTACACATGGAATAGTTTGGACCAAATGTCAAAGGGGGCTGTTATAGGGAAGATAAATAGAAATAAAAGGAGTTGTATTAATGTGCAGGTGCGTGATAGCTGGGGAGATAATCTCAGCCTTACAGGTTTGTTAGAGATCGTTTTCCTTGCAAACATCACCAAAAAAGGAGCCTAGACAATGCCAGCTATTTTCTACAGCAAAATTACCATGTAGAGAACCACAGGGAAAATGCCTGAGACCACAAATTGTAAACAAGCTGAGCCACTGGCAGGCTGAAGAAACCAATGTTTTTTTAAAGTGTATGTTAAAACCAACGCTGTTTACTTAATTGCAATAGAATGTTGTCTTTTCCTTAGGAAAAAAATTGAGAAAACCTGGAGGGTGATTCTGTGGTTTGCGATAAATAAACTCAAATGCAAAATTGAGCACTGCCCAAATTACAAAAGCTAAGCAACTACATGAAATGCCCCCAGTGCAAACTTGTCACTCAAGTGCCAACTGTCAAGAGTTGGGTACTTTTCATAAAGCATAGTTTTAGCCTTTATCTTAATGTCAGTGCTTTGTTATGACTGACCTCCTTCTGGCTGGAAGCCCACTTAAACTAAACAATACTATTCTGTTCTGAAGAGGGAGAAGAGAGAAAGCATTGTTACTTGGAAAATGGCTTTGGACTGAATCCCAGAAGGGAAGGAAGTGGTGTAATTACTGTACTCAATACATAGCACTGTAGGGGCATGTGAGGCAACCCGCCTGCTGTGAGCGAGGAGCAATCCTACACCTCTGCTGACTGCGACGCTCTAGTAACCGAGCAATTTTCATATTACTGTTTTATTTGTTGTTCATAAGCAAAAACAACTGCACTTGACCACTCTAAATCAGAAATTCAAACCAGGTTCCTGAAGTGAATGAAGGGAAGGAAAACCTTAAAAGAGCCTGCTCAGCAAACAGTGGCTGTTTGGTAGCGGTGAACACAGTCAGAGCGAACTGGTTTTGTGTTCACCTGTGGGTGAGCTGTGTTCTCTTCCAAATCACACAACTTACCTCATGATTACCACTTCATCAACTACATTCTGTGCAACACTGGTTTTATAAAACAGCATAGGGATGAGGTTCATTACAAAGCTTCACCATACTGTGATAAAAGACTCATAGAATCACAGAATCATCTTTTAAGTGGAAAATGAACCCTTTTACTATTCTGTGATTCAGTTTTCTCTTACAAGCATCTCAACAGAAGTGCAGAAGGATGATGGATCTTCCTGTTGCAAGAGATGCTTTTTCGCAATGGACAGCTCAGTATTAACAGAAGCAGGCAAAGGGCACTGGGGGAATTATTATTGCTGTTTCACAGACAAATAAGGTGGGTGTATAATTACAGCCACTTAGGAGTCATGACATCATCAGGAACTGAGTGCAGCTTCCTAAGATGCAACCCAAGTGTTTCTTCACCAGAAAAAGGTTCGGTTTGGATAAAGACTCCACTATGCCAAGTGCCATCCAAAAATGAGACACATCCCAGCAGAAACCACTTTGGATAAAAGACCACAAAGAACTCTGCATAGGTGTTCTTTAAGGAGCTCTGCTTCATGAGGTAAGCCATACAAAATGAAGAGCAGCCTCCTTTGTAGGATGTGAAGTGCGGCATGTCCAGGTCTAAGTATCTGGGCAATACATCCTAAAACGTGCCTTCACCTCACTGGTCTTATGAGGCTTGATTCAGACAAAGCCCTAAATCAGGTGCTTCCTTGAGCAATGCACGTAGGTTTATTTGGTGTTCTGCTTGGTATTTTTGCTGCTGGCTTGTACCAACCGCTGCCATGTCTTACATTGGTGTGCTTGGTGCAGCTGATGGACTGGGTAGTTCTGGTGATGCTATACGTTATCGATTATCTTACATTAATGCAGGGGTCCAGCTATGAATTAAAAAGATGTAGACGGTTGTTTGTAACCTGTGCCTGACTGATATCAAGTGTGTCCTCTGACTCTTGTTCAGTCCTTTCTGACTGGAAACGGCAGAAACTGGAAGGGCCTTGCTCCATTTATATGCGGTCTTCATAAGAGCTCCTTGGTCTTTAAGTGAAGTACAGTCTGAATGAGTTAACTCCACAGAGGATGTGCTGCAGTTGAAAAGATCTTCCCAATCATAATGCTTTGAACATGGTGGAAAAAAGACTGGGAACACCTACAGCAAGGGAAAAAGCAAAGGTAGGAGAGACACTCTACCAGGGGAGTCGTGGAGTATCCTTCTCTGCAGATGTTTAAAACCCGCCTGGATATGTTCCTGCACAACTTGGTCTAGGTGGTCCTGCTCTGGCAGACTGGATGATCTTTTGAGGTCCCTTCCAATCCCTAATGTTCTGTGATTCTGTGATTCTCGGGTTTCTCATAGGCTTCTCATTTAAATTAAAAGCTCCCTTGGTCATATATTTCATGGAACTTTATCCTCTAGAAGTAACAAGGAAAATGTTTTATTTCCCAGATTCTGCACTGGCAGTGCCATGTTTTGAATGGATGCTTTGTCTCACTGTGAAAGAGGCAGCTCCAGCAGTTTTCTGGATCCCTAATGGGTTTTTCAGTGACATCCAAAGTTTGGGTCACGGTAGACAGGAAGCCAGATGGGGATGTTTCTGTATTTTCCGAGTCAGATTGCTTCCCATGCTTTAAGGATTTTCACTCTCTGGAGACCCCAGCTGTGATGCAGTCAGATCTTTTAATTTCTGTAATGCTGACAGATCTACCACCCGCTCTGCAGTGGACACGATCGTGCCTGATGGAGCAGTCAGTGGTGTCCTGCATGTTTGGATGTGCGTTAGTTCCTGGAAGACTTCTGTGAAGACATATGTGTGGCCCAGCAGGAGTGAAAGGCTTTGTGTCACACGCACAAAGATAAATGTGTTCACGTGTACAGTGATTACTCGAGACAGTCCCTGGCTTAGTGCTTAGCTTTCCTTGGGGACCGTTTTGTCATGATAGCTGGTGTTTGCCGAAGGCCCGTGCACTGAGAGGAGCTGGAAGTCAGCCCTGGTGATCAGAAGTAAACGGAAAATAGGCACGTGTTGCGGAAGTTTCTCTTTAGGATTTTCCTTTTTACTGTAGCAGTTTCACAGAGATCAGTGTTGATGTGCACAGAAGCATTTTAGGAAGGAAGCCTTCTACCAGCATGGCTGGGTTTGATTGCTGGTGGAATTATTGTCAGATTAGGGAAAGACTGCAGCTGAGGGAGGGAAGGGTTCAATGGCAGCTGGAATTTGGATAGATCTGAAGGGGATGACCCATTGCTTGAACTGCTCCTGGAAATGCAATTGCTTTTCACTAGTCAGGGGTTCCTTTGGCCTCCAGAACACTGATTGTACCTGCAGAGCAAAGATTGCCATAGGATGAAGGTGGGGAATTCAAGGGTATCCATCTTGTTTTTGCTTATCTGCAGGTTGGTTATAGTTGAGCAGCAACATCCAGAAAGCAAAGGAAGTTCCTAGCAGTGATGGTCGCGGCACTGAACACTTCACCGGCAAATTCTGTTTCTGAAAAGAAAGATGAAATTGGTTGAAAACACTGAAGATAGATAGTGCTTGGTGCACTTCATGCCAGCTGTGGTATTTCCATGGTAGGTTTGCTGTGGCCAGCTGGGCTTCTGATGGACTGCTCCTGCCACGTCCTCCTGCAGCTCAGCCAGAGCAGGTTCCCTGCATGTCTGCTGGCACCTCAGGATTTGGCTTTATAGGGTTTTGCTGTGCAATGCTGGGCTGGGGCAGGAGTCACCGTGTGGGGTGACTCTGGGTGAGAGGAGCAGCCAAGGACTTCCCCTTCTTCAGTTGCCAAGGAAGAAAGTGACCAATTCTGGCAAACTTTCAAAACTCTGAGGGCTGAAAGCACCAACACAGTGAAGATTTTCCAAGGATTTGGAAGTCCACCTCCTGCTCCACTGGGAGTGGTTTGGGCTCCTGACTTAGAGTGGATCCTCGAGGAAATGAGCCAGTGCTCCCTGTCCTTGAGCAGGCACTGGAACCCTGGAACTGTGGGCAGCACTTTTCCAGGTGTCCTCTTGGAGGAAGAGCCAGACATGTTTGGGTGACTTGCTCTGACCAAGGCAGAGGATTTGCCATATGTCGGAGGCAGGGCAATGCCATGCAGTTTGGGCAAGAAGCTGAAGGACTGCATCCAACAACTTGGAAAATGCTCTGTCTTGCTAGCACAGTCTCATGCAAAACCAGAAGGGGTTTTAATTACTGCCCCTTCTTTCCACAGAAGCCCATTACAAGGGAGCTAACCCCTTTTGAAAGGAGAGCATTGGGGTTTTTTTTCCTGTCTTTCCTTTTTTCCCCTAACCTACTTCTAACTAATTTTCAGGATGCTGGCAGTCGACATGCATTATTTATACCGCTGCAAAACTCGTCTTTGGGATGAGAAATCATCCTACCAGGCTTCCTGCTTCTAATAAACATTCCTTTCACTGCATTATCTCCTCGCACAGCCCAAGGCTGCTCTTGCCAGGGCCCCAGCTGGTGTTACTCGATGACTCTGTGGCATGGGGAGCCTGGCTGGTGTAGCGGATCCGCTAGCTCGTGCGTTGCTCATCAGCACAGACGCAGGCTCCTACACCAGCGAAAGGAGTGGGGGATGAGGCAGAGGCACAAACTGCCGTGGAATTGAGTGACAGAAGTCCTGATTTTCCATGACCTGCTGTCTTGTGTTGCTACTCGAACCTGTGCAACCTGAATATCAAATGCTGCTTCCCTCTTCCTCCCCCTGCCACCCAGTCTGGATGACAACAGAAGGTGAAACAGGAGGACAACTGGTGCAGCCCCTGGAACAAAATGCTTTGAGGTTCCTAAATCTGTCTCTCAGAGGGGATCAATTGCCAGGGCCTGCACCACCACCTCTTTTTGTTCATTTGGAAGATAACTCATTCCTTAACCGCTGAAATGGCTTCTGACAAAGCTCCCCTTTGAAAATTGTGCTCAAGGACATTGCTCTTCCACTGTTTGCACAGTCAAAAATATTCTGGGGAAGAGGTTTTTTTCCTCTCTCTTTTATCTGAGGCAGCATAATAAAATACCTTAGATAAACAAATTTATTCTTGGAGGGATGTTTATTAAGCGCTGGCAATCCCTATGATAAATAATTTCTCTGGGAGGGAAAAAAGCAAGTAGAAAGTAGGCTGAGGAGCTGATTTGAGTGCAGGGATAAAGCAGGGACATGGAGGTCCTTTTGGATGCAGGGGGCTCGGACCATCTGCAAGGGACCCCACGGGGGCCCTGAGGCAGGACTGGGTCTCCCATTGTGAGATGCTCATTTTCTGAGGATTTGGGGAAAGCAGAGAGGTGGTGCATGGCAAAGGATCCCGCTGTGGGAGACGCTTGGTAGAGGGTCCCAAGCAGCTCAAGCTGTACATCAGCAGCTGGGTGAGCAGTGTAAGAAATCAAGCAATAATATGTGACAATTGCTGGTCTTCTCAAGACAGGAGGTGTGGGCAGAAGGGGTTCATATCAGTTTGAGACCAGTATTTTTTTTCTCAGTTTTTTCAGTGAAATGGAAACAACTAAACTTTCATTTCAGGTCAACCTGAACTGTCCAGTTAGGTCCAAAATGAAACATTCTGGTTTGCTTTGGGGTCATTTAGCTCCTGCTTTTCTCATTTCCAATTAGTTTGGGTGACTTTAGGGTTAGAAGAACCTCTTAAAACTGAAAATACTTTGAAAATACATGTGCCTGTCATTACAACAGTGTCCTAAAATGCAGTGTCTTGCACTCCTGACAGCAATCTTCTGCCCCTCACCCTCTTTGCTGCAGTGACAACCATTTGCCAAGTTCATCTACCGTTCAGTTAGATCTTTTTAAAAGTCACTTCCTCAGAAAATTATTCTCTGTCAAACCTCTAGTCTCTTTCTTTGAATGAATACACCTTTTTACTAGTAGAGAGCTGAGCTGCAAAGTTAATGTTAAAAACGGTCGTTCCCCTAAGAGTTGGTCTTCCACCCTACCTCCCCACAGCCCCTCTTCCCTTAAGAGCTGCAAACACCAGCGTCCCAGCGAGCTGATACGTAGTGAATAGTTGTCATGTAATGAGGCTGCACAAGGATGTGGTGCCCCAAGTGTGGGAGGAAAGCAGGTGCATTTTTGATTTGAGAAGCTGCTCTGGTAAATGATACTGCACAGCAGAGGTCAACTCTGTCGTTGATCTGGCCACTGAATACGGTTGAGCTCCAAGGAATGTGAGAGGTGATCCTCTCTGATTTTGAGGTTTCTATGCTGGCTGAAGAAAGCTCTAGGAAGGTATTTTGGACTATGCACAGGACAGACTTGTTATATATAATTCAGAATGTCTGGACTGCAAGAAGACTCGGATAAGTAGAAGTGTGGCAGCCCTAGGTTTTGCTTTCTGTGTGCACTGTGGGGTTTTCAGAGATGCTGATAGGATATGGTGGAGGAGTCCACTAGGAGAGGAGTGCTGCTGGATCTCGTACTCACCAACAAGGTGGGTCTGGTTGAAGCAGTGAAGGTTGAGGGCAGCCTCGAGTACAGTGACCATGACATGGTAGAGTTCAGGGTCTTGTGTGGCAGGAACAGAACAGCTAGCAGAATCATAACCCTGGACTTCAGGAGGACCAACTTTGGCCTTTTCAAGCAATTGCTAGGGGAAATCCCGTGGGACAGGGTACTGGCAGGTAAAGGAGCTCAGGATATCTGGTTAACATTCAAAGATCACTTTCTTGAAGCTCAAGATAAAAGCATTCCAACAGGAAAGAAGTCAAGAAAGGGATCCAGTAGACCAGCGTGGTTAAACAGGGAGCTGCTGTGTGTTCCTGTGTGATTTGGTGTAGGTGATCCTGCTGTGTCAAGGGGATTGGACTAGGTGATCTTTCGAGGTCCCTTCCAATCCCTAATGATTCTATGATTCTATACCACAATCTCACTAAAATGTATTCCTGCAGTTAGGAGTAGGTCTTTCTGGAAGTCAGTCCACAGAAAATTGATTTGACCTTCTCACAGAACACTCTACCTCCAGGAGGTGTGCAGAAACCCATAGGCTGTTTGTGTTCAGGATGCTGCTTTGATTGCTCCTTGGCTGTCTCCTAACTCTGAAGTTTGTCTGTAAAGACTGGGCAGCTGCTGACTGCAGTCTTAGTGTCACTGATACAAGTCTTCCATCCATAGTGGGGCTTTTGTACCACCTTGTTTTCAAAGAGCCTGGATTTAACACCAGTTACACCAGGTCAATCCGAATAGCTGCTGCAGACAAGAATGGATAGTTGGTCTCTTCCACCAAATCACTAGTAATAGAACTAGTAGAGGAAACAGCTTCAAGTTGTGTCAGGGGAGGTCTAGTTTAGCCATTACTGTTAGTGAAGAAACTTTTCCTAATCAGGGGCTGGAATAGGCTGCCCAGGGGAGTGATAGACCTGTCACTGGAGGTGTTAAAAACATTAGTAGATTTGGCCCTGTGGGATGTGATTTAGTGGGCATGGTGGGGTTGGGTTGACAGTTGGACTGGATGATCTTCCAGCCTTGATGATTCCATGATTCTACAAACAGATAACTTGTGGAGCAACATTTACCCTTCACGCTCACCCAGCTTTGCCAGTTAATGATCAGACTCAATGATATTGAAGGTATTTTCTAACCTACATGATTGTATGATTCTATGAAATTGTTCTGACTCTGGTTAGATCTTTGCTTAAGCTTAAAGTACAGAAAGGAAATGGTTTTGGCCAGAGGGAAGATCTAGCTGTACAATGAAAGTAGATGAATATGTTCGTGTGCGACTTGGTCTAGATGATCCTGCTGTGACAGGGGGATTGGACTAGATGATCTTTCGAGGTCCCTTCCAATCCCTAATGATTCTATCATTCTGTGAAGTTAGAGAAACAGGGCCATGGGCTGACTTCCCCTCAGCCCAATAGAGAGTGATTTGCTGGGGCTCCCATTGGTCATGCTGGGACACATCCTTAGTGAAGGTGGAACAACTCCTGCTGCTAGCTGATGAGGATGCTGCAACTCAGGAGGGAGCTCAAGGGGCCTAAGTGTTGCTGGGGATGCCAGCACTCATGAAAGAGGTCTTGCCACTTCCAGGTAGACTCGAAGCAATGGGAAGGCTCTTCTTGCTGCTGAGACTTTGCAATCAATCTCAGTTCTAGGAGTGTTTTGAACTTCAGGTATTGAGGAGAGAATCCAAAATGGAGAGAGATTAATTCCTGAAGCCTGTCTGCATTTTTTTACATAAATTCTGCTCTGCATCCAGACGTGTAAGGCACAGGCTACAGAAATCCCTGCTTCTGCGATAGGCAGAGCAGAGGATAAATATATACGGATGAATAAACAAGGCAAGTAATCCAATCTCATTGCTGGTATTTTCTTCCTGCACTGTTGCTCTAGGCAACCAGCTTGAGTGGGGATATTGTCTATAACCTTAAAAACTGATTATAGACTACTTCACTGCCTCATACTGTCTTAAAGAGGATTAGAAGAGAGTGTAAAGCTGGCTTAGGCACTATGTTAACAAAGCCTCAAAGGCATCTGCAGATTTCCTTGTTCATGAAGTGATTAACTTATTTAGTAACTAAAAAAATGTGTACATCCGGGGAGCCAGGCTGGTAATAATTAAGAGATGTAATTCTGCCATCATGAGCCTCGCTTGGGCTGACAACTGTCTCTGTTTCACTGGAGCACATCTGGCTGTGTTTCACAGGCACTGGCTGGTTTCTCTTCAGGCTGGGACTTCAGGTTTCCTTCGTTGTTCTCCAGCAGAGGGGAAGGAGTGTGCACAGTGGAGAAGAGGAGGCCCCAGTTGTCAGTAGACCCTTGCACCTCTCCTAAGTGCTGAGCTGTACTCTGATGGGTCTGTGTTTGGATTCTTTGTGTCACTGTAGACAGTCAGACAGTGATGGGGTGTGCTGGGGCAGGGCTAGTGACCTGTGTCTGCAGAAGGAAACAGGTACCAGCCCTTTACTTCCTCTTTCAGCTGCTTTTAAACTGAAGATAAAAAGTGGTAATGGAAACCAACACCTTATCCTGACCTGCGAGTGCTGCTTGAGGGCAAACACGAAGCAGCCAAAGTGAAGTGCCATGTGATTCTGAACGGTATGTGAGCCAATCTCAATTTTGATTCTTGGCAGCTGGATAGCAAATGCTTTTCTTTGATGATAACAAGGCCAACATGCCCACCACAGAGGGTTGTGATGGGTCCCTCATACTACATGATGCTAATGAAGAGGCACTTCAGCTTCATAAAGCCTCTACGCTGTCCTGGCCCCTGGGCAGCTCTGTGTTTAGCCTGACACTGTTTCAGCAGGCTTGAGAAGAGATTTTGCTTTCTGACCTGAATGATCTGACCTGAATGAGCTGTAAGAACCTGTTGTTTGAATTATGGCCCATATTTCACTTAACACATCTAACTTGAAATTTCTTCCCCAGGTCAGTGTTTTGTTGTTTAGTGAGATGGTTTCATGAACTCATGCAGAAGTTCTGGATTAATAAGGGGGGAAAAGGAGATAAGAGAATTCCTTGTGTCTTTGTCATAGAATCATTAGGGATAGGAAGGGACCTCAAATCCCCTGCCACAGCAGAATCACCTACACTAAGTCACACAGGAACACATCCAGGTGGGCTTTAAACACCTCCAGTGAAGGAGACTCCACAACTCCCCTGGGCAGCCCCTTCCAGTGCTCTGTCACCCTCACTGTGAAGAAGTTTCTTCTCATATTTACGTGGAATCTTCTATGTTCCAGCTTACAACCATTGTCCCTCATCCTACCACTAGATGACACTGAGAAGAGCCTGGCTCCATCCTCCTGACCCCGGCTTGCATGTGTGCAAATTGGTTCAGGCAAGTGTGAGATAAAAGTAGCACAACCCAAAGAGGTCTACAGGCAACAGCAGCAGAAAGGAGGAAAAAACAATGCATCTGGTGGCCGAGGAGGTGGAAGGGGGCGTGGACGGGGTGAGTATAATTAAAATGCTTAATCTTCTGTAACAAACTCTGAAAGTTTGTAGCTGTTCCAAGTTTCAGGCTGTTTAAACTGGATGTGGAAAGTAGTCTGTTAGTAAATAGTATTTTGGTGGTTGTGGATGCTTGTGGAAGTTTATCTCTCTGCTCTGCTTGCGTTCAAGTGGCAAGCTGGATGTGGGGCGCTGCATACCTACAGTTGAGCATACCTAAATGGTTAGGTACTGTTCATGAGAAGGGATATGCTGTGCTGTTAGTTGGCTCGTGGGCAAGAGAGTCTAAGCTCTTTCTGAAAGAGAGTCACTTTACTACATGTTGAAAATAGATGAGAAGCAGTGAGTACTTACGTTAGGTCAGTGCATCTCAGTCTTTAAGTTAGGCAGTCAGAAGCAACACTGTGTAACAGAACTGATCCTGTGGTATTGCTGTGTTCAAGCAATTAGTGATCCAAAATGGAAGTTAAAGAGCAAGAGCTGCAGTAGCAGATGCCTTCAGCGTTGTGCTTTGTTTCTGCTGGCTGGTTTACAAGCAGGAACAGGAACCTGCTGTCTTTTTTAATGCTGAGTGGTCATATGACCCATCTCATAGCTAAATTCTGATTCCATGGCTTCTCCAGTGAAGTGAGCCTGCTCTGGCAGGGGGATTGGACTAGAAGATCTTTCGAGGTCCCTTCCAATCCCTGATGATTCTATGATTCTAAAGGGCTGGAAAGATGAGAGTAATGCCTTCAGGAGGGAAAGCAGACATTCCAAAGAACTAACGTAGGAAGAGATTCAAACCAGGAATGATTTAAACAAAGGGAAATAAATGCTTCATCTTGAAGCAATATGGGAAGGTGCATGGGCCCTACTAATATTCCACAAGCTCTCTGCTGGTGGACGGAGATATGCTTTCATCTCAGAAATGTGAAACAGCACTTTGTGTGTTTCGTCTTTCCACTTGTGTCACTGCTTCAGCCCCAGATAAAGGATGGGATTTTCAAAGTCACACAGCCTTGACCTGTTCGCTTTGCCACAAGATTCAACTCAAACCTTGAAAATTCTGCCTCCCTTTCTGTCTTTCCTAGGAGAGGGGAATTCATGAGTGAATGGAAAGGCAATACTCTTGGTTTAGGGAAAACAATTAGAGACCTCTGTGTTCTTCCCCACTTACCTTCTCACAGGAAAATAGGTGCTTTCAGCATCTGCTTTGGTCTTAACAGCTCTTCTGAATCTGTCGTTGTAGTTTTGCGTTTTGTTCAGTGTCTCCAGAGGAGACTGAAGTAGCATCTTATGGGTAAAGAATCTCCATTTTAACCTCTACAAATGTCAACTGTTCTAAACCTACACGCTGCACTTTGCACCAGGGCTTCCTCACCAGTTACTAACAGCTTCCCTTGCCACCCTTGAAAATACTTTCTCAGTAAATATTGGCTGAAAAACAGTAATCAGGAGTTGTTTCAGTCCTATCTGATTTCTTCCCTTTCTCTTCTTGAACCACTGTGTGCTAGCAGTTTTCCTGTAATGATATCATTATCCCCTTTCCAGCAGACCAGAAATACTTTCTATGTTTTATACTCCCAGAGTACGACATGAATGTGTCTGGATTAGTTGTTCCTCATCTTTAAAAGCCCCACAGTAGGTAAGGAGTCGGATTTTTCCATGTCGATTGGCAGGTGCTGTGTTTACGTACAGCAAAGATTAGTCCTCTCCTTTCACACGTGTCTGGACAACGTCAAAGGGCACTTGCTATTTTGGGTTGTTCTAAGAGGTGACTTGGCCAAGAGAGGTTTCACAGCTCATAATCTGCTCTTTTAAGTCGTGGCCCTTAAGTTAATGTCCTGGCATCCAGCGGCACTGGGTACCTGTACACCAGCACCAACCTGGGAGTTGGTGGGAGGAGTGCTTACACCAGGTGAGGGCTTCCAAATGGTGCCTGAGGGAAGGGGCTTCACGCAGCCCATTTCACCCCAGTACCTGTGTTCCTCTGCTGGGAAATGCCAGTGGGCGTGTGCAGACTTGGCTAAGGAAAGAAACCTAGCCAGGGAATTCAGTTAAGAGCATTCAGGAAATGCACTGTAATTTCACTCCCCACACACCAGCCTTGTGTAGCTCTTCCTAAGATCTGTACTAATGGAGCTGAGTTGGATGTCACAGGGGAGACCTTTCTCTGGGCGTGCGGTGGTGTCTGTCACACACAGAGACAGCTTCTGAAGAGCAGTAGCTCCTCAAGCCAGAGCAGTTCAGCAGAGAGGAAAAGCAGCAGCCCTTAGGTATTTCATTATGAGAGCCCTGGAATAACACTTTCAGGCCTGGTCCAAAGTCACATTTTTAATGAATGAGAAAGCTTTTCCTCTCTTGCTAAATGGTGAGCTCCTCAAAACATAAGGGGGAGAGGCAGGGAAATTATTTACCTTCTAGCCAGAGGGCTGACCAGCATATTCAGAGTAGGAGGTTGACAGGTTGAATATGTTACTTGCAGGGAGAACGATTCCACTCCTTCCCTTTGAGAAAAGCAGACATGCCCCCTCCATCTGTGAGTAGAATGCCAGCATGAATCATTGCATCCTTTCCTCCTCCTGGGAGTCATTTGTGTTGAGTTTAAAGTCAGTCTGTGGCTGAAACTCAACACTGGTCCATGCTCTCCTTTGGCTGTAGATGAAGCTGCAGAGGGAAATAGGCACCTTCCAAAACAAACAGAGACTGTGGCGGAGGTGTAGGATGGGAAATGTTAAAGACATCAAGCTGGGTTTAGGTTGAGCATTGGCAGGTCCTCTTTGCGAGTCACTGATGCTCCTCCAGGCATGCCCATCAATCTGTGCGTGGTGTGGTGTGTGGGAGATGGCTAAACAGGGGAAACCACACTGACTAGCAGGGAGAGAAGGAGGATACTGGATACAAATATCACCATACATCACCCAGACTGGTGGTTGTGATGTATCTCCGGCTCTGCACTGTTTCTGACAGTCCTGGTCCCACCTGCAGAGACTGGCTCGGAGCTGCGATCCTTCACCTCAGATGCAGGGGTGATCTTTCAGCAGAAGTCATGGGAATGTTCCTCACTGAAATAGCTTAACAAAATAGTGAGGTATGCACAACAGTCATTCTGTGGAGAAAAGCCGTGTGAATTGCTGGCATGACATGCAGAAACACTTATGTTCACTTACACAGGCCGTAAAATGTGTTTTCACTGTAACATTAGCCTCAAAGGGACCTCTTGGGTCATGAAACCTGGTTCCTTTGCTGCTGTGCAAAATCTCTCTTAAGAACCCACTGCAGAGTGAATCCCCATGTCTTCCTTGACTGTTCCATGGGCAGTCGCTGCAACATCAGTTAACATGTTGTCTTTTAGCCATACTTTCACCTCTTGTGCATGTTCTCTCAAGCAAGTGTTCCTTGCAATCTTCACGCTTGCTCACTTGTAAACCGGCATCTTCTTAACTAAACAAGTCATTTCAGTAGCCGCGGTTGCATTTGGTAATACTGAGGCCCAGGAGCTTCACACTGGTGGAGTTGCCCATCATCTATGAGCAGGTAAAAGACTGCTTCTATACCTCAGGTGTGTAGGGAAGGAGGCCTGTATTTTTTTTCAGCTACTACAGACATTTTATGTGCCATTGGGCAAGTAATTAAATTACTCTTTACAACATTTCTCCAGGCTGCACTCACTGTGTATTACAACCTCTATCTGGTTTTGTCAGCTAAGAATAAGTTCTTCAGGACAGACGATTTCTTCCTGTGTTTATGTGTTGTTGCAGCATAATTAGGGTCCCCGGATATCGCCTTAATTCCCACTGTAACATCACCAAGTCATACCTGAATAAATTACACATCTTGGATATTAAATGCTCAGCTCAGTTTCAGGCAAAATAAAAAGCTCAAATGATAGTAACTTAAACTAGCAATAAAATAGCCAACATGATGCTTGGAAATTCTTAATTTGCAAATGTTTAGAGAATTAGGCGCACCTGCTATAAATCCTTATCGTGGGCTTTGTACCCTGTCGGCAATCGGTGAGCGCTCTCTCACTTCATTATGCATGAATGTGTAATTTTCCAAAAGCATAAACGTGGCCTCCAAGGGCACGCACATTAATAGCGTTCGAATGAACCAATTTGTTTCCTACCCAACGTGTTTATCTTCCAGCTCTTCGTTGCGAATGCCAGTGGAAAGGTTAATGGCTCACAGCTCCCTGTCAAATGATGCACCGATTTAACCTCCATGGTGTCTGGATTTTTCATTGTCTTTGGCCTTTAGCATGTGGAAAGTTACCAGCTGCATCCTGTATGTTAGCTGGGATGTGAGAGGGTCGCCTCTAAATTATTGCACATGTCCGGGATTAAATGAAACCCTGTTTCCCTCTTGCTCGTTGCGGCCCTGATTCATGGAGTACATGATGCTCTGGGAGCGCTTGCACTTGCTTCAGCAGAGCCTTTATGCCTTTCTAAATGCACTAATGGCCACCAGAGCAGCTAGGTCTGGTCACCTGCCAAAAGTCAAACAGCTCTTAACTGAGTTCCCAACATCAGTGGAAAACTACCAAAGGAAGAGTTGTCTTCTCTCTTATCTCCAGGGCTAGGGCTTCATGAGGGCTGGCTTTAGCAGTGAAGACAGAAGGCATTCCATAACTCTGCCTTCTCTATGTATTCTGCCTCTAGGGTGTCCATGTCATTTGTCACACGTTGCCACTTCACAGCAGAGCTGTTGGCTGAAGTAAATCATTAAGCAAAAACTGAGGGACACTAAACGCTTTCACAGAGCTGAGGTTTAGTGCTGAACAACGTGGGAACAGGGACAAAGGGAAGTACATAGAGATCATTTCCATATGCTCATGTCTAAGAAAGCCATCTAACTGAAGACATACACTCAAAGATGGGTAGTTATCCTGATGCTCAGAGGTATCAGACCTTACGCTCTATTGAAGTTAATATTCAGGCTCTCCAAAAATGAAGATATTTCTTCAAGTGCTTAAACATGAATGAAGATCTTTCTTTAAGTCCTCAATGTATGGCATTTTCAAGGCAGCCTGAGTGAATTAGGAGCCACAATCAATGATAATGCACCTCCTTAGGCACCCAGATTTGAAAACTGCACCCTGATTAGATATGCTCCAATTGTTGCTTCTATTTGCTACTTAGCAGCTGTCATTGAAGGCTCAGGACAGCTTTGTGCTGGATGTTATGAATACATATAAGAAGACAAAAAGTAATAACCTGAAGGCGCTTAAAATCTCTGCCTGAGAGACAGTGAATAAATGCAACCAGCTGGGAAGCCAGAGGTGATGGGAAGATAACTGTGAAACGTTTGATCAAGTGTCAGAAGAACA
Organism: Rhinopomastus cyanomelas; assembly: GCA_013400115.1. Taxonomy (NCBI): domain Eukaryota; kingdom Metazoa; phylum Chordata; class Aves; order Bucerotiformes; family Rhinopomastidae; genus Rhinopomastus; species Rhinopomastus cyanomelas. The sequence goes on from VXBP01009898.1 coordinate 114,081, forward strand.
CAGTGTCTTCTAAATCTGGACTCTGAGCTATCCCAGCAAAGCAGCAGCATTAAGTAGTCAGGAAGGGCTGTCTCTAAGCTTGAGTAATAATTATAATGGTGAAGTCAATGAGTTCTAAAGAAAATAATTAGGCCATGATTACAGAGGTGCGATGCAAGGCCAAACCCCAACCCCTTCCTCCTCTAATCTTCTCACACTTTCCTTCCCTGCTGTCCACTCGCTGTGCTAATCTGGAATTTGAATGAAAATCTAAGTGTATCTAAATGCAGCCTTGCCCCTGGGAGAGGGAGTGGATATGTCATCAGGGATCTGTCAGAGTCAATAACTTCTCCCCTGCAGCCCCGAGCTGTGCCTCAAGATCTAACATTTCTGTCTGAATTATCAGCTAATGCTCTGACAAATTGCCTGTGATTTTCTTTTTTTCTCCCTGAGTGGATGTGCCTGGTCTGCAGATTAGGTAAACACGGCCTGGCCCTGGCGAGCAGCAGCGGTTGATGATTTCCAGCCAGACACTTCTGTCAAGCCACAAGAGCAGGAGGGTGTTGGGGCAGCAGCCAGATGAATTCCCCAGGCTTTTCACAGGTGCTCTCAGGGTTAGGGCTGTTAGAACTACAAGCCTGTGTTTAGGAGATGTCCACTGACCATGACAGAGAGAAGTGACAGAGCTGGAAGTTCAGCACCTCATGGAGGGTTTGAGCAGCAGGGCTGCAAATGAGGTTTTGCTCTAACTGAGCAGCTGGAGAAGGAAAACCTAATGGATGTCAGCATCAACCATGTTGCTAAAATGGGGTGGCAGTGCTGGATTTATTTCTTGCAGGAGGAAAGCTCTTGATAGGGTGGTTTAGTCCTCAGATGCTGAGGACATCAACACTAGCAGGTGATTTAGCACTTGTAAAATAAGGTAATCCTAAAGAATAAAAACTTTGGAAGATGCTGCAGAGAGACACCCAGGGGATTTATTTATCTGACCAGAACATTCAAGCACCTCTTGAACTAAAAAAGCAATCTCCTGCCTCTTCTCCAGCTGCGTGAGATCCGAAGTGTCTGTTTGTGTTCTTGCTGCAGAAGTGATTTTCCTTGAAGCATGAGCTGGTTTTTAAACACTGTGGGCGTAGTGGCAGTCTGTAATTCTGATCATGAAATAAGATCATGAATGAGGAGTGCTAGGAGAAATTCTCATCTGAGCTGTCATTGTCAAGATTTACATTAGCTGTTGCATATCTGCTGCACAGACTAGGTGGTTACGTTCTCCCTCCCTGTCTTTTTGCAACTGCTCTGTTCACATCCCTGCCAGTGGAACACCCTTCGCTCCCACTCTGGCTCCTCCCTGGAACGGCCCCTCAGCAAAGGATTTTCCAGGGTGTTTTAAATTCAAGTTGAAAACACCTTTTGCCCAGCCCTTTCCCTTGCTGGTTGTTCACTGACAAAAATATAGCCCTTTTCTTCAAATCTTTGGGGATTCAGCAACACTTCAGCATCTTCCCTGAAAGTTCTGGTCTCCCAAACCCTTTTGTCATCAACAGGATTTGGGTGCAAAATTCCCTCAGACTCCCTTTGCAATCCAGGCTTTTATAGAGTAGTGAAAGCAATGTCGGGAATGTGACACTGACATTTTCTTCTGCCTTTTCTAGAGGCTCAACTACAGGAAAATAAAACCTCTGAGAGGACAAGAGACTTCAGACACACACCAAGGTGTTCAACGGATGAGCAGTGGCACCAACCAGAAGTATTCCTGTATAGCTCTAGGAAGCCAAATGACTGAGAGGTAGAGGTGTTTATACTCATTCCCAGATGTTCAAATAAACATGCACAGCACCTAGCAATAGAAATGTGGTTCTGGTTCTTTCGGAGTGACCGTGGGCTGGGCATGCTGCTTTTCTGCAAGGATTTGAAGAGGGAGGGGTTGAAGAATCACAGAATCACAGAATGTTACAGGTTGGAAGGAACCTCAAAAGATCATTTAAGTCCAACCCCACTGCTGGAGCAGTGTAACCCTACAGTACTGTCTCAAAATATGCTGTCCTACATGGGGCTCAAACCCATGACCCCAGGAATTCAGAGTCTAGAGGAAGGAGACACAAAGAGTTTGACATCTATAATATTGCACTTAAAACAGTTATTAAGCATAAGTAATTAAAGCAATAATTTATAATAAGTATCTGGTAATGGATATGTAATAGATGTAAATTAAATTATTCCAATAGAAATTGGTTATAGAAGTTACTGATCCTTAGGAAAAACATACATCTTCACCTGAAATTCCTAATGCACTATATGCAACACTTGAACACAGTAAAATCCCTTTCATTTCCCTGTACCACTTTATGTGTGGAGTGCACACAGATGAAATCTTTGAACTGTTGGAAGACAGACTGCATTTTTGATAGACTGCAGATTCAGGAGTTAATACGCAAACATACCTGAGCAGATGGAGGGTAACGGAGGAGTCATTCATCTCAAGGGTTCCTGGGCATGGCCAAGGTTTGGTTAAATACAGTAATAGTGGGTGGTTTGGGATTGACACATTTGTACTCCTCGAGGGCAGCTGCATCTCTTGAACCCACCTCACCCAGAGGCAGACCCCACCATAGCTCACAGTGGTGAAGGTGAAGCTCTCTAGACAGAGATCTGAGCCAGCGGTGGGTTTGGGTTATTTTGAACTAGAAGAAAAGACTTTGTTTTGCTTGGCTGGGGTGTCCAGTTGTCTCTGATCTAGGGGAAGGTAGTGGGGCTTGGATGAGGATGAGAACTGTCCGTGCTGGTAAGCAAAGCTCTTACTATCCCAACCCCTGAATCCAAGGGTAGAGCAAGAGGGATAATACAGGGGCCAGTACCCAGGCTTTCAAGTAGAGAAGCCTTCAGAAAACTGAGTCATGACCACATAAAGAAATCTCTTCTTGATTCTGCTGCCGACTTTCACACTAAGTTAGTGTAGGCAGAAATGCAATAAAGAGTTTGCCAAGTGCGATACATTAAGGCTGTTTCTCTTAACATGAAAGTTTCATGTAGAAGTTCCACAGACAGGTCTCAGTCCTATTTATAGGTATCTATCTTGCCTTGAACAATATTATTAAACCCTTTTGTTGCAGAGAGCTAGTCTGAAAATGAGCAGACCTGGTAAATAAAACATAGCGCTTGCTTTTGCTAGCGCTCTTGTCTCTGCAGAGCAATATACCTCAGAATATTTTCCTCATACATTTTTGTCAACATGTTATTGCATATGCCTGTTTAAGCAGCAAACCAGTTTGAGTGCATTCCCAGAGCTCTAGATTTTTCTAACAATTTGAGGTGAGGATTACAGAAGTTGGGAGCGGGTGCCGCTGGATGACTCCCGGAAACCAGAAACCAGAGGGGTGTGCAAGGGAGAAAGGAAGTTTATTCACTATATATTCTTAGGAAGCCTAAGTGTCTGCTTGGTGTCTTGTGTCTTTGAAATGCCTCATGGCAGCTGCATTAAGAAGCTTTTTCATAGAATCATCAAAGTTGGAAGAGACCTACAAGATCACCGAGTCCAATCATCAACCGAACTCCACCATGCCCCCTAGACCATATTCTCTAGGGACACGTCTACATTTTTTTTAACACTTCCAGGGATAGTGACTCCATTCGCTCCCTGAGCAGCCTGTTTCAACCCCTGACCACAAAACTTGAGGCCATTTTATCTTGTTCTATCACTAGTGACTTTGGAGAAGAGGCTGATCCCCACCTCCCCACTGTTTGAAACTGGTTTGGGATATGGTGTGTGAGAGACGGTGCAGAAGTGCTTCCCGTCCCACAGGAGAAGCTCAGCTGGCTGCATCTGTCGTGATGCAGGGTCTGAGGCTGCCTCTGTCCCATCCCCTGGCACCAAATCTTCTTTCTGCAGCTCCATCATCATCCCACTGTGCTCCCCTGGGTGCTGCATGCAGACCAAGCATGGAGGTTGGTGTCTCTGAAGGATAAGGCAGCAGCAGAGCCCACGGGGTCATGCAGGTAGGATGTGAGGGGTGGTGGAAGAGGGCAGCCCTGGCCATTGCCATGCTGTGCTGAGGAGCAGCTGGATGTGAGACCTATTGAAGCATCAGTTTAAGGTTGATTTTGGATAGGGGTCGGATCTGGCATTAAAAGCACGGGTCCTTAGATACAGGCTGGAAAGAGGAAGCAGAAAGCATATGTTGAAGGAGATAGATCACTTTAGGGGTGCAGCCTAAAATATGACTTGGCATTTCCTCAAAGAAATGTTTATGCTCTCAATCAGTTTTGCTGAGTAAGGTATATCATTGCTTCAGTCACACTTCAGTTTTTCCTGTAGCATAATGTTGACTTAAAGTATCTGCTACCATGAAACAGGCTACCAAAAAACCTAACAAACTTCAAATGATTGTTAATTATTTCGTTAATCAGGGTTTTCCGCTCCGTATTATTAACAAGGCAAATTAAACGAGTCTGTGGTGCCCAGAAAACATCTGCTCAACAAAAATGAAACACTAAACAAAAAGGCTGTCCTCTGTGATTTGTTTTCATCTAGCTGTGTCTGTCTTCAGGAAGGTCTGGAGAGGTTGCCCTCATCCTCTTTGAGAGCCTCAGCATCGTCTGTGGTATCTACAGGGCTTTTGCGCTGCGGCTCACCAGGTTGTACCATTCTCAGCCCGTGTGCTGGAGTAGGATGGTGTGAGTCAGAGGCTGGGCAGCTTTCTCTACACTGTGACTACCAGCATGTTTGGACTTTGGTTTCAACTTACTTTCTTTTTCTGGACCATTCTGGACTGTGGCATTTTCACCTGACAGTGAGTGTATGCTGGCCTCTGAGCAAACACTAACCACTCCGTTTCAGAAGTACCTTTCCTTTTAGTGGGTGCCTTGCTCTTACCCTCAGTTAGGGATCTACTTCTAGTTCGTGTTTGCATAGCTGAGTTTATACATGTGTGTCTGGTTTGAGTTTATATATATTTGTCTGGTTTGAGGTTCTGGTGGTTTTTTGGCTGTGAGCATTTAGGTTTTAAAAGTAAATCTTCAAACTGTTTGTCTTTAAAACTCTGTCTGCTCTGCTGGCCTGAGTGCAGCACAGCACTGCATTGATTATGCTGATCTGAAACATGTTAAAAATGGTGCTATTGATTGCTTGAAAAGCCCTTCACGCACTTAGTTTGGGGATTTTTTCCCTTTTGTTTGCAATTGAAACAAGACAATGATCCTGCAAATCTAGATCCATCATCAGCCCTACACTCCTCTTGGTTAGTGCTGTCCCAAGGTAACTGGGGCAGTTATGGAGAAAAGCCTTGTAATGGTCTGCAGCAAGAGTAGAGAAATCCCTGTGCAGAAAATCACCATAACTGTGAGTGCTTGTGACCCTAATTTTCTGTATTCTGAAAGTTTTTCCACAAATATGCATGGAAATAGATCTTTAGTTGAGTCTATAGCCCATAAAAGAGATTTTTATGAGCACACACAGCTTTTTCTACCAGGAAGGCATTTGAAGAAGGAATATTCTTCAAATATTTTTCTGTGTTTGTAACATGCATTTAGTAGCTCTCTGCAAAATGTTTGAAAGTGAAGTTCTTCTCTGTTTTCGTATTAAGCTTTCCTCTTCTGACAAAAATGGATAATCTACTGCTGCTTCTTCTGCTTAGCAGCTTCAGGAGGTGTTGATGGAGTGTGTTGACTGGAGTTACGAAACCAGATGCTGTGGATATGGCATCTTCTCCTCCAGAGAGGGATATAAACAGCCCAATTTCAGGGCATATTCCAGCCACAGGTTAGGATGGGAGCTGGGCAGGAATGGATTTTCTCTGCAGATTGCTTAGGTTTTTTAATTTTTGTTACATCCATCTGTTCAGCTCCTTACACCAATGTTTTTCAGAGGTGAGATGTTAATTTACCCAGCTCCCTCCTACGCTGTCAATGTTGGCAATGCTGGTACTCCAGAACTGGTATTTGGTTCCTCTTGTGTCTAAGACTAAGACCGAACTTGCTTACGATGATCACAGATAATAATCCCTCTGGCTTTCCTGGGATTTTTATCTAAATTCAAGGAATTCAAAAGCAAAGGTACACATGCCTCTGTTGAACAGATTTTCTTCAGGTCCTATATGTGGGATTTAAATAGGGGATGATCAAGGGCTCTTGCTGTGCTTTAAACTCCCTTATGAGGAGCTGGGCCATCTCCAAGAAAAAAAAGAAAGGGTGTTGCACTGCTTTGGTGCTTTGCTCTCCCAGGGGTGTTTTAGCTGGTTAAACCTCTATTAGTTTAAAGCAAAGAACCTCCTCTTGCAATGAATATGCCTCAGTTCTTGTCCAACAACAAAATGTGTGGATTTCATGATATTTTTAGATTCAGAACTTCCACCAGTCCTTACAAAGGGATTTCCCATTATCCTAACCACACTGCAAGCAAAGAGGATTGTCCTTTACTAAACCACAATAGAACAAAAAAAACTCATCTGCTGGAGATTAAATCTTGTACTAGTTCTCCACACAGGTTAATCACGTTTTGGCTTGGCTGGGAAGAGATCAGTGAATTGTGTTCCTAGCTAAATGCACAGGGCTACACCTGGTTTTCAGTGTTTTCACAGAAGAAAACTGCTCCAGGTGACTTAGTGACAAATTGAGCAAGTTCACTTCAGTGCTGCCTCATAAATAATAAAGACAAAAACGGGCAAAATTAATTGATATGGGGAGGGACAATGATCTCCTGATAGCTGAAACGTTGTCATAATTACTGTTTCTCAGTGGTGGGTTAGGATGGAGGTGAATCTTGGATATTCCAACACCAAACAGAGTGGAAAACATAGAAGAACCAGCATGGTGCACATGTGGGATGTGGTAGCCTGATGGGTAGATGCTGAGATTCCCCTCAGTGCCTCAATCAAATGGCAGTTTGCTGTGTTTTGCTGTGTGAGGGTGAACTATAGATATATGTGAGGAGGATTCCTACTGACTCCAAGAAGATCTCTGGAAAAGCCACTCATCAGTATAGATCCTTATGAACGTTAAGTTCAGCGTGCTACCACGTGCCAGGCAAGGATAGGGACCCAGCGCTCTAGCTGGAGCATTAAACACTGTTACTGCTTGGCTAGTGCATCAGTGCCATCATCAGGGTGGCTGAAAAACACAAGTTCCACAAGACTAGCTGTTAGTATCTACACTGGAACAAAACTGGAATAGCATTGGTGCAGCAGTGTCAAGTGTGCCTTTTGAGATAACCACACGGCTGGCAACTAAGACAATTGGCTGGGAATGTGAGAGGCTTTGTTGAGCCACTTGCACTTGGTACCACCTGCTAGGTTATTGGGCTGGACCTGGGGAATTGCAATGCTTCTTTGCAAAGCTTTAGCAAAGTAGTTGTTCTGTTCTGCCTCTCGACAGAAGAAAGTATGTGATGTGCTCTGGTTTGGCACTAGAGTAGTCTAAAGGAAGTGACTATCTGGCTCACTTAGACGTCTTTCTGGATTTACAGCTTTTCACAGGCCCCTGTACTTGATTGGCTTAAGGAAGAACAAAAGAGCAACTTTATCTGTTCTGAAATAGCTCCGTTACTGCGCGGAGTGCACTTCCAAATATGGGTACGTTCAGCCATTAGCTTTACAAAAAGAGCTTAGTACGGGCATCTAATCTGAATCGGGTCCTGAAAGATCAATCAGTGATTGTCCCTATCATCAGTGCTAACACAGTCTCACTCTGAGTTGCTCTGATGCCAGAGATAAGCCTGACATAAGAACCACAGATCTGAATTCAAATGGGAGAATCAAGAAGTTATTTCTAGCTTGATTTCCCCCCTCACTCTGAGCTGTGGACATGTTTATTAAAAACTTGTTCTCAGCATCCCTAGTGGTAACTCTGAACTCCCACTGACTTCACGAGCTGTCAATGCCTCTCGCTAGAAATTAGCCTGTGTAAGGTTTATCAATCGGGTATTTTTAACTGATAAGGTTAAAATAACATCAGAAAAGGTCCTGTCACAGAGGTGCTTTGGCTGTCTGCCCACATCTGCCTAGCCTTCCTGAATGAAAGGGCTCAGGCTGCCTGTTGCTTTCCCTGAGTATATGCTGCAGTACCAAACACCCATTGACACACAACAAGAGCAGCCCATCACAGCCTCTGACACCCAGCCAGGGGTGCGAGGGACCCTGCCTCAGCTGGAAACAATCCGTCCTGGGCTTCCCAGGGCTCTGCATTTCCTCAGGGAGTGCTAAAAGAGAAAAAGTTAATCCATAACCTCAAGCACAAAAAAGTTCAGGGTGGCTGTGCTGTTGTTTATACATTTAGATACTGTGATTAAATTACATACATAATGCATGGTGTTTGTAATACATTATTAATAATAATAATGCTGTCTTGTGTTATTCAGCTAGAAGAGGCATGCTCTGAGTGATGGCTCATTGGTCTATTCACACACAATTTTCATACATCTCTAAAGATTACCATTTTAACAGCTTTCTGTATGGATACTGCCAGGCAGTTACATTTAACAGTGCATAAATCTAATTCCCTCCACACTCAATTTTCTCAGGCAGCAGAATCAATTTGAATCTGTCAGGATTTTATTCTAAAGTCTATTAATGCCTTCTGCCTTTTTCTGTATTTCCTCCCCTCTCTCTGTCTCTCCCATAACAATCTCTTTCATAAATTCATTCAGCAGCAGAAAAAGATGCCCCACTGATACAAACACTCTTTTATCTCTTCACAAGGGAAACCTAATTAGGTGTGAAGGAGATACAAGGAAGGTCACAATTAGCCCTCCAGCAATAAAGGTTAACAGTTGTGAAATGCTATAATAATGCTGTTGAACTTTGTTATTATCAATAATGACAGCCTTTGACAAGGTCAAGTTGATTATTCTTAACAGCTATAACTGAGGCGCTTAACATCGCCACCTCCCCTCCCTCCTTCCCTCCTACTCTTCCCCTACACACTCACACGTGCGCGCTGGCTTCTAACACAAGATCTGCTGACCCCTCATCCGGCACCTGGACATGTTGAGTAGATTGTAAGACGAGCTTTAATATGTTTCAGTATCGAGCTTGTGCTGAAGGATCAGCCACCATGCCTTTTGATTATTGTTTAAAAAACCAGCCCAGGTAGGTGTTCTGCTGCACGCTTAAGTGGAACGGTTCTGCCCAGTTAAGAACCTGGAGATGGTAGCAAGGAAGTAATAGGAATTGTATCCTGGTAACATGGCATTTCAGAACAGAATGAGAACAGTCACGTGCTCTGCCATTAAGAGTCAATGGATCGCTGACATCTTCAGAAGGCCTCTGGGAAATGATGCCAGTGTTTGGTACCTGCTGTATCTGCTTCAACTCAATCCATAGAGAGGAATGGATTGTAAGCCAAACATTTTAAATTACTCTTATGAGGTTGATTTTGTTCCTGTTGAACACGTCTTCCCAGTAACTGGCATCCACCAGAGCTGTGTTTTAGTAGGTGCTAGAAGCATGATCACATCTCTGACCACTAAACCTTAACAGCTCTCCAGTTTCCTTTACACCATGGTTCCAGTCATTAATGTCAAACCTGTGTCTTGTCAGATTGCTTGCCCCAGTCAGAGAGGCCACAGGGTTTCATTCCCTTTTTAAGAAGTAGACCGCGTGTTGGGGATTCAGTGCCAGCTTTACTCTTCTACACCTACAGCTTCATTTTGGATGATCTCTAACGTGGTAGAAAGCAGCCAGGTTCAAAGTGAACAAGTCCTTTGGGATATCTGACAATGTTGGTTTGGGTCTGTTACGCCAGATTTACAGGGCACCTGGCCTGAGGTGTTAGAAGATGTCAGAGTTGTAAGTTGCTGCCTTTTCTCTGTGTTTACTTGAACCATATGCTGAAAAAACCCCCAGGCCTCCTCTTGGAGCATGGAGCATGCCTTCCCTCTCTCACCTGCTCACTCTTGAGTTTCTGAGTGTCCACAATCATATTCACTTGCAATTTGGACAATTACTCAGTGACACATAAGCTGGGAAACTTTTATCCTAGGCCACTCCTAGACTCAGTGGAGGGAGAGGGCGCAGCAGGGAGAGGGGCAGTTTAGATCTTACATGGGCTGAACAGTCCTAGGGAGCTGCCTCTCTCTTCCCCTTTCCTTGAGGGAGTCTTGGATGGTCACACTCGTAACTTAGACCCCTCAGGGAGATACTTACCAGTGCCTAACAATAGGTCTTAAACTTATACTGTAGAATGTAAAATCCCACAATGGATAAGGATAGAGGGCCAGAAAAACTGAGTATTTGATGTACATATTAGTAAAAAGTGTAGTTCTCTCTCTTTTACCACTTGTCAAGGCAGACTCTTGTCTTCTAAAGTGAGAATGCATTGTGTCACCACAGGCAGAAATTGCTGCCTCCTGCTAGGTCTCCAGATGAAGCTGCATTTGGACTTTTGCTGGCATTAAACCATATTCAACTGAGTATTTAAAAAGTAAATAAATATTGATTTCCAAATCATTTTGTTTCACCAGCCTACTGGGAAAGTAAGTAACTGAGTCAAGATATTCTTGACATTATTCATAAAATCATAGAATCATTAGTGATTGGAAGGGACCTCGAAAGATCATCTAGTCCAATCCCCCTGCCACAACAGGATCACCTAGACCAAGTCACACAGGAACATATCCAGGCAGGTCTTAAACATCTCCAGAAAAGGAGACTCCACAACCTCCCTGGGAAGCCTGTTCCAGTGCTCCATCACCTTCACTGTGAAGAAGTTCCTTCTCATATTTATGTGGAACCTCCTATGTTCCAGCTTACAACCATTGCCCTTCGACCTATCAGTAGATGACATTGAGAAGAGCCTGGCTCCATCCTCCCCTCAAATATTTATAGACGTTAATGAGGTCACCCCTCAGTCTCCTCTTCTCCAAGCTAAAGAGACCCAGCTCCCTCAGCCTCTCCTCATAAGGGAGGTGCTCCACTTCCTTCATCATGACCCGTTACTGGTCATCCTGCTGTCCACCAGGACCCCCAGGTCCCTTTCTCCTACAGTGCTCTCCAACATGTGAGTCCACAACCTATACTGGTACCTGGGGTTGTTCTTGTCCAGGTGCAAGACTCCACACTTACCCTTGTTATACTTCATTACATTTCTCCCTGCCCAGCTCTCCAGCCCATCCAGGTCTTGCTGAATGGCAGCACAGTCTGCAGGGGTGTTGGTGACACCACCCAGCTTTGTGTCATCAGCAAACTTGCTGACAGTGCACCCTAATCCCTCATCCAAGTCATTAATGAATAGATTGAATAGGACTGGTCCCAGTACCAACCCTTGCAGAACTCCGCTAGATACAGGCCTCCAACTGTCCCATTGACCGCTACTCTCTGGCTTCTATCCTGCAGCCAGTTCATGATCTACCTCACCACTCAATCATCTAGACCACACTGCCTCAGTTTGGCTGTGAGGATGCTATGTGAGACTGTGTCAAATGCCTTACTCAAGTCAAGATAGACCACATCCACCGCTCTGCCATTATCTGTCCACCTTGTTATGCCCTCATAAAAGGCTATCAGATTGGTCAAGCATGACTTCTCTTTGGTGAAGCCATACTGACTATCCCTAATGACCCTCCTGTCTTTGATGTGCCTGCAGACATCCTGTAGAACAAATTGTTCCATCACTTTTCCTGGGACAGAAGTGAGGCTGACCAGTCTATAGTTACCTGGGTCCCTACACTTTTTGGAGATTGGAGTGACATTTGCTATCCTCCAGTCCCTAGGCACCTCTCCTGATCCCCGTGACTTAGACAAAATTGATGCCTTCTAGAGAGGACTGTGTGCTTGCAGACACTTGTACCATTTCAAAAGCTTGTGTGAGCAGCAAGCCTGAGTACAGACGAGTAGCAGTGTCCGTGCTGCCTGCAGACTCCAAGGTCTGTGCAGTGCTTGGCAGGGACAAACGCATGCTGCAAATAATCCCCAATTCATAGTTCAAGGCTGAAGTTCAAACTGCATTTTCAGGGAGCACAGACACAGATCACTGGAGACCATAAGGATGGTTCTTCCCATTATCTTGCTTTATTGACTCCCTGCTTCCAAGAGCACCAAATGCTCAGAAGCCCATGTGAAGCTGGTGTGAGCTGGCACTGCTCTGCTGATGGTCACAGAATTGTGCTGAGGGTCTGGCCGAATAAATACTAGAGAATCGAATGAAAATACCTGTATTTGCAGACAGTGGAACAAAGGATAACAGTAGCCAGAGCTGCTGAATATCTAAAGCAGATACCAACAACTGTCCCTTTGTTAAGTGTTAAAAAGAGAATTAGCAACCTGCCAGGAAAAAATCGCTTACGCTTTGATATGCTAATTCGAAATCACACCAGTCGTGTTGCTTGGATGTAAAATTTGGTGACAGGAGCTGTGATACTTTGAACCTTCACTTCTGAGAACAGCAGTGTATTGCATCCCAGGCACAGTCGTGAGAACCCTCCTGCCATCAGACTTCTCTGTCAGATGGATCTTACACATGAGGGCATCCTCCTGCACCCCTCCCTCTAACAAAGTACCCAATAGGCAAAAACTTACAGAAAGAACTAGTTATGGCAGAAAACTGTGACTTTTGTTCGTTGATTCACCCACAGGAGGAAGATGAAGCTATTTAGCTTTCTGGTTGTCCTCGTAGCACTCATGGGCATTTATGTTGCTAATGCTGCTCTACTGCTGTTACTGTACATTTGGTAGACACTTTCGTTTGCCGAAGGCAGCAGATTTTTTATTTCTAAAGCCAAGGATATGTCCTTGTTCTTCATCAAGAATGTTATGGAATGATTGACATTCAATGCCAATTTTATCAAAATATTGATTGGAAAAGTTCTTCTGTTTCCATTGTGTATCCTATAGATATATCTAATCGCAGCTTTATCCAGCCACTGCAATATGTTGCTTGCCAGCCTAGAAAATTATATATTAGCCATCTGGGCAACGGGCCCAACCCTGGGCAAGATTAGTGCTTCAATTAGCTGTTGATAGCATTCCATTAGAATATTGGTTTCAAAGAGCACTAAACAAGAATGTTGTGCTTTGATTTTCAGATTTAATTACTTCCATCAGGGCTATAAATGAACTCATTAGTCTTAGTGGCTCTAAAACCTAGAGACAATAGAATGTTATTGCTATTGTTCTTATGGTTTGTGCAAACATTACTTGCAAAAGGCTATTAGGAACAACTATCAACCTTTCCTCTCTTCTTAATGTAGCTACCTGGCTGACCCTGCAGAGCAGCTCCTGAGTACGTGTGAGTTCATTACGGTGGTCTGTTGAGGGGGTCTAGTGCCTCTTAGCAAATGGCAGCTTGATTCGCTGGGTCATTACATAGAGAAAAACGATTGTGGATTAAACTTATGCCTTGGCAGTCCTTGGCTTTTTTTCTTTCAAAAGTATTTCTCTTCTGTTTTTCTTTTTTCCCCCTCCATCTGATAATATGTTTTAAGGTCTACCAGAGCTTCTGAGGATCTTAAAATCGTGTTTGTGAATTCTACTGCACTTTTTCCCTACTTTTGCAGATTAAATATCCCTTTTTCTTGTTGGATTTTTTTTGTCTTTGCTTTTTCCACTTCACCTAGAGAGGTGATGCACTGTGTTTGACAAACACTAGGTTCTTCTTTGAACATGACTCTTGTCCTCTTCTCCCCAAAGTAAAAGAAAAAAAAAAAAATCAATAGAGAAGAGGCAACTAGCGACAGGACAAGAGGGCAGGGTCTGAGGCTGCACCAGTGAGGGTTTAGGTTGGATGTTAGGAAGCACTTCTGCACGGAAAGGGTGATCAGACATCGGAATGGACTGCCCAGGATGGTGGTAGAGTGCCCATCCCTAGAGACACTTAATATAAGACTGGACATGGCACTTAGTGCTGTGACCTAGCTGATTGTGGTCATCTTAGGTGATAGGCTGGGCTTGATGAGCTCAAAGGCTTTTCTAGCCTCAGCAATTCTGTGGTTCTGTGAGGAATGCAGATGCTGATGGTTGCTGGAGTCTTCCTGCTCCTCAGCCCATTGAACCCAGTGTACTGCTGCCATCAGCTCAGCAGCATGTGCTGTTTGTGAAAACTTGCAATCTCATGGGCCTTTCTTTAATCTGAGGTGAACTTCACTTGGTAAAAGTCCCCTTGTTTTCTTCTGGTGTCTTTCTTTAGCGGAGGAAGGATGCCATGTGCAAATGAAGGATACGATGCTCTGCATCCCTGACGTTTATTAAATTAAAGCTGTAATCAGTAAAGTATGTCTGAACCACAATATTAATGTGACTAAACCAGCAAATGCTGGCATGTTTAAAACCCACCACCTGTTTTGCATTAGCATCTGGATTGTTATTTCAGTTTTCTTTCTAATAGAGTATTCTTTGGTGAAATCCATAACTCATTTGTGGTTGTTAGCTCCCAACACAAATCCCGGAATATGATTCAAAATGCTTATTCTCAGATCTTGAAGTTTCTCCTGAATTTTTCTAGATTATTGTGATAATGCTGGGAATATAAATGCTGAATCCTTTGATATCACCCAGGTGTTTACCCTTGTTTTCCAGCAAGCAAGTTCTCTGCAGCTCAAAAGAGCAGTTTGACTCCATCATTTCTAGGCTCCTGCTGGTTGCCAATGCCTTTCCTCTTGGCCCTCTCCTCTTTTGCTCTGCCCTGCAATTCACTGGGAAGTGGCAGCAGGACTGGCAATGTTCTTAGGGCTTGGGTGGAAAAAGAAGGAGGAGAAGAAAGCACCTGGAGCACTCAGGGATGCAGAGATGTGCTGCTTCCCAGGGTGCAAGGGATGAGGTGGTCGGAAGGAGCAGAACCCAAGCTGGGCAGTGCATCAGCCTCCTCTGGTCTGGGTCCGTTCCTCAGTTGCGTGCTGGCAGGGGATGTGAGCCAGCCTGGAGAGAAGAAAACAGTCCTACCTCATCTGGTCAAATGCAAAGCCCATGATGGAGTCAGTTGGGGTTTGGATGTGTCCTTGGGCAATTTGTTTCTAAGTGCTTTCCATGCTATTCTCAGTAGTCCTGGAGCCAGTCTCAAGTGCTTAAAAATAGAATTCTGTCTCTTGCTCTTTCCCTCTCTCCCTCCCTTGTTGTGTTTCCCATCTTCAGGGGAATGGTCTGATGGATGTGTTTGTTTTTCTGGATCTGTTGTGCAGAAGAGATAGGGAGAATGAGAGTGAGGAGTCTTCCTCCATGGCCACTGTTTTGTCTACCAAGCTTTCTGTTGTCTAGGTCCAGATCCTGTAAAAACTAAACTGCTTCTATTTTTAAGACTATTTGGACTAGAGAAAATCAGGCAGATTATACACAGTCGTCAGAATTCCTGTCAGCAGATGAAAACAAGATCACTGTTGGTTTCTGGCAAATATTTCTAACCTGATCTGGTTCTGCTTCTGCTTTCCTGGTGTATCTTGCCCCAGTTGAGCTCCTGCACTGTGACCTCACAAGGTTCCCACCTCCTACCATTGACATGCCCTGGGGCAAGGTGTGCAAGGGAAGGTAGAGGACTGCTGCATTGGTGTGCCAGGAGATGCTTGACTTTCTCATGACCTCTTGCCCCACTGTTTCTTGCAGCTGGCTGCTGTTCAAAGCACATTTCATATCTAGGCTATACCAAGACAAGGCAGATGTGCTACACATGTATAAAGTGAGATCTCACCAAGAGTGAAAGAGGACCATGGAGACAATGCAAATACCCAAGTCCTGCACTTAGGCTGTCCTAACCTTAAGTGTAGCAATGGCACAGACCTTCTGATCACTGTGCTCAGCCCAGCTGCTGTCTTGGTCTTGAGGAATAACACAAGTTTAACTGAGTGACCGAATTAGGAGAGGTTCTGCATGAAGCTCATCAAAGATCTCATTTGAAGTGTTACCAGCCACAGGTTTGGGCAGTATTATCCTCAAACTTCTGAAATGAATGGAAACAAACCCAAACTCTAATGGGTTGTCACATTTGAAATACAGATTGTCCAAACACTGCTTGCTTTTGGTGTGCCACAAATCATGCGAGACTGAGGAATAAACAACAGATGTTGAAAATGAACGATTTTTCTTTGGCAGTCTGTTGCCTCCAGCCGGTCTGCTGCCGCTCCCGACTCCCGGTCGGCCTGAGAGCATGGCTGCACCCCAGCACCAACCGGGACTGCAGCTCCGAGACCTCTCCAGCAAAATCACTCAAGAGCTCCTGTTTCGTAATGACAATACAGCAGTGGTTTATTTGAAGGCTGAGCCAACTTTGTATGAGAGCCAAATATGTCTGGCTTGGCACCATGAGCTAGCAGTGGAGCCAAGCAGCTGGAGCAGACTGTACGTGTATTTGAAAGAACAAAAACAGAGAGGCTCTTAAGTTATCTCCTGGAAGAGGTCAATCAGAGTGCCAGAATGCCGTGCCAGGTTTCGCATCGGGCTTTCTTTGTTCTGTCCCTGAATACCTACAGACCCACCTCCCAGACTAAAGCTCGACTCTCCTCTGATTTCCCACCTCTCCTGGCTTTCTTCAGTAAAGCATTAGTGTGTTGCCCCTTTGTGCACCTTTCTTCTTCTTGGGTCCAGGTCATGTTCCCTGCAATCCACACCACCACAAGGAAAACTAATCCAGGATTCTGTGATTTTCTGCAAGGATTTGTCTCAAAGCTGTGTGATTTCTAAGGGGGTGACTTTTCCCATTGGAGAAACAGGCAGCAGTGACTCCTTGTCCTCAAGATTTTTGCCATATTCTGTGAGTCAGGGATTTGCTGCTAGTCCACTGGTTCCACTGAATGATGGCTTATAGGATAGTTAATTATTATTAAGGCTGTGGCTGTCCCAGATGACTGTTCCAGAGAGGCTGTATTCTGAACTCGAGGTTGTCAGCTGCTGACAATCTTCTGCATCTAGCATGTGGAGAACCATCCACCCATGAAAACTGGGCATGCTCAAGGGCAGAAAGGGTGCTAATGAGGATGGTCCCAACTGGGATAGTTGATGGTAGATGTCTCCTCTGCTTTTACCCACTGCCCAGAGCTTGCCTCTCCTGCTGCTGGGGTAGCTCATCTCTTTGAGGAGCAGCTGATGAGAGATTGTATTAGATGGGCCAATATACAGAGGCTACAACTGCAGCATCCTGAGCAATATTGTCCCATCACCTGTCACTCAGACATGTTACAAGTTCCCTTTCCATTCTAGAGTAGGGATAAGCACAGTACCATTGAGGTTTTGTAAAAATTCTGTCACACTCTGATTTTCTACTACATTCTTTTGTCCCTGGGCCATGATTAAGACAGGAAAGGTCAGGAAAGTCCTGGCTTCCTAGTCATGTCTGAGAGGCTCCAGTCATCTTATGAGATGCCTGCACTACTGAGAAATTCAGGTTCTCCTAGAATCATTTGAATTGGAGTGAATCTGAAAAGATTCACTTTCATTCAGGGAGTTGAATCCCTTATTCTTGAAGTAGGATTTGCTCAGATGCTGGATGAGGTGGATCTTCTTCCCTCTTGGGTCCCAGAAATGCTTCAGATGTCTGTCTGAACTATGGACTAAGAATGAGAAGGAATCTTACTGCATCATAAGATATTACGAACTCGAGGCACACTTTTTCTTGTCTAATTAACAGTTCATCCATGATATTAAAGCCACGTGTGCACGTAACACACCATAAATGAGAAATCTGGAAACTCATTTTCAAAGCCCTTTCCATTATGCAAGTAGCAGGAGATGTACCGTAGCCTTTCTCTAAATTGGCTGGTAAATTGTTTTCTGTCTCATCTTTGCTGCTCTCACAAAAACATGTTGTCTTCAGGTCTCCCTTTTTTGTTTGTTTGCCTATTTTTGCTCTTACCTACTAGCTTGAATCAGGGAAGTCACACTGATAAACAGATTTGACCCACAAAGAACTGCATGAAGAAAGGTAAAGATTGTTTCCTGAAGTACATCTCGCATTTGTTCTCCTGGGGAGGTGAATTGTCACGTCCTGTGGTCATTCATACTGTCTTGCTTCAACATGTGTGGCTACTGAAACTGCCCTTGGTTCTGTGCAAAGTGTCGTGAGGAAGTGCTCAGCTATCAGCTCGTTCTTTTCCCTGAATTCAGGAGGCGATTGCGGTGTGACCCAGTTAAAGGTAATTACCTCTAACCCGTTCCTGTACTCTCGGAACTGCCTGTGAGATTCACAGCCCTTGAAATGAGAAATCAGAGACCTTTGCATAAAATGTTTGTTCAAGGCTCTTTATGAATGAGGGAATGTGATTGAATCGGAGCCCGGGTGAAGGTGGGCTGGTTTCAGCAGCACTGCATTAATTTTGTATCGGATGAAGTCTTCGCTCCGTGCTGCTGCTGGAAAGCTAATACCCACCTACAACACAGTCTCAGCTTCGTTAGGGACAGACTTGGGGCTCTTAACCATTTCCACCAAAACAGTATGCTGAGGTTGACTCCTGCCTCTCACCAGGTTTAACTCCCCTTTCCTGCTTAGCATGAGGGAGGAAGACTTGCCCTGCCCTGACTGCACGTGGAAGCATTGATAATGCAAGTCCGGCTCCAAGGGCTGGGCACGTGGTTCAGGCTGACAGCACACAAACACAACCCAAGCCTTTACGCAAAAGCAGATGGCTACTGGGAAAGAAGCAAATTGTTGCCAACAAAGACTGAACTGGGGGCAACCAGTGTTATTTATTGGAGCGGGGGTGTGACAGTCTTATGTGATTTTATCGTGATAATGGTGGAAGCTCATGGGGAGCAGGAAAGCCTTTTGCTTCAGACCTCTTGGTCAGGGCTCCTTGGCCGACTCCATTCATAGGCACAGCTGGACACCGCAGGACAGGGAGCAGGAGCAGACCTTTTGTTTCATGAGTTACTGCCCAGGTTCACAAGGAGCAGTTGCTATGCAGTGTGTGCTGCAGGCATTCATCTTAGCAGAAATGCTTGCATTGAATAATGCAGAGCAGGGCTGCTGCGGCTGCAGAGCACCCGCAGCATGTGTCTGTCCTCGCAGCCAAGTGAGGAAGGGAAGAGAAGTTTGGGGAGCACCATATGGGGTTATCCTTGGCATTTGCAAAGCTCAAGTTTTAAACAAAATTAGGACCACTAGATCGTTAATGTGAAACGATCTAGCTTTGAGGTTTGGTGACGGGCTGAAATACTTCTCCCATTATGCTCTTCTGGAAGCACAGGCTGAAGACAGTTACCTTGGAAGAGAAATGGAAATGTCACCAGCCTTGGCTGTGGTGCTCAGGAGGTGAAATACCCTTTCAGAGTTCCTTATTCTGGCAAGAGTGGACTTTAATGATCACCCAGACACGCATGGCTTTGGTGATGGTGTAGACAAATACAGGAGGAATGTGTGTATACGGGAGGTGCTGTGCCTGTTACCTCAGTATAGGTAGCACTGTGTGCATTATCTGTGTTTGTTTAGCTGAAGTAAGTCAGCATTAATATTCTGTTTCATTCTTAATTAGTGGCTGATAAAAGCACAAGGTGATACTTAACAGCCTTGACAGTGCAATTTATCTAAAATTTCCTAATAATAAGGTTGCAGCAGTCTAGGAAGGGCTGCTTTAATGACTTTCACACACTTAATGTTTGGTACCAACAATATCCAGTATGTTGGTTGCTTAGGAGACAAAATTAAACAAAGCCAAATGCATTTATTTCTCCCTTTCTTTTTACCACACAGAGGTTTAGCTCAGTGCAGGATTTCTCCTCTGTTAAATACCTACGCTTTAGGTGTTTATAAGAATAAAAAAAAAAAGAAAGCAAAACCACCCTAACAATCCAGATCTCCTATTAAATCAGCAGATGGCTCCTAGAGCTGAATTAGGGACCTGTGATAGAACAATAAAAGCTCTGCTTTATACAGTGCACATGTTCCGAGTTGGCAGTGTTAAATGAGACCTCCGCGCAATCTGCTCTGAGAAATAGCCTCACTGGCACTGACCTCTTCCTTTGTGTAATTCAGCCCTGTGTCATCAATCGCAATTGCACAGGCGTCTTTGCCATTTAGCAGACCTTGTATGGACTGACTTTCCCAATATTTGTTTAAGATGAATTGTATAAACTTGTTATTAGTAGTCTGCCAGAGGAAGGGAGATAACAGTGTTTGCATGAAGCCACATAAAACACAGCACCTGGGCAAGGTGCACTGGGCATGTTCCCAGCAGACGTTGCTGTTTCAGGGTCTGCTGCTCCAGCTGCTGGAGGCAAAACTTGCAGCAGCTTCATTCCTTGCCTAGGTTGTACAGGGGTTCTGAGCTTTTTATGGATGAGTTACTGCATTAATGAGATTTTTAAAAATCTCTAAATTCACCTGAGAATTGCAGGCAGCAGAATAAAGCTGCTGTGGGAGCTGGCTGATCACATCTTAGTTCTATGTCTGTACAATCCCACTGATTTCATCACATCTTAGTCTTGTTTTTCAGCAGGTCATTTACAGGGATGTAGTCCTTTTGGAGTCTATTCTCAGGCATGTCTTTGACCCACAGTGGGATCTGGGGATCGTCTTGCTGTTTCTGCACCTGCAGCACCAGAACAGAAGCCTCAGCCTGCACTGGGAAACTCAGTTGTGGATAAGTAAAACCCCTGAAAAGCTGTGTCTCAGCCAAGAGGTTGCCCTGTGTAGGGAGGGATCCCTTTCCTGAAAAATAACTGGCACAAGCACGTGTCCGATGGGGAGTCACTGGTACCGGTAACTTGCCTTTCTTAAGCAATTAATTTAATTGTCACTGCTTGATCTTTAATTCTAACTACTTCAGAGTAACCTGGCTGTGGGTTTCTCCCCTTAACCCAAGTCCTTGCAAGGGCAAGGGTTTACAAATCCAGCAGACAGGGGAACGGCTGGTACCGCGCCTCGGCTCTTCCCGGGTTTCCAGCCGGACGGACCCGCTGGAGGCGATGAGCGGGGCCGCAGTGCCCCCGCCCGGCACCGCCAGGAGGCTGCTGCCTCTGTCTGCTCCTGCCTGCTTCTGTGTGCTGCTGCCAGCTTCTGCTTGCTCCTGACTCCTGCTGCTGCTGTCTGCTACCTGCTGCTGCTTCGACCTGCTGCTGCAATCTGCTCCTGCCTCCTGCTGCTGCTGTCTGCTCCTGCCCACTCCCATGCAGGCAGAAAAGGGCAGGAAGGACTAGGAGCCATCTTGAGCTGTACCCTGTGCACTGGTTCCCATCGAGCTGGGCTCTCTGGGTCTGTTGTTTACCCACTGCACAGACACTTGCTCATCATTGACCTGGTGGGATGTACTGAAGCATCGTGGGGGATCCCAGTGACAGCCCTGGGTCTCCAGCCAGGCCGTGAGAGCTACTTACAGAGGTTAAGAGCAGTCAAGGCTCTAGAATGAAACTACGTGCAGAACTCTCAAACCATCTTGTAGTTTCCAAACCTAACCTTAGGTTAAGGAAGGGGAAAACAGTCCGTTATTAGAACCATGTTTTTTCTTACAGACCGTCACAACAAAATGCCTGGTTTTTAATCCTGCACTGAATGCCCAGGGTAGGAAGGAGTAAGGACAAAGCCCTGGAACAGCACGGCAGCTGGGAGCTAACATATGAGTGTTACTTCATTTGTCATTGGGTTTGTCTTTCCTTTCCTTCCTCACTTCCTCCCCACTGTATCGCTGCATTGATTTTTCACTCTGCTTGCTTATAAATGTTTATAAAGCATTTAGGGAGCCTGGGGAAGGAAAGTCTCTAAGTACTTAGTGGAGGAAGAACTTAAACACTGGGCTGCTGTATTCATACTGACACTGGCTGGCATTTCGTGGCATGCAGAATCCTGCTCCCAGCAGCAGAAGCTTGAGTGGGGATGATTAAAGCAGGGAAGGTCTTAGTGCAGCCCATCCACAACCACTGCAGTGCAGCCAGCGTTGCAGAAAGCAGGACTTGTAAGATGGAGCACACTTAACGTGCCAGTAAATGATAAAGGAAACAAGTGCATATTGTTCCACATTTACTGTTTGCTTTGGGCAATGAACTTATTTTCACATGAAATACTAAATGACCTCCTTGTTTTCCCTCTCACACACTGAGTGAAATCTTCTTAATGAAGTAGAAATGGGGATACATTTATTGGGACTATCATGCTGTTCATTAGACAAATGAAACCAATCAGGGTCTTCATTTAAACACACAGGAAAGATTCAGGAATTCATATCCCAAAGTTTCTGACATGCACAGGGTTAATGCAGCCGCCTGTCACTGCATTTATCCCCCTGTACTGGGCACTGGTGAGGCCACTCCTTGTGTATTTGGGTCAGTTTTGAGCACCTCAATTCAAGAAGGACATTGAGGTGCTGGAGCAGATGCAGAGAAGGGCAGTGAAAGGCCTAGACAAGTCTGGTGAGGGGGAGCTGGGGCTGTTTAGCCTGAGGAAGAAGAGGCTAAGGGGAGACCTTATTACTTATCACACTCCACAACTAGCTGAAGGGACTCTGTAGAGAGGTAGGTGCTTGTTATCCCTGTTATCAATGTTTCCCTCACATCAGCCACCTAAAACATATCAGAGATTAAGTGTTTGAAACCACTGAGGCTTAGCTGATGCTCTGTTCCCACCCTTTTTCACACAGCTTCATCCAATTCCTCCTCACTGGCCCAACAGCTCATTAGGGCATCCTGCCTCTCACTCCTGCTTGGTGCTTCTGCCCTGCATTGTTACTCTGGGGTCTTCTGGGTGTGGAGTTCACTGGGGCAGGAATCAGAAAAATGGTCAGCTATCCATGCTGGAGTTGAATGGGGTGAAGGGCTGTAGAAGGGACAGCAAGAGCCCAAGTTCCTCCTGCTCAGCTAAGCCTGCTGGCAGTGTTTCCTCACCAGAGATCCACAGCGCTACTGGAGCTGTGTAATTTGCAATGAAAAAAGCAAAGTGCTGTTGCTGTGCTCTGAACCTTGGCTACTGGAATATTTCAAAGATGTTGGAGGTGTCTTAACAAGGTGGGAAGCTAAAATGAAGTCTACAGGAATTTCCTTTGGCTGCTGTTTAATGCTTTTAATAAATATATATAATTTCTGTTCTTCAGGGTTTAATTTAGTGAAGTGATGTTTGGCTAACCTCTGCACACCCGTCCTCTTGCACGTTGCAAAGTTCTGGTCTTCAGAGCATGGTGTTTTACTGAGGTTTGGATGCTGAATGTGCCCAGATAGTTAAACAGCTCTGGCTGGAGGGTGATGGGGAAGCCGTGACTTTTGAATGACTTTTTGGGTCTGCTACAACCCTGCCATGGGGGAAGTCAGCAAAGGTAGTGCCTTTTCCAAAGCAGCATTTCAAAGGAAACTCTTCCTGCTGCAGGAAGGTGTCCATTTCCAAGATGTTTTGGCAGCAAAGTTTGGAAAGGACTGTTTGTTTTGGCTCCTTTGTTTTGTCTGAGCTGTTTGTTTCAGTGCCTCAGTCAAGTGGCTACTAGTTTCTAAACAGAACTTTTTTGAAACTTCTGTTCTGCAGAAAGCCTTGAGGTTTTGCTCGAACTCAGAACGGCAACAATCTTTGAAGTGTCAAGATACCCCATGAGTTTAAAATTCATCCAACATCAGGTAGGATAAAACATCTTGTATGAGCTCAGTTTGTAATTGCTTCTGCTTTCGTCTCTGTGGGTCTTTAACTTGGCCCTTGGTGTGAGAATCTATCTCATCTGTGAATTGCCTAGGTTTAGTCATTTATGCAATTAAAGGTTTTGCTTCCAGAAGAACACGTCTTGCCAAACACAATGCATAAAGAATTCTGCTAGGATAGTACTCGACTGAACTCTTAGAATGTGGACAACTTGATTTGGTTCTTAACAAAAATTATTAAAGACATCTCAGACCTTTGGAGTTGGGAGAATGGGAAATGCTGGAGGAGAAGTTATCTGTCTTCCATGGCATGAAGAACTCCATCCAAAATAGAGCAGCAGAGGCAGTCACTGTGAGAGAGTTTGTGCTTTAAATGGCTGGAGCTGGCTCTTTTCCACACTAATGTCTTAGAGAGGTGCCATCTGAATGGGCATGGACTGAACCTAGTGAGGATTACATCTGGTTCAGGGAACTTACTGGACTGCAGCTAGAACTGTCACTGGAGAATTCCCTCTTTTTGCACTCCTTAAAGTGGTGGCAAATACAGGTGCTGTATTCTGATGGATGAGATAGGGAAATCCACGCTGGCAGGAAGCAGAGAAGTGGCTGCTGTCCCAGGCCACCAGTACATGGCAGCCAGGGCTCCCCTTAGGCTGTTTCCTATGCTGCTGGTCTGGCAGGGCAGGATTTGCTGCCTCTGAGGTCCCAGATGTTCCTTAGACTTTCATATCTTCGCTGTGTTCTGATAAACCAGTAAAGCTCAGAGTAATTTTGATTTGGACAATCCAAAACTTGGAAACAACTAGACTTAGAGTCAATAAAAGCCCCCTGTTTCTTCAGCACTGCACTGACAAGGCTCTGAAGGAAGACACACAGAGAACCTCTCCACTAATATTAAACTGATTTGGCCATTTTTATTCTATAAAGGAGGCTGGTTATGAGATTTAAAAAGACTCATATATCATGCTGCCTCATTAATTTTCCATTTGGGCTCAGCTGTCAGAGGATACCATATTAAACTGCTGCCTGGAGTAGTCTTCGGTGACAGAGAAATGATGTTTGATACCCTTTGCATTTCACACAGTCTGTATAAAAGGTCTCCTTGATTTGCCATCCCTATTATTTTCTGTCAGAGAACCCTACATGGCCTCTCCAAAATAATATCACCTCTCCAAAACCCTGAAGGTCTATTTGTGGTTTCCATGGTGACAAAATGACCCATAATATTCTTTGACTACTTCAGTAAATGAAGGACATAACCGGCCCTTTGAAGAATAATAGATTTTTTTTTTCTTTTTCTTAAGAAAAGACATACTTGTGGGCTCAAAAAGAGGGGGATGGGGGAGGGGGAAGGATGAAAAAGATATTAAAGGAAGAGATTTGGCTTATAACTCAAAGGGCTTTGTGTCAGCAAGTATAGCAGACAGCACTTGTTGAAAAATAGACCTTGAGCCATCTGGTACCAAAACAGAAGTGGGATATAGCCTTTGTGATGACTGAGATGAAGGAGCTTTTGCGGTAACTCATTTTTACAATAGCTGTGCTACTTAATTCTGAATTCAGTGGCGTGCAGGGCCAGCCGCTGCAGGTGCAAGCGTGTGGTTAAAACATCATCTTCTAGGAACTGTCAAAACCCGGCGCTGTGCTGCGTGGGAAGGAGGATGGGATTTTCCAGCGGGTGGGAAGGGAGCAGCGTGGCTTTTCTCAGGGTATTTGTAGACACCGTGGAAAAGACAGGTTTCCAGTTGTAGTCCCATTAATGATGTGTCCTTGCCGCAGAGCCTTGTGTGTGTACTGAGGGAGGGAGCTGAGCAGGGTGCGTCCTGTTTAGAGTGACTTCTGCGTCTCTGCTCTTCGCTCCCACCAGTGTGGACCTGTGCGGGCTGTTCTGCCTGCAGTCTCTGTGGGGTAGGAACATCCCTCTCTGTGTCTCTGTTACTTTGGATAAAACCAGTGAGAGATTTGTATACTGCTTAGTCTCGAGAGGGCTGCTTCTCCAGGAGCATTGCTCTGGAAAACAGGCTTTTAAATAAAGCCACATCTTACAGGTGAAGGAACTGAGACAGAAGGCAGATAACAGAGCTCAGTGGAGCACTGCAGAATCTCTGTGGGTGCCCTGGGGATGAGAATTCAGGGCTGTTCGTTCCTTCCCCAAGGTACTGCAGGATAATGCTCTTTCCTTAGATGAGCTATCCTTCAGGTTTCTTTAGTACCTGTTCCCAGCATGTCCAGTGATGCCACCCCTGGTGGTAGGCTAGTGATCTCATAATGTGCTGGCTCAGAACTGGGTAGTCATTGGGTCAGAAGGACAGTGAAAGGACAATTAAAATGCCTCAGAATAGTAAATATGAGATTCCTGTGTTGCACTTCCAGCCGGTTCAGGGTAGCCTCGCTAGGAAAAACCAAACATCGGAATTACCTGAGCACTGAGGAGGCTGCACCACAGAGCAGGAAAACTCGGTGTGTTCCCAGAGGTCTGTCAGTAATACCTGCTTCTGGAGTCCTCAAGCTTTTTCTTGCAGTTTTTCTGGCCTTTTGGGTGTATTCTGTCACTTTACCTCTCAGTCCTGGAAGAAACAGGGGAAGTACAAGGATGACTAACACTCAGAATTTAATTTCAGAGTGTCCGGGTGGTTTGTAGATGCCCCTAAAATGACTTTAGCAACTCTTCTCCTCGAGTATCTTGGTGTTGTAAGGAGGGACCAAAGTCTAGTGCAATTTGTTACCTAACAATGTGCCTTAATTTTGGTGTTTTTCTAGCTTTAAAGGGGTGGGGGTTGCCTGAAAATAAATTGACAACATTAAAACAAAGAAAGAAAATGTTTATGTGACTGGCTGTTTGCTTAATAAAGGGCTGTAATTGAGGCAACTTAAATGATATAAACAGAGACAGAAATGAGGGGAAGGTTGTTCACAAAACCCAGCCCAAACCCACACTTACCACCATGACAAACGTAAGGCAAAATCCTGCTCAGTTTCTCTGCTCCTTGCATGTGTGTGCCTTTGGCAGGGAAGATTAAAGTCTCTGCTGCTTCCCCTCTAATGTGAACAAAGCCCTTTAGAGCCCTATTCTAGTTTCCTCTTAGCATCATATTTAGCTTCCTTTGGGACTGACCTTTTACTGCCCACAGCCCACCTTCATCCTGTTAGAGGGCCTGCAGAGAGTTCCTAAGTTAAACATCATAAATCCCACTATAAATGATTACACAGAGCTTTTCACTAACAATCTTCTGTGGGGATATTGAGCTTGATAGAAGCATAAATCATTTAAAGAACATCTGCCTAATGAGGGGTAACCTGGAATTGCTTCCCTGAGCCTGGGGCGTAGCAAGGGAGAGGGGAAAAGTAGGCAATTGGACTCCTTTAACTAGTGTCTGCTGGACATGGGAGGCTGATTTCTGCCTCACAACTGTGCCTTGCTGGATGCATGGGACGTGCCTATATTCCTGGACGGTGACATTTACTCTGCCTGCAGCCCAGGCACCAAGAATCAGACATGTTAAGGCAGGAAAAGACCTCTGAGATCATCAAGTTCAGCCCATGGCCGTCGTCAGTGATACAACAACACACACTGAGCTAAGCTTGTAAATGAAGTCTAATCATGTGTCTAAAGAAAAAGCTCTTCACAGGCAGATGAGTTAGAAGAGGGAACCCAAGCAGATGGGGTGAGGCTAGCTGAGCAAAGATGTACTGTGGGCTGGAAGCTCCAGTTTATGAAATGGCAAGGTCTGGGGAGGCTGAGAACCTCCTGTTCTCACAATTTAGGTGGTGGGTAAAGAATGCCCCTGGACTTACCAAGTGCTTGAAACATCGTGGCAGGACATGTTCTGTCTGTGGCAGTACAGGAGAGTGTAGAATGTAAGACTGATTGCATTGGTCAGGGAAAGAACAAGGAGAAGGCAAGTCTGAAACTTAAGAATGAAAAGATGAGGGTTAGATAAGGAAATTGCTGATAAATGCTGAGAGTGAGTTTGCTAGAGATTCCAATGTGTTTCTTAGGACCCATCAAGTCTGAATCATGGGTCACAAGACTGTTTGCAGATGGTCCTGTGGGCAGCAAACTCAACACTTGAAAAGCCCTTTTGGTTCTTCCATTAGGTGTGCTGGGAAGTGTCTGAGTCTCCCACTGTCGGTCACAGTTAACCTGTGACTTTCTCCATTTGAAAGACACCTGACTGTCAACTGATGAGGGAAGGGTTAGTGAGTGAGGAGTAGCAAATGGAAGCTTTTCCATTTAAGATCACTGGATCATTGAGAAATGTGTAAGTCAACAGCAGCAAACTTGGAATGCGACCGAATTGCTCCAGCAGTGCAAATTTGACTGCCAGATGCTCTCAGGAATCTTGTGTTGTAGTTTGAAGCTGCTGCTCCCTGATGAGATAGATTTTACCAAGACAACTAGCAATAGGAGCAGGATAATGTTAAACTACATGTCTTGTCACACAAGTGGCCGTGAGATTTCAGAAAACTCGTTGCCTCCCTGCATAAATAAACTTGCTGGATGTATGAGTTGTCAGTCACCTTATGGTGGGGTCACTTGGGTGTTACTTCTCTTTCTGACCTGTAGAAATGGTGCCTTGGCTCTTACTCCTGTGATTAGAACTGAGACAGGGAGGTCAAGAACAGTTCAGTCTTTTCCTTGTGCTGTTGAGGATGAAGTCAATAGGAAGTAAATATTATTGACTGCTGTTTTCATTCAAAAATCAAGATTCATTGAGGTGAATCTGAGGTCAGTAGAAGCTCTTAAAGGGGAGGAGACCAATAAATCACGACACTGAATAGAACAATATTCTTAATGCAGCTAATTTTGGATATTGAGTGTTGTTTGATCTAGTGGGTTGTGTGCTTGGTTCGTTGTTTGGTTGGTTTGGGGTTTTTTAGTTGTCCTGTAGAGCAGATTGTGACATCTTCTAAACAACTACTAGCTAAAAAGGTTTTTAATCTTACTACTTAATTTAACTACAGTGGATTGAATTTCACCCTTGTGCGGTAAATTTTAGAGTAATTTTAATTGGAAGGGCTCTTAGGAGTTTACCTAACCCAACCTGTGCTTGGAGCGTGGTGACTTTTCAATGGAAACTCAGTATTCTTCTGTGTTGTGATGACCCCAACCCTGGGAACTTATCAGAGATTGAGCCAAAGAGTGGTCCTTGCCCAGAAATCTTTCTCATCACTCCTTAGGCCTTGGGTCTAAAGAAGCAACCAAGATGACACCTGAGTAAAGAATGAGAACAGCTTTTCAGTAAATGAACCTGCCTTTGATCCATCGTTACCTTTTACCTTTGGAGATGGAATGAGCATCTGCAAATAAAATGAAGATGAAGCCAGATAACTGGTACTTTTGAAGGAAATATGTGAAGACAAAGTTTATTACACATTCATTTTGTGCCCAGAGCAGTGAAAGTCTACTGCCTGGATAAGTGTGGGACTAGGGAGCACCTCGTAAATCTGTGAGGAAATGTCACAGCGTACGTTAACGCAGTGATGGGCTGTCTAGTTTCCTGCCTGAAGGTGAAGTACTTAGCCCTGCCTTTTGGGACAATACAAGTCTACATTGTCAGTGTTTGATGGGGATTTGAGACAACTCATAGTAATCTGATCCTCAAGAAGTGCTAGGGACTTCCTTTTGAAAATCAGGCCACCTAAACGCACTGCAAGTGAGACAACCAAACACTCACTAGTCTATTAGAAAGGCCAAGTGTGGGTTTCTACGTGTCTTCGTGAAGGGACTCAAGAATATGGCTACAAAGCACAGGTTGCCATTGAGAATTTGTGCTAGTTTAAAGTGACCCAGCTTGGATACCAAAAGCAGCAGAGCTGGGCTCGCACAGAGTTCAGTCAGGGTTAATCAGTTTTGGTTGGTGTATTTGTCTGGGTGGAGCTCTTTCTTTACTTAAACCTTAACTGGGTGTCATTGAGTTCTCTTTATGGCCTTGCTCTATACCGCGTAAGCAAATGCAGCAGGAGATGTTTACAGGAGACAAGATGTGTTTTGGGGAAGGGAAGATGGAGGGGAAAGTGCCTAAAGTGCAACCTTTGGCAAGTCAGCATCTTTTATAGCATCTTTTTCCTTCAGTTGAATAAACCAGCATGAACTAGACTAGACTTGTTTTGGACCGCTTTTCCTGCACTGTATGTCTGTGGTGTTGATCAATGTGGCTGTGTACTTCTCTCAGCCCAATGCAGGGTAATTTGATTAGGTTGTCAGCTGCTCTAAATAGTTGTTGGTCCCCTTGAAGCCAGTGGAGTTGTGCCAGGCTGTACCAGCTGAGAACGTGACCATCATCTTCACTGAGTCGCGTTTCAAACCCTTGCCGTGCTCTTCGATTCCTGAGCTGAAGCCAGCCCTTGTGATAGCTGCAGGGTAGGATTTTCAGAAGCATCCAGCCTTGGCCTAACGCCGCTCCCTCAGCAGTCAGAGGATGTTTGTTGTGTTACTGCATCCAGCCCCAGAGTCAAATGGGTTGGATTCAATTAGGCTGCTGCTGTAATGCTGAGGATGTAGTCCTCCATTGAAGCATATCTGCTTCAGTGCATGAAAATCAGCAGGACGAGGCTGGCTCACAGCCACCTGAGGATCGGGTCTTGAGTCTGCTGCTTCTTCTGGTGACAAAGGAAGACTGCAAAATGGTAGTAAAAGACACCACCTTTACCACAACAGGGTTCTGCTTTGGCTCCCTCTGGGATGGCTCTTGAAGTAAGGCAGTGATGAAGCTCTGAAGCATTGCATTGCCTCCTGGCTGGTCTCCTGATGATCTGGTGGGTACCAGTGTGGCCTTGCCATGTGCTGCTGAAACTACTGGGCAAGCACGGATTCAGCTGCGTGCACTTGGCAGCCATTTGGCCCCTTGCCCTTAAGTGTCATTTCAGCTCTGCTGCAGATGGTCAGTGAGCTGCTGCTGCTGTGTTTTTGTGTAAAGGACAAGTACAAACTGCCTTTGGGGCTGGGAGCTGCTCTCCAACAGACACTGCGCTTATAGCAGTGCCGTTCGGATCCTTTTTGCTTTCTTTGGCTAGGGGATGTTTGGGGTTTGGTTGTGTTATTGCCAGTCACTCAAAGCAGGAATGTGGAAGGAAAGGTTGGCCTTCTACTTGGCTCTCACTAAGGTGTTTGCTGCAGGATTGCAGTGTTAAGCAGGGATTTTAGAGGAGGAAATCATTATGTGTGCACCTCTTCCTCAAATCTGCCTAACATTAGAGAGCATCTCAAAAGTAGCTGTCAGAGCAGCTGCTGTACCAAGCACCACATTCCCCAGTGGGGTCTTCCTCCCAGAGCAAGCTGGAGCTTGTGGTGGGAATTAGGGCCCGAGATAAGGTGCTTGTGCTGACTGACTTGCTACTAATCTTCCAGCTGGCTAAACAGAAATGACTCACTGGCCAGCCCATGCATAACCCTTGTCTTGCCTCCTACCTAGAGCATTACATGGCTGTTACCTTTCCCCTCACCATCTGCTGCTTGGAGAGCTGGAGGTGCCAGTGCAGCTTTGCCTTTGGCTCAGCGCCGCGAGATTCATGTCTGAAAGTAGGTGGCAACCTGCCAGCCCGTGTCATGCCACTTGCAGTGTGAAATCAGAGCGGGCAAATTCCAGCTACTTCAGTAGAAAATGGGAGCAGTTCTGCAGCCGGGGAGGGCTGCTGGTGCCTGAAAGCACCGTCAGGCTCCAAATGGTAGGAGCCGTAGCACTGGGCTGTATGTAACACACACCTGTTCCTTTGGGGCGTGGGGCTGTGTGTGTGTAGCTGGGAATCCCGGCACGCTTCTCTGTGAATAAACCCCAGACGGGTCTGCTTCACAAGCCGGTGCTGCAGCATTTGCGGGTCTGATTTGTGCTAGTTCAGTTTTGTGGATTTCAGAGTTATGGGTTTGCTTCATTACGGTTTCCCAGCGCTTCAGATTAGGGACTAATACCTGACGAAGGCTTAATGACTGTCAAACGTTTACCTGGGTTTTTATATTGCCTAATTCTGTATGAACCAGGGCAATACAAGGAAGCAAGTCAAGCTCCGAGTAAGGAAAGCATTATAGATGCTTTTCCTCTCCTGTTGTTTCTGGGTCCTCGGACCTGGGGTTGGATCTTTCAGGCAAGTCAGATCTAGGGCAGGGATTTAGCAAGTCTTTGTTTGAAAAGTTGTGTTGCTGAAGTTCGGTTCATTTTAGACTACGACGTGTCCAGCCTTGCTCTGCCAGTGTTTGGACCCCTGGGGTATCAGCTGTGAGATAGCTGTGGTTGGTTTTGGGCACTGCTTTGACTCAAATATGGTTCAGTAGATTTACAGAAGGGTCAGAACGCTCCTCTTGGGAGAGAGAGGGAACTGAAGAGGATGTGACAAAAGGCTGTAAATTCCTGAGTGAAACAGGAAAGCTGAACCAGGAATGGCCACACGTTTTTCTCTTCCAGGACGTGGCTTAAGGGGCATCAAATGAAACTATCAGATGGCAGATCCAAACCGAACAGGACATCCTTCCTCTCATAGCACGCTGCCAGCCCGTGGCCTGCCCTGCCACAGGGTATTGTGGATGTTGAATTTGTACGTGGCTCAAAAAGCAGTTGGATGAATTCACGGAAGAAATGTCCACTGAGGGCTATTAAACATAAAAGCTTTCATCAGCTGAGGCCACAGTGTGGGCTCACAGCACAGGCACGCTGTTAACAGGTTCCAGCAAAAGAGCCTTTGGGGACTACACTGATCATCTTAGCTAACTTGATCAGGTGTCTGTCAGACCGCTGAGAAACGTTTCCTGTGTTAACCCACGCACTGCCTGCGACCCGTGGCTTCTGCTCCCTTTGCTGCCTGCATAGAGGTTGAAGACAATGATTACAAATAAATAAATAACCCAAGAAAACCCCATGGCTGCTCTGCCGGGTTGTTCAGGCTTGAAATAAATCATCTGTCTATTTCTGAAGGCAGAGATGACTTAAGCCAAATTGCATTTGGAGCCGTTATCCTCACACTTATTTATGCTGTCTTGTCTTGTGCTAGCACTTTGTGAAATATTTATTCGCTTCTGGTCTCCTGCAGCTTAGCTCTGGATTCATGAGGCTCTCAGGTTGTGTCTCAGTTCTGCGCAGCTGCGTTATGTCAGGGGAGGAGGAAATGAAGAATCCAGTCTGTGCTTTATGTTACGGCAATGCACTGCACATCGCCGTAGGCAGTGCCCTTCAACAGGTGGGCAATCTGTTTGCACGGGTCAGGCGCGTGGGTTGTGTTAGAGGAGCAGGATGTACACGTGGTTACAGGTCTGACTGGTCCTAGAACAGCTGTGTCTTTACTTCCCAAGCCTGCCCTTGTGCTTGCCCAAGTAACTTGCCTGAAAGAGTTTGAGAGGAGATGGGCACATCCTAAAAGTCAACTCCATGCAATTTAGTAGTTCAAGGGGTGTGTTAATTATAAATTTCAGATTCTTTCTGTTAGAAACACTCAAAATAACTTTGTCTTCATATCAGGATTGAAAGTGTGTGGCCAGTCAACTCAGTAGCATCTGAAATGGCTTCCGTAGGCACGGTGCCAACTTCACTGAGCTCAGACTGAAGGGGAAAGAGCTGCAGCAGTGATTCCAGCAATGAGCCAGAAATGACGAAATCTGTGTGCTGGATTTCCCTCCCTTTCCTTTTCTTTATCAGAAATACTAGTGCAAGTGTCTGCCTGAACCTCTGCACAAAGGCTGAGTGTTGCTGTGTTGGCATAAAGACACCTGCCGATACTGAGGTGCTGCCCTGCTGCTTGGCTTAGGGAGCAGACCTCTGCCAGAGATCCTGTTCTCTTGCTTCTGGCTCCAGCTGGGATCCAGACTGGCAGCGACTGGCTGTCGTCTGAGTGGAATTGTTCTTCTGTGATTAGTATAAAATGTGTGAATCACAGAATCAAAATGATTCTGTTAAGTTATAGATAGATGAGTTTGTCTTGTCTGAGACCCACTAACGGGTCTGTCCCTCTTACCCTGAGCAGGGCTGCCAAAGCTTTGGCCAATACTGGTTGTGAACTGCCTGAACCTCTATAAGCAGGGTCTGAAGGCTGTCTGGGTTGAGGCACATGATAGGAGATGTACCACGTAGAAGATTTTATTGCTGTAAACTCGAGATCGGCACTCTGATGTCATCACTAGAAAACCTTTTGGAGTCTAAATCCACTTTTAGATGAATATATTTTTATACACACACATGTATGTGGGAAGAGCTGCTGAGCTGCTGTTGCTGCTTCTTGCTGTATTATACCAACAAGCTCCTTCTGGTGTTAGCTTTAAGTGACATTTGCTGTGTAAATGACACCGGCATTCAAGATGAGATGTTGGCTGTTGTGGGGGCTTGCTAATTCCTTCTCCAATCTCCCAGGAGAAGATCCTGCAGCAAAAAGCTGCTGCTGCTTTTGCACCCGGAGCTGCTTTGGGTCTCCCAAGGCATTTGCTGTTGAGGGAGGAGAGTGAGCAAGCAGAGCCTTGTTCTCATTTCAGTGCTTTTTGCTTCCTTTCATGTCTGTAGGAAACCCAGGGACACATTGATTTAATCGTTATGTTTCCACAAGCAGTGGCAGTGATCACTGCCCGTGTGTTTGGCAAAGGACCAAGGATGTGCTGCCCTTATTTACTAAATGCCTTTCACTACAGACAGAGTGAAGGTCGATGGGTTATGTTTAAAGAAATTGATCATTTGAGGAGTCAGATAAGGGAGCAGCACTAACAAAAATTGCTGCACAGTGATTGCACACTGATCTGCTAAAGGATCAGAACTGTGTCTTGGGTGATGCACAGCTTTGATAGAAGAAATTGGGGTTTATTTATTGTAAACCAGAGGACTAGCTTTAAAAGCTGTGAGTGGAGCTTCTTGAAGGACAAATGGGAACTGGCTGCCTAATTCACATTGACTTTCTGGGAGATCTGGCTGCTGAGCTTCAATTTACGCCTGTCAGAAATCTCCCCCTAGTCTGCATAATCTCTCTGTAACCCCCTTTTAATTATCTCGTCTTTCTGGAAGAAGAGACCAAAAAGTCATGTTCAAAGATTATTGCTCTTTCTAGCAGCTGCTGGAATACACCAGTTAACGCTGTAAGATCTTATTGCAGGTCCCAGCAGCATGTCTGGTCTACCTACCCAGTCTAATTTGGCCAAGGGATGTAAACTGCTCCCAAATTGTCCAAACTCATTTCTCGCCAGTGATACTCTGTGCTGTATCACCAGCTGGTTGTTTATCCACAGAGCCCAGCTTTGAGGCTGTTGGCAGAGCAAAGTATCTGAAAGGGAGAGAAATGACTCACTGGCTTGGGGGTGCAGCAGAGATGAGTGCCGAGAGCGTGCGTGTGCCAAGCAGGAGGTGCTGGTGCTACCTGTGCTGTCCCAGGCACTCCATCTGCAGTTTGTGCAGCAGCTACACTCCTGCTGTTTGGGCTCAAGTGAACAATGTCAGTCCTGCAGGCAGTATTTGAAGATAGAGCCTTAAAAAACCCCAAAGTTATCTTAATGGGAAATTAGACTTCTCCAGTGAATTCAGGGGATGTGGACAAGGAGAGGTTTCTTAATCTGTATGAATTGTTTTGCATCTGTAATAATAAATTCAACTCAGAATTGGTAGAATGGAGTGTAAATATCAAAGGTAAGAGCTTGGTGGATTTGGACTCTTGGGGGAATATGTGCATTACTGTCATGAGGAGACAATTCCCTAAAGCAGATGGAGGGAAAGTGGTCCCAGGGGCTGGAAGAGGCCAAGAAAGGGGGTGACTGGCAAAGTGATGGCTGGGAAAAATACTGATATTGTAATGGGGAGAAAAAGCTGCCTTGTGTTTTCCTATATTCTGGACCTTGCCTGAATAGAGGACCGAATGGTGGTTGTGTAGGAAATTGAGCTCCAGTTGAACTTTTATCCTGTCTTACAGGAGGGGAAAAGAGAAAGAAGCAAAGACAGTTTTAGGGGTGGAGGGAAGGGGATTAGGCAGCCATAGTTTTTCCTGATGTTTTCCTGGCTCTTGCCATTAATGCAGTACTCATCCAGTGACATTAACAGTGTCATAGATGATCAAGAGCCAAACAGTTGGCTTTTTTGCTTAAGCTAATGTAGAGCTAGCTCAGATGTACGTGGGATACCCTTCTGGGCTTCCCTCACATCAGTTGAGCTCTGCAGTCATGCAAAATCTGCACATTGCAGCTTTCAAAATCCATGGTGATTTGTTTCTTTTAATGCTGAAGCATCTCAGGTTTTGGGTAGTGAAGGTTCAAGTTCCTTACTTGCTGGTGTGGTTGCCAGCAAAGACAATACAGTCAGGCTCTGCAAAATCAAATCCTAGAGAGCAAGGCTCTGTAAGAGTTTCAGTGCCGTTTGGTGTTGGTGCTAAACATAGCAGCTCTGCTCCTGGGTCAGCCTGACCCTCACATGGAAGAATTCAATATCCTTAATGGAGTGCAGCTATAACATGGGGCACACACACATCAAGTTATCTCACAGAATAATCATGGTTGGAAAGGACCTCCTAGATCACAGAGTCTCGTGTAGAAATAGTGAAGAGAAGGCTGAGCACTGTCAGTGACCACCCTAAAGGAGACCCTTCAAGTTGAACTGGCTACTGTCAAGCTAATCCGAGGGGAAAAATAAACCCTCCTATATCCTTGCTCTCAGCAAGTCCTTTGAAACATCACTATATCCAAAGCACATGAGCTAGAAAAACAGCTGCCTTCCCGACTCCTTCTCTGCCTGATGAGGTTAATAATAACTTTGAATGCATATGTACAGCATTAGCTTTCATGGTAACATGCATAATTCAAATCCCCCAAAGAACAGTGGAGCTTTGAGGAAGCAAGGTTCCTTAATGTACTGGGCAAGGATCCAGCTTTTACCAGCTGTTGAGGGTTGATGTACAATTTTTGGTTAAGTGAATAATTTATCATGGATATTATCTGTAGTGTATCACATCCCGACAGTTTGGAGGCCTGTGCATATGGCTCTCGAGATGCCACAACACTGCCATATGCTTCATGGCCCATTACCACTTCAAACTCCCTGAAGATGGTTTTCCCCTATGTTAAGCATGTGAGAAGTGTGGTGGGACCACTGGCTCAGGGCAAGTGCTGGCTGGATTTCCCTCCCCCCACCTCCTGCATTTACACAAAAGGAAAGCAGGACTGTTCACTCTGTCCACCGCCTTCTTGTCCTTTTAAATAAGCTGCCTGCTGCCCCACAGTACAGGCGTGGGTGCCAAATTTTGCAGAACACCTGCCCTGAACTCATCCCTCAGCTTCACCATGTGACATGGTCTTGTTGTGTTGCAAATCTTTCTGCTGTCACCCCGTTTGCGTAAATCAAGGCTGCTTAAATCAGATGTTGAGGCAGTTGTGTCCCCTGTATGCACAGCACCAAAGCAGAAGCGGGACATGGTGATGGCCTTTGAGGGAGGTGTGTCGTACGATGTCCCAAATTCCAGCTGCTGGGGTCCTGTTTCTTGGTCAGTACAAGGAATGCAGAAGCTGAAGAACTTCTTAGTTTACTTAGCTGCTGCAGTGCAGGGGAGGGAGAAAACATCTGGGTTGCTTGTCAAGTTGATTGCTTGTGTAGGAAGCAGCTTCATACAAGAAAAAAGACTGAGTCAAGACTGAGAGCCAGCAGCTGCTTAGCTGTAATTATAGCTGTGTGTCCATCATAAGGACCACTTCAGCTGCAGAATGTGCTATTTTTAAGTTCAGTCACTTCATGCCTGGGAGAAATGTTTTTGTTCCGCTGCATCTTAAGCTTTTGTGTGGTTCTGCTTGGTGGTGGCCACCAGGTTCCCCGTGGCTACTGGTTGTGGCTTGGAATAAATGAAACAAGCCCTGTATGAGGATTGTTTTTGCGTTTGAATAGGCCTAAGGAGAGGAAGTGCTAGAATGGCACCTCTCTCTGACACTAGATTAATTCTTTTCAGCTCAATGGCACGCATGTTTTCCATCAGTGAAAATTCCCACTGTCTAGATCCTTCAGATCTGTTTATGACTTTCCAGTTGTTCCCTGTGTAAAGACTGTGCAGCTTTCCCTTGTGCATCTGTTGCGATCAGGTTCCTTTGGTTGTGTGAGATGCTATTTTCTTTTTCTTGCTTCCTGGCTGGATTAGCTTTTCTATCCTTGGTTTGAAGACCAATACTCACACTATTGCTTCCACATGCTTCAACATTAAAGATCACATGGGAAGTGCAATAGGAAAGGGGGGTTGTGATGGCCAGCACAAACGTGTGATGGGTTTCAGGTGACTGGAGCACATCTGCTGTTTTGCTGACAGTGGACACCCTCGGGCCCTTCTGGCAATGAGAATCCTCCTCTTTCTGTGCTTCAGTGAGAAGAAGGCAGTGTAACTTATACTTGTTGGCTACTGCTCTCCCTTCAGCTCTGCAGGGAGAAGCAGGGAGAACTATGATCAGTGGGAAAAAAGGAAAATGGGACCCAGAGGAACTGACCCAAACTGGAGTTGCTGGCAGGTATCTCTGCTAGTTCTAAGGGCAATTCTGTGTGCTCCCCTCTCTCAAAGATCTGAATGTGAATAAATTGAATGTGCTTTGCTGAGATCTGGTAATGTCAAAGCTGCTGCCTGGACCAAGACAAGGCTGTGCCTTGTGCAGCAGTGACCTTTCCTGGCTGGGATCAGCTCGGAGAGCACATTGCTCCACAGCTAAGTGCACTTGCTGCTAGCAAGGGAGTGTTTATCCAGAGTGCTGATTAATCAACCTTGAAAAAAGGGTCAGATGGATTTACTCAAGCATCTAAGTAACCTTCATGGCAAACGATGTAAGCCCGTGTGTGTTAAAGGGCTGTCTCTAGCCCAGGACTCAGAATAAGACTATCTGGGCCTTTAAGCTTTATAGATCATGGGTGGGCTTGACACCAGAAGGCTCTTTGTTTCTGAACACACTGTGGTTCTGCCACGTTGTTCACCAAGGCCTCATGTAGGTGTCTTTCCTCAGATGCCATATGTTGGAGCTGACAGCCTGAAGAGTTGGGGTTTTTTCCCAAATTTGCTTTGATCGTGGAGTCCTGCCTTGGACCCTTTGCTACGCTGTGCTCCTGCTGCCTTTACCCCTGCTCCTCTTCTACCCTCTTGCCTTGTGTCTCTCAGTTCCACTCCTCATACTGCTCTCCCTTCACAAGGGAAACAAGAAAAGGATTCTGCAATGGGGTTAGCAGTGCACTTTGCCTCCATCTGAAACTTTCCTTAAATAACAAGACCTTGAGGAACATCATCTTTGTTTACTCCCCGAGGTTCAGCAAACAGAAGATGACCCAATAATCCCCAAACCCTTCAAACCCCACACAGTAAGGTTTTGCTTTCCGCTAGCGTATCTAGGGGGATTAAATACTGCTGAGGATAAGATCAATATTTAAACAAGAAGTTATTGAAGCTGGTGTTTCTGTTAGGAAAATCATGCACTGAGCTGAATTGCGAGCAGACTGGGTCCTGTCTCCGATGGAAGGAATTTGGCATGTGTCCTCTCCCATAAGCATTAAGCCAGTTTATTCTTCTGGAACTATCATATTAAATTAAGATGTAAAATGACAGCAAAGGTTTCATTCTTTGTGGCAACTGCTATAACGGCTGGGGGGGGCGACACCAAAAGCCAAACAATTGCTCAACTCAAAGTCCAAGACTGCCATCTAGTGGCTTCAGCTTCGACTTCCGTGAGAATCTTGAGTGACAATCTTTTAATGCAGTGTCAGCGTTTTCCTTTGATGGTTTTTATGCTAGAGATCCAACTCCTAATTTTTAATACCTCCTACACATGCTTTTAAAAAATTACTGCAAGCTGAATGCTTGTTGTTCAGGTTTGCTCTGCTGCTGCTGGGTCTAGTGCTCACAGCTTGGTTTTAGTTGCAGTACAGCTTGTCTGGAGGCAGAAATGCTTTTGCTCTGTGGCTAAATGAG
Source organism: Rhinopomastus cyanomelas (assembly GCA_013400115.1). Classification (NCBI taxonomy): domain Eukaryota; kingdom Metazoa; phylum Chordata; class Aves; order Bucerotiformes; family Rhinopomastidae; genus Rhinopomastus; species Rhinopomastus cyanomelas. The sequence continues at coordinate 153,374 of VXBP01009898.1, forward strand.
TGTTGTCTGCACCACAGAGCTAAACTAGCACCTGTTGTCTTTAACATCGTCAGCTCAAAATGAAAGCAAAGGCCGTGTCTGTGGGATTTTCAGCACTGAATTTATCTGATGAGAGCAGAAAAACGAAGAGTCAGAAGAGCTGCTGTGCAGTGGGAGGAGGAGAATGACACCTGTTCTGCAGGTTCACAGTGATCTTGCTCTGGTTGTGTTTGGTGATTTGAAAGTTAGAAAGGCAAAACTTTAGGTGAAGTGGTTTGGGTTTTTTTACGGTATCTGTCCATCTCTGAGTCACGAGAGCCAATTATTGGGCAAGAGCTAGAACTTGGAGGACAGGTAAAGTTTCTCTCTAATCAATATTCTGGGTGAACCTCTCGACGAATCTGGCTTATTCAGATCTGGAGACATTTTGTAAGTACCTGAAGCTGTGAAAAGAGGCATTTGTAAAGGCTCAAGATAATATTTGAGTGTGTTCTGGTCTTTTCTACGTACATTGGAGAACTCTGAGGATAATGATAGCATGTCTGACCTTCCTACGTATTCAAGGCCCATAGGATCTAATGAGGCTGGGATAATATATTCATCATAGCAACCTTGATGATCCCAAAGCAACGCAGTTAATCTTGGCTGTTTGATCTGTGTTATACATGCCTGCTTTGGAATTAATGCTCACCTTTTGTTATGCTGCCCCACTTTCAGCTCCTGTCCTTCTCTGCTGGGAATTAAGAACTCGGAGTTTCATTAGCAGCTGGTTGCACCCCCTCTCTTAGAGCAAGAAACAGAGGATAGACGTTAGCCATTTGCTTTAAGATCGGAGTACGTATGTGGCCACACACGGCATAATGAGATAAATAGTTGCTGGCATAGATGGTCTGGTGCTGTTTACTAAGAGTTTAAGTTGATAAAATGGAGCCCTTTTACCTTTTGTAGGCAGCAAATGAAGTGGGTTAATATCTTTGTAGGAGGGGTGAGCTGTGTTTACAAGGGAAATTTTGATCAGGATGTGAAACTGAAGAGGGACTTCTAGAAAGATGAGGTGAGTGGAACCATGGAAGAAAACCCCCACAGCTCAAAACCAGGCAGATGCCTTGAATCAAAGGATCAATTTTTAAGCAGGATCTTGATGCAGCACGCTGAGTATTTCTTATGTTTTAACTTCCATATGGCACTCCCAGTCCTAGCTCTAGTCTCATCCAGGCTCCAAGTGCTGCTGAGAGGGATTACAAAGGGACAACTGTGCAAAGCTGCAGTTTACTATAGCTATTCACTACTTTGATGTTCATTTACCTTGGCTAAAGACAGAGGAGGCAGCCCCACTGCTACAAGTCCTCTGGAAGATTCTTTGCAACCTGAAGGTAGAGCCTGGTGCCCCTGGTCATCAGGCAATTGGTAGAGACCAGAAGTGAGCTGGAGGAATAAGTGTTGGAGAGTAGCTGACAGACTTAATGATGAACATGCAGGATAAGTTCTGGAGGCAGACCCCAACACAGGAGTAGCCACAACCCTTCTAGGCTTGGTAGTTTTACTGTTTTTTTCCAAAAGAGAACTTGGAGATGGATTTGTGTAACCGTTTAAAAATTCTCTTGCTATGGCTGTAGTGGGGAGCTTTATTTGGAGGAGGGCAGTAGCAGTAGCTGGGGCTGTCTAAGGTTGGTGTTCTGCACAGGTGTTGATTAGACAGGTGCCTCCGGGTATAAATGTCCATTGCTTCACTCATTGCTGGAAAGGGTCCTTTTTGCTGTCTGCCAAAATGACATGTCAGAGACAGCAGGAGAACCTGTGGTTAGGGGGTACCTCTGTCCCAGAAAATCTGGTCACATACTTCTGGAAGTGCAGGGGGAACCGTCCTCTGTACTGTGTGTGGCGATGGAGGTGATGGGGGAGCTCAAAGAGCAATTGTCTCGTGTGGGTCCACGAAGGGGACTCTGATCTTGGTTTCCCGGGAGTGTTGTACAAAATCCGAGGAGCACGTTGCGCGATCCCGAGCAGGAGCTTGTGAAGAGAGGAGTGTTCCCTCTCCAGACGCCCACTAGATGGCGGTGCTGTCCCACAGACCCGCTCTGCCGGTCCTCCAGCCGGATGTTCTCCGGGGTGACTGGGCTGCGCCCACGGCGGCGGCGAACAGGCGCTGCTCAATTAAAAGCAATAATCATCACTTTGCCTCTAGTTAAGCTTCTCGCTTTGTTTTTATTTTCCCTCTGAAATGAGAGGCAATTTTCACAGCAAATATTAAGCAAAAGGCTTCTTGTTTTCATTCCACTCCTTCTGTTTCATTTGGGATGTTAAGGCTGCATCACTTAAGAGAAATGAGGCTAACGAAGTTGTGGCGGCAGCACTCAGGCTGCAGTTTGGGTACCTTCCCCGATGCTACTGCTAGCAGTTACACCAGGTGTTTGAGCCACGGAAACTTGTTTGGAATAAAATCTGTACTCAGTCTGCTGGGGAAGTGGACTGTGCTGACAAGACGCTGCTTTATTCAAAGGGCTCTCTCTTCCCTCCTGTGAAGTCAGTGGACAGACTGTGATTTTAATGAGATGTATTCTACAATCTCTTATTATCAGATAGATGTCTTTGGAAGACCTTGTTTCCCTGCCTTCATGGACTCATAACACTAATTTTTTTAGTAATCCTCTAGGTTCCCTATAGATTAAAAACAAAGCCAAAATACCCAGCCCCAGCAAACAACAATGGATCCTTAATAACTCTCCCCATAGCTGTCCAGAACAGCAACAGAGCTCACTTGCTTGTGGTGGAAGATTTGCATTGAAAGAAGAGAGTTCTTCTGAAAGCTTGCAGCAACCATTACTTCCCAGGTGCCTGAGGTGTTGGCTTACAATCATGGTTCTGTCTCCTTTGAGATTCCTTACTGTTCCCTGGTGAATAACTGCAAAATCTTTTGGATTTCTCAAGCATCTCTGTGGAGGTCCACTGTGTTTTTTAGGCCCTCTGACAAGAATCCTATCTGGTAATACAGAACCTGGGATGTGCTGTTTCCCCATGGAAAACAAGAAGCAGAACAGCCTGCTTGTTGTATAATGTGTTTGTTGCTTGTGATGAAATGAAGCTCCTCACCAGTGAATCTGCAGTGGAGTGGACCAGGCAGAGTCTGGACTGTACAGCCTGGCTCTCACATGGTGTGAGGCTTTTAATTCTGGAAGATCCTGTTTCCTCTTTCAGAAGCAAATTTTCAGCTGTCCCAGAAGCATTTGTAGGCTCTTGACAAGCTCTGCTGTGTGGACTCCTACACAATTCATACAGTAACTCGGGTTGGAAGGGGCATTTACAGATAACATTGTCATCGCAACAAGCGACTCCAGGTCAGGTTGCTCAGAGGCCTGTCAAAGCTAATGTTGTCAGGAATGGGGCATCTACCATCTTCTGGACAACCTGTGTCTGTTTCATCACCCCCATTGTAAAAATACTCTTTCTTATGACCAGTCTTTGCAGCTCCATTCCTCTGGCAAAACTGTGTAAGCAGATTGAGGAATCTGACCTTGTTTCCATCTAAATGTGATGCCTGCTTCAATGTTTGCATGGCCAGGCTGAGTTGAACATAAGTTGCTGTGAACTTTTCTGAGATGCCTTTGCTCAGCTTTGTGATCACATCAAGTTTTTCCTGAATATGCAAGTAGCTAGCTTGTTTTTTGTCATGGCTGTGAGCCTTCCATCATCTCATTCTCATGGGAAAGTATAAGCCAATGTACCCTCATCCCCCCAGTTTATTCCTGCATGTCAGCAGCCTGTTGCAAGGACAAGGAGTTGTTTTTTGTTACTGGACTACCTGTAACGATATCCATGTGATCTCTCTTAAGGCTCTCCGTAGGAGGGATGACAGAATGTCCAGTGTTGTGTCTTTCCCCTTCAACCGAAGTGTGGTTGCAGTCAAGATGCCTCAGTTGTTGCAGGAAAAATAACAGCCCAGAAAAACATCTCTGGTTGTCTTGAGAATCCCTTGGCAGTGGTACCTGGCTTTTGGTGTGTTTATACAGTTTACAGCCACAATAAGGCACCAGCAAGTTGTGAGAGGGCTGGAGGGTACCCTCTATATAAACGAGATCTAGGGCTTGCTTTTGCAGAGGTACTGCTGCAGAAGTCCCTCACCGCTTGCACAAATGATGGCTCTTATTTTTTTATTAATTGTTATTATCGATCAAGAAGGGAGTTCTGAATTTCACAGCTTGGTGTTTTCTCTACACGACGTCCTCCCGGCTAGTCTAGATAACACACCGGTTAATGTGGGATGATGAAACGCAGGCTTGAGCAGAACGGTGCTGCCAGGGTATCTGCTGAACGTTCCCCTCAGCGCCAGCCAGATGGACTGAGTGGGTATCACAGTTCAGACTCGTAAACAAACTCAACTCCATCTGGCTTGGAGATGAATTTCGTTCCCAGCAATGCAATTCTCGCACCAACCTCCCTCTGTATAATCTGTCTTTCTCTCACATGTGCACGCACTCTGCTTCCTTCACTGACTCGTAAGCAGAGTCAGCGTAAGCTCTGCAAACCTGGGAAGCACCAGCCTTTCCCTGCTTTTTCCTGATCACGAATTCCCAGTTTCCCTACAGGCTGCCAGGAAAGGCAGTTGTGTGCTGGAATGAGTGAGGCTGGAGCCAAGGAGGAATTCCTGCCGTCCAAAGCAGTTTGTTTTGCACATTTCCCTAATAGAAGCCTGACTTTGCAAATCTCAAATAAAAGATTTGCAATTGTGTTTTCTTTTTAGTTTCCCCCCTCTTCATGAACTACTGTGTTGCCACAGGAGGATTAACTTGAACTGAGCTAAACCTGTTCCGGGTCCAGGCATGCTGGAGATACTGGCTTCAAGGCTGCTCTTGGTATAAGACAGGAATGGAACGTTTTATGTCCAGTAGGATGGAGCTAGGCTCTTCTCAGTGTCATCCAGTGATAGGACAAGGGGCAATGGGTGTAAGCTGGAACATAGGAGTTTCCATATGAATATGAGAAGGAACTTTACAGTGAGGGTGACAGAGCACTGGAACAGGCTCCCCATGTGGGTTGTGGAGTCTCCTTCTCTGGAGATGTATAAAACCCACCTGGATATGTTCCTTTGCAGCTTGGTCTAGGTGATCCTGCTGTGGCAGGGGGAATGGGCTAGATGAACTGGAGAGGTCCCTTCCAATCCCTAATATTCTCTTATTCTGTGATATCTCTGCTCCTTGAAAGAGGCTTGTGGGTGAAAACAAAAACCTATGGTGGACAGAGATACATCCTTTCCCTTGGGCGATTTGAAGCTATTGCATCTATTCTGTGACTCCTGAGGGAATGTTTTGTGCATTAAGGTACCAAAGCAAGCCAAGCTGGCTTCATAGCCCTTCGCAGCTCCAGGGCTGAGCCTCTGGGTCCCAGCAGAAGTGCCCTGAGTGTTGTTTCTTCCCTGGCCGTGCACAGTGCAGATTCCAGTGCAGACAATTCTGCCCTTGCCTCTGCTGCACTTTGCCTTCAGCTGCGGCTGCATCCCTGCAAGCTGGTGGTACAAGGAATTGCACAAGAGCTTTGGACTCCACCTCCACCCAAGTTAGTTAAATAAGTAAAACCACAGTATTTCATGTCTTGAAATGCTGAGGTCCAAGTGAGGCAAGTAAAAGAGGATTCACTGAAACAGGTGTGAATGGAGAAGACAGTGGGAGTGAGCCTGGAGGTAGTTTGCACAATTAATTTTTCCAGCTGGTACAGCCATCACCCTGAAGGGGGGCTTCAGACACAGAGAAGCCCTTTTTACCTCTGTACAGCTCATCCTAGTGGTGATTTCATCCTTTTTTCAGAGCTTTTACTCAAATCTCTTCTTTCATGCAACCTTTTGTTTCTCTTTCTACCTTGGTGCTGGTGTGTTTTTTCCTTTTCTTTTTTTTTTTCCCTCCAGCATTAAATATTTACCCCTTGTTCAGCCAAGAGAACAGTTTGGCCATGCTGGAGCTCACGTCAAACTTCAGAAATGCCACCGGTGAAACAGCTCTGGCATTAAAACAGAATGACTCACATCTGTTTGTGGCTATCTGTGGTCTTTTAATTTTTCTGGCTAACGCGTTCCATGGGGGAGAGCTGCCTGGAGCAAGGTCAAAAAGTTATTGGATGCTTTAAACAGCAGATTCCAAAGAGGAGGAAGAAACACAAACGTGCTGTGATGACCTTAGCTCCTCAGCTCAGATCCTGGGTACATCAAATGGCACTGGTAGTGCCTGACTCAGCGTGCATTTAACGAGATGCCATGCAAATGATTAAAGATTTGTTTCAATTACAGGCAGATTTCTGACAAGGCAGAAGTTGTGTGGACAGTGTGAGGTAGAGGGAAGCTGCCTACAGATTCATTGCTGGGGTTTTGTGCGGTACCTTAGTCCGACTCGGCCTCCATCTGCATCATTTTGGGAGGAGAAATTGTTATACAATTCCCGTTAAATTTGCTCAGAAGCACAGATTAATTCCTTTTGAAGTCAACAGGATCTCTGTCCCTCCTTGCAGCATCCTGGTGCTCATGGCTTCTGGCTTCCCTGTAGTGCTGGCTGGAACGTGACATGCCTCGTGCTCTTCCGCAGCAACTCCTGCTCCATATATTTTTGCTGTTTATTTGCTTGTTGCTTTCCTTTATTTCCCTACTGCCCTGTGTCCTCTGAGTACAAGTTCTCGGTTCTGTGAGAGCAGACAGGCTTCCTTCATTCTGAGTGGGAATACTTGGAGGAAAGGTACTTTTACCGAACTGGTAGATGTGCTGATTGTAGATTAGAATCTCTGCACAACAACGTCTGAGGATAAGTGTGGAGTTTGTTTCCAAATGGTTTGCTTTGGTGTATTTCATGCAAAGGTCAGTGCTTAGTATCCAAAAAATCAAGGCTTTGCTCTTAGAAGTAGGAACAGCAGTGGATTCAGTTATCAGGTAAAACTGGCAGAGATCATAGAATTGTCAAGGTTGGAAAAGACTTTCAAGGTCATAAAGTCCAACCTTCTGCCTTACAACCCTGAACCACTAAACCATCTCCTAGAACACCCTTTCTGCGCCTTTGTAGAACTATTCCAGGGTTGGTGCCTCCACCCCCTTCCTGGGCAGCCTGTTCCAAGGCCTCCCAAGTCTTTCTGGGGAGAAGTTTTTCTAAGACCCAATCTGAAGCACCCCTGGCACAACTTGAGCCCATTTCCTCTTGTCCTATCACTAGTCACTGGGCAGAAGAGGCCAACAGCCACCTCACTACAACCTCCTTGTAGGTAGTTGTAGAGAACAATGAGGTCTCCCCTCAGCCCCTCTTCTTCAGGCTGAACAGCCCCCTCTTCTTCAGGCTGAAGAACCCCAGCTCCCTCAGCCTCTCCTCATCAAGCTTATTCTCCAGACCCCTAATCAGCCCAGTGGTCCTTCTCTGCCCCTCTCCAGCACCAGTGGTTTCAGTGATGGTGTAAAACTGGCAGAGGTAAAAGACCGCAGGTCACCTGCACAGACACCTGTTGCAGTTCTTCCTGCTGTGGGCACTCATTAGAGCTCTTTGGTCCTCTGTGAAATGTCCAGAGCCACAACAGGAATGGGAAGAGGGTTGGGGCCGTGTCTGTGGCACCGCACTGAGAAACAAGCACCTTGCCCCACCGCTGACGTTCCTCACGCAGCTGCCTCCCTTTTTAACTGCAGCAGGGAAGTGATTCTTAGGTGACCCGACAGAATCAATCACTGTGTTTGAAGCAGTAGTGTGTGTGTATATAGATATAAAATAGAGGAAAGCATTTCAGTTCAAAGCTTGGCATAAATAATACATTAGGTTTCCTGCCTAAGCTGTGTCGTACCAGCGTGCTGAGACACAAATGTTAGGGGTGGGGGGAGGAAGGGGAAATATTATAGAGAGCTCAGCAAGCTTCCATCTTGTTACTTATACATAAACTGAGGGAAGGCTGCTGGTCTGCTCCCTGCATGAGGTGATTAGCGCATTGTTTAACATCAATTATGCATGTTCCATGTTTACAGACATGTTAAATTATGCAAGTTGTAGTCTTTAGACTTTTTATTTAATTTGTTAGGAAGGAGAAAAGAAAAACCCACACCACCACCACCACCAAAGCAAATCTTTCAGTTTAATGGTGTTTCCTCCCTTTCCTGTCTGCGTGCTGGTTTGTATGGTCTGGGTACTGGAAGTAAAGGAGAGGCTCCCCGGAGACTTTCTGTGGCCCAGTTGCCAGCCTGGCACATGGACTGCTTGGTGGCACCTGAAGTAGCTGTGGCCGCCACAGTAGGTGTCTGTGGCAAAATAAAGGCTCTAGCTGCAAGTTGTTTCTCTACTTTTCCATGTCGACTGAAGTAAAAACCAAAACAGGGTGTATGGATCCAGAGATTCTTCCCGAAGAGCACTTGCCTTGACTACCAGGCACAGGCTGGATCTTGCCTTCCAGGGCAGGTAAAGTCAGTGTTTTGAAGCATGGAATACTTGAACTTAGAGTCTCAAGCACTTGAACACTGCACTGTGTGGTGGAGGAGACCTTTGTGCCAGCACTTGCTGGGAAGTGCCAGGATGCAGTGTGTGTTCACTGGCATTTTAACCTTACTGTGCTCAGGGCTGGTGAAGTAGGAATCTGACCTGTCCTCAAAGGACCTGGATGCTTTTGAGCTGCTGTGCATGTTTCCCTGATGATTAAAAGCCATTTGCTGGTGACACTGAGCAGCCTTTCATCTGTTTCATCACTTCCTAGAAAAATGTATTGGTTTGCAGACTCCCAGGAGGAGTGTTTTAGTGTTCAGCTCTTTACTCTGACTGAGAGTCTTTCTACTTCTGAAAAGACAAGTCTGGTAGGAGATTGGAGTGGGGGTAAATGACGTCTCCAGAAGAATCCACCCTCCACAGCTTCACATAGTCATAAAGCACAAAATACTTCCCTGCACCACTCTAAGACCTGCAATAAAATTCAGCAGCTACAGCTACGCTGAGCTGTAAGAAAGAGCAGGAGGGCCCAAAGGTACACGGAAGGTCAGAGGTCCCTGCAACAGCAGAAGTTTAGCGAGGTGAAATTCCCAGCTGAGGACCTAAGAAGACAAACACATCCTCAGTTACCAAAGATCACGGAGGGGCAGAAAAATAGACAAAATGCAGTGCTGTGTGTTAACTCTTAGCACGCCTGGAGACAGAGGAGCTGGCAATGCAGTTCATGTGCCCTGCTTTGTGGTGGTGGGGAGATCACGTGCAGTGCTTCTGTGAAAGGGCCTTACCTACGTGGTCTTTGAGCCTTAGCCACAACTGTGACAATGCAGTGCTGTCAAGACAGCGTGTGGCAGGGTACCAGCAGACAGCATCACCTGCTGGGACCAGCGATCTGAGCAGAAGATATCTGCTCTCTCTTCAGCTAACCTGAGCACACAAAGCCATCCCAAGAACAAGCAAGTGAGATATGTTTTGTTTTTGTTTTTTTTAAGAAGTAGTCTGTTAGCCTGGAGAAACAGACATTGAGGGGAGACCTTACTGTTCTTTACAAGTGCCTGAAAGGAGATTGTAGAGAGCTGGGAGTCAGTCTCTTCTCCCAAGTCACTAGCAATAGAACAAGAGGAAATGGCCTCAAGTTGTGCCAGGGGAAGTTTAGGTTGGATATTAGGAAAAGTTTTTCCACTGAAAGAGTGGCCAACTATTGGAACAGTCTGCCCAGGGAGGCAGTCACTATCCCTGGAGCATACAATCCAGAACAATAACAGGCCAAAAGTGGTGTCTTAATACACACAAAGAGCTCATCACCCCAAAACGATCTGTGTAGCACCAGGGAGAGATATTATGTTGTAGGCTGTGAGTCAGTAAGGAGACACCAGGATGTCCAACATAATTCATCATGGGCACCGACGTTAAACAGGGAGCAGCACCGGCAGCGAAGCAGGTTCAAAATCTCATTTTACAGTATTGTCACAGCAGCTCCTGACAGCCTGCGTGTACATGCTGTGCAGTCAGCAAACATACACCTGTCTGGGTAATGGCTGTACACAGAGATACACACTCACAACATGCACACACACCTCACAGAACAGATGGAGAGGCTCATAAAGTAAGTTTATGGAAAGACAAGATTAAGCTGGAGAAGCAACAAAATGCTCCAGGAACTTGAATGAGAAATGTGTGTTGGCAACGGGACAGTGCTTGGAAAGAACAGAAAAATCAATTATTGTTTAGCTGTGATAGAGGATATGGATCATTTAGCAAGGGCTTTTAGAAAATATCCCAAGAACAGTAACATCACTTCAAAGGACCTCAAAGCAGCCAGTTACTCCATGAGTTACAGTTCCCGATGACAGATCAGCACCTGCCGTGTTCTGCAGAGAGCAAGTCTATTGAACCAAGCTGGAGATGGATTAGAACGCATCACAGGTTATTTTACCAAGTTAACAGGGAGGCATCTCTCAGGACCCTGGCACTAGTACTCATATTTCAGAAATTGTTTTAAATATGCAACAACTTCTTGAAGGGAAAAAAGTCACATTTTATGAGGTGAAAGCCTTCAAGACCCACTTCCGTGACATCTGCAAGACTAGTAAATGTAGTGGATTGAAGAGTGTTTGGAGTTTTGCTGATGTTTCTTTATTTTTCAAAAAAAGTGGGGGTTCAGATGATACTGAGGCAATGATGTATGGCCTTACCTGCATGATCTCCTTTGACATGTGCTTCATATTGTTGTGTTTGTGCTAACTTGAATCTCTCTTGAATCTCTTCTGTTATTACTGGATTGAGAGGGATTCACTAAGTTTTATGCTCCGTAGGACTTTCATACTGCTCTGAAAAATCGCATCTTGCATTTGAGCCAAGCAGTTGTGAAGTAAGGAGAAAATGTCTGTGTACGCATTTGAAGAGCAGGAATATTTCTTATTTTCTTTATTTCTTTATTTATTGACTTCGCTTGTCTGGAAATTTGTATCTAGTGAATGGAAACCATCAGTAATGGCCCACTCTGCCTAATGTTAAACTGTTCGACTACCAGAACACTGTTCTCCCTTTGTTCTGATTAGACATTGTGCTGATGTCTAGTCCTTTTGATTCCTTACTTCCACCTAGGCTAGCAAAAGTCACATTGTGCTGATGTCTAGTCCTTTTGATTCCTTACTTCCACCTAAGCTAGCAAAAGTCTGTCCTCTTTCTCCAGTCCTTTTCATGCGTTTGCTTTTGACCAGAGCACTGCAGGACTATCTCCAAGCTGGTCTCTTTAGTGACTAGTGAATCCCTACCTGTTCTTGTACAATCACATTTTTATCAAATAATATAGTAGATACTAATTGCCTGTATTCTTACAGGACTGGGCTAGTAATGTTTTGCTAGTGACAAATTTCCACATGCAGCTGGAGAAGGAGCCCTTCCAGGCAAGGTTTTGGATGATCCAGGTTACAAATGAGAAAGTTGATCTATGAAAGTAGTTAACCCACCTTGATGCATGTTACACACATGAATTATTAGGGATTACCTGCAGTTAGGATCACAGGATGGTTTGGGGTTGGAAGGGACTTTAGAGATCACCTAGTTCTAATTCCCCTGCCATGGGCAGGGTCACCTCCTACTAGACCAGGATGCTCACAGCCCCATCCAACCTGGTTTCACACATATCCAGTAATGGAGCATCCGCAGCTTCCCTGGGCAGCCTGTTAGACTGTCTTCTGAATGCCATTTACCAAATGTCCTTACACCCAATCCAGATTTGATAATTTGTCTCTCTAATCCATAATCTTTGAATACAGGATTGTGAGCTGCTCAAGGACTTTGCAGCAAGTATTGGTGGAACTAGAGAGGAAACTGAGACAAAGAGAGGGGGAGAATCAGTGGGTAGAATGGAAAGTGTTGGTAACAGTGTTTGGGATATGTGGCTGAGAAAAATTGTTCAAAGTCACCAAGAGTGAATGAAGTTTCTTGCTTGTCTCTTCAGAACTAAAATGGGTCTGTGTTTGAGGCTGTAGGCTATAGGGGTACTTTGTGGGCAGCCTCTTCAGATGTGTAACTGAAGAGAGATGGGTATGGGATCACTGTAGCAGATGTACTGTATAACACAGCTGCTGGCTGCTGTTTACCCTTACCTAATTCAGTGTAAAATGCATTTTCTACTGCTGATCAGTTCTATTTAACCTTTCCTATGTATCACACACTGTTTCAAATTACGAGCAGTGTAATAGACTAGCAAGGAGTTCTGTCGGCTAAGGATGAGCAGAGATCCCTTTAGGGACTCATCTCTACAATTGCTTTTTGTCTTTGGTCTTGAAGTACAAGTTAGCGTTTTCTAAGATCTCATTGAGGTCCCTTCCAATCCCTAATGATTCTATGATATAAATGGGTAAGGAAATTTGAAAGAGAGGCTGTTTCTGCCTGTGGCTCACCAGAAATTCTGCCTGTGTGTTGCATCAGGACTAGAGCTGAGAAAGATGCTGCTAGTGTCTGAGCCTGTGCGTGTTCGCTGTGCAGCGTCGAGGCTCATGGAAGACAAACCCTTGGTTTTTATTTTTCACAGAATTATTGAGACTGGAAAAGACCCCTAAGACCATTTGGTCCAGCCAGGTTTCTGGTTCAGTTTCTGCAGGTCACAGGGAGACCGCTGCTACACCAGTGAGAAATGAAAACAATTTCTGCTGAGGGTAGCATTCAGGAAAAGCAGATATATTCCTGTACCCAGCCCCTGAGCATCATCATTATATGGATCTGCTGTGTCAGTAAGGACCACGACCTGTGTCTTGGTTCCCTAAATGTGCTCCTTTGTTAAAAATACGCAAATTTAAGCGATGCAGCATCAAAACTAAGCAATAAGCCAGGTCCAAAGTGCTCTTGAGAAAAACACGGGGGAGCTGATTTACAAATACAGTGATGGGTCTCTCCTTAGAGAGCAAAAACACACCACTTAGCTCCTGTTTTAGAGCTTTCTCTCGTTTCTTCAGTACTTTTTCTAGGTAATTGCTATCTGTAGCATACAGCAGTGCCCTTTGCCTCCCAGTGGATCCTCCTTTGGCAAGACGCGCTTCAGCCGTCTTCCTTCTGAGGCGCGTACACTGCGGTAGTGCTCCCAGCTGCGGAATGGCTCCTAGCTCAGCTTTGCATGTCAGTGTTTCCTTGCTGGTCTCAGATGTCCTTGAGATCTGCTGCTGTCTCCTAAACACAGTGTCAAAAGGCAAACCATGCCTTGCCTGTGGAGTCTGTTCCATCCCTTTTGTTTGTGCTGCTGACACTCTTCTTTTGTTCCCGAGAACTGCCTTGCTCTTGTGAGGCCACTTGATAAGGATGTGTGAAATGTACCTGTTGTGATCCAATCAGACCTGCTCAGGGTTTGTTCCACACCAGTAACTGAATCCCTCACCACGGGAGCTGCATGTGTCACTGTCACAGACTACTTTTAAATTGATATAAAACCGTGTGAATTATGCTAGAATCAGCCAAGTTAGTGCATTAGTGCCTCTGACCTTTGTGGTTTGGTGGCCTGAGGAAAGAAGCAACTGAACTCACGCTGGTATCTCAACGGTAGATGCTGTTTTCCATTCCCTTTTCCTTTGCGGGGAGAAAAAGGAATCTGAGGCTGTTTGAAAAATGAACCCTATGTAAGAAACAAACAAACTGCCTGCTTTGGTATTAGAGTCATCAATCTTGGTCAGGCCTTATTGGCAAAGGAGAACTGGACTGGAAAACTGCGCTTGTCAGTATTCAGTCATGACGCCCATTAGATACTGGCTGGCGTTGATACACATCAAACACAGACGTGTGAGCCGCCGTTGCTCCAGTTTTCCCCGTGTGGAACAGCCGGTATGGGGGTAACGGGCTGAAAACGCTCTCAGCAGTTCGTTTATTTCTGTGCGTGTGGAAAGGGCAGTTGGCATCTGGACAGACTTCGACACTGTACAGAAGAAATTTGGTCGTGTGCCAGGAGATCTATAGTCGCAATCAACAGCTTTTAAAGGGCTCAGCTCGGGAAGAGTGAGGGAGCGGAGCCAGCGCCCGCTGAAGCATTTGCAAAGTGACATGAGCAATATTTTTGTTTTGTATTAGGGCAAGAAATAGCGATGAATCCTCTTGCCCAGAAGTCAATCGGAGGCTTAGAAGCTTGTAGAAGGAAGTTAATAGCTATTGATAAAGCTCTGTAGGAATTACACCTGCAGATTGGAGCTTGAAGGGAATGGTGCCAGAGGTATGGTGGGAGCCAGGATCAGGCTGGTATAAGTAAGAATAAAACCAAGTTAATGGGCTCACTTGTCTTTTGCTTTGAAACTCATACAGCAGTAGGAACTAACACTGTCAGCAGCTGCTTTTGTATGAAGGTAAAGAACAGTCTGCTGGAGCTAGTGGTGACACAAAAAATCTCTAGACTAAGCTCATGCAGCTAGGGAGGGACTTGCTTTCCCATCAGCACTGCAAGTTTTATGATATGGTGGCTGCTCCAAACACATGTTGTTCTGGCATCTGCATTGTAGCTCTTTTTAGAAATAGGAACTCAGACATGGGAGCTTGCAATTGCCAGCAGAATTGCCTCCTTTCCAGGGAATGTGGCTCTCATTGGGAATAGATATGGCAAAGGTGACCTTCCTCCTTCTCAGCATGCTGCAAGGCTTCAAAAGTGCAGCTTTACCTTTCAAAAGCTTTCCATGGCTTCCTTGATGCTGCCCTTCTGGGTCATAGGAGTCCTTCCTCGACTAGAGAAAGGCAAAGGTCTGAGCACAGCTGTTCTTCTCCATAGATAAGGCTGAAAAGGCTTTAGTTACAAAGTAGAGTTTTTCCTTTTGGAAAATGAAAGAAAATCTTTCTGAAGTCCTGATCACCCTGAACAGAAATCCCCCATTCCTGCAGCAGAGCTGAGTGCAAGCTGCTCTTTGAAGCCCCTGTGCTCCTCCTGTCAGAGCTCTCTCAGTGTTGTGTCTCAACCCAGCCAAGGGCTGAAGAAAACAAAGTAGAGATGGGATCCTGCACAGCCAAACCAGAACATCTTCAGGCAGAGCCAGGCAATAAATACCCTAAAGTGAGGATTCTCTACTGACAGTGTCACTGTCCACATCTCTCAGCATGACACGGTGGAGTATTACTAGGCAACCCTGTCTCATTACCTGGGTCTCTTTTGCACAGTGTGGAGCTCTGCAGTGCTCAGGATCCCAGCCTGATTTCAGTAGATTCTCCATCTGGATTAGCACAGTCACATTACAAATGATTATGCATTGAATGTCTGTTATGTTAATGAGTTTCCCAAGCAACAGCCCTGCTGACTACATTTTGTTAGTCCAGACTTCAAGTTACCTTTAAAAGGCTGTTTTCTTTAGCCCGGCAGTGTCTGTGCTTCTTCCACGCTCAGTTCATTCCTGGACCTTAGTACAGCAGCTCTTTCCTCATTTGTTTTCATATCCTATGGGACGTCCAGTCTTTCAACGTACATATTTCAGTACATGCACAGTGGGAATGTGTACAAGGGCTGTAAAAAAATGTACAAACTTTGTATAAAATGTGTATAAAATCTACATGTGCTCTGGTACCACACACCGTCATGGTCCCTCTGCTGTTCCCACAGCAGCAGCAGCTCCCCCATTAACCATGCACCTAGGTAAGATTACCATAGCTCTTCAGCTAAAACCATGTTCTAACATTTAGAAAGGGTTAGAGAAGGATGGAGAAAATAAGACAAAAAGATACTCATGGGTTGAGACAAAAGACAGTTAACATCACAAACAAAACAAACTTGACTTGGAGAGAATTAATTTATTGATAAATACAATAGGTTTGGATAATGGAAGAGGAATAAATTGAAATGACATATTCTCCCAACTCCTCTCTTCACCCAGGCTTAGCTTCACCCCTTTACTCCCAGCTCCTCACCTCAACTTCCAGCCCCTCTGTCCCACCCAGCATTGTAGGGGACAGGGAACAGAGGCTGTGGTCAGTGCTTACAACCCCTCTCCACCATTCCCTCCTCCTCACACCTTGTCCTGCTCCCTGTGGTCTCTCCGTCATGGCTGCAGGGGACCCTCTGCACCTCCTCCTCTTCCTCTGGACACTTGAGTGACCTGAAGCAGGGAGGGGTGGGCTCCATAAAGGGGGGGCAAAGGAGTGTGAGAAGGGTCTTCTCACAGAGCTGCTGATCTGTCCTCCACTTCTGTGTCAAGGATTGGGATCTGCCTCCTGATTGCCCATGAGGTATTTAGCTGGTGCCAAGAGAAACTCCTTTCTAATTTCTCCTGAAATTACCCTGGACAGTCATCGCTTAGATGATCTGGAAGCGAGGCAAAGTGCTCGAATGGGTGGCAGTCAGTAGCATTCAGGGAGGAGGTTTTGGATCAGTCTCTTTAACAGCAGTGAAGGGATCTTTGGGTACCAAAGGAACAACTTTCATCTGCACTCAGTGCCAGGCACCGTTTGGAAGTGACAGCTGGAAGAGAGCTAAATCCAAATGCAGAAACTACTCGGACCCCTGGGAACCCATTTCATATTTACTTCCAGTTCTATTTCAGGATGTGCAGCACAGATTTCTTATGTTGTCCTCAGGATCATAGAGAAAGAGGCAGTCCACTCTAAATCGAGGCAGTCCAGGCTGATTTGTCAAAGTGTCTCCCCTGCAGCGCTGGGCCACGCGGCGGGTTGTTATTCTCCAGCTGTCAGACGCTGCAAACTCCGACTGACGCCGGTGCAAAGTGTCGGAAGTGACAGGAGCAGGGACGTCAGCTGTCAATACTGCTCAGCGTCCCGCGGCACTTCTTTGGCGCGCTTGAGCCGTGGCTGTACTTCAGGTAAATCCTGTTCTGCCCACGATGGGGATCGTGATCCATCAAGCTGACTCGGACCATCAGGAGGGTTTTAACCAAGTTAAAGAATTCAGGTGAACACTGAGTTTGCGCGTGGTCTTTGGGTTTTCTTGTGCACAAGGAGTCCTTCCCCTGCACCAAGGGGTATTCTCCAGATGTACAGGACACGTGTAATGCAGTGTAGTGCAGGACCACCTGTCCTGCAGGTGGTCATGGCTGTCGTTCTGACGCGATGGCTATTTAGCCGTCTCTTTTTAGATGTAATGTCATGGAGAATAGTGAGAGAATTATATAGATGATTATGAGCTAGTTTTGTTCATAATCTTACCTTCTACCGTAATTGAGGCTAATGAGCTTTACCCAGTCATTCCTGCGCTAGGGCCAGGACTTTGAAAATGGATTCCAGCAATGCAACTGGATTCACCACATCCCTCTCAATTATGTTCATGAATAATTTGCTTATCATATTTAAGGATGCTTGCAGAAAGTAAGAAATTCAGCTTCGTGTCTGGTGTCTGAGGAAAGTTTCCGTTTCCTGAAATGCGGCAGCTCGTGCTGGATGTGCCCTGCCCTGTCATTATATCCCTGCTGAAACATTTCCAGTGGCAAATAACGCACTTTTGTGCTACCAGACTGTGTATCTTGAACTGCTTGGTACTGCAATGGATGTTTTAGCGAACTGCCCAAAGACTGGGAATGATTCATGCTGATTACTTGGGAAATACTTTCAAACAATGCACACATTTGCAGGAATCAGAGGTGGCTCATGAAAGATTAATGGTAGCAGAGAAGACCTTTCCTTTTTCCTCCCCTTAAGTTTCAGTATCGGGTCTCTGGTTTGTACTTGTGCTTTTGAAGTTACTGCAATGATGCTGATTCATTCCAGAGAATAAGATGCAGGATACTTTTAAGGAGTACATCCTATTTAAGGGTGTGGAATGGGGGGCAGACTCTCCTATTTTCTCCAGGAAAATATTACTGCTGATTTTCAGTTTTTGCTTTTTGTTTTGATTTACCACAGATTGTTGTGGTAGTGGTTAATTAAGGCTCTGCTACTACTACAGGTTACTTCCTTTTCATAATTAGAATATGATGTTAATGTATTAGTCCATCTAGGTGGTCCTGCTCTGGCAGAGGAATTGGACTAGATGGTCTTTCAAGGTCCCTTCCAACCCCGAATGTTTTGTGATTCTGTGATTCTATTACAGCCAGTATTCTTATCAATGCTCAATCATTTCTCCTCCTGTCTGCTTTTAAATCTGCCACTTACTTAGAACCACTTGCCCCGGTATTGGTGCTAGTTTGTTTTTCCCACAGTGTACAGCTCAATCACCCTTGCTCTGGGCTATATCGGGCCTATTGATCAACAAATCTGATTTTTAGGAAAACATATGCACGACCCTCCGAGCTAAAAGTAACCAGAGATCATATCTCCTTAACCCTGGCATCTGTGGGCTATGGTGCTGTGGCTGTGTGACTGAGGTAGAGAGCTCAGCTGCAGTGGCATCATTTAGATAAAAATCTAAAGCTTAAAGACTGAGCTGAAGGTGCCGTGGCAGGAACTTGGAGGGCAACATTCAGAGGAAAGTATTGGATGAATCTGGCTGTTAATGAAGATGATCTCTTGGGTCCCTTCCAACCCCTAACATCCTATGATCCTATGATGCCAGGGCCATGGATCCTTCTGTGCTTGAAATCTGTGCTGCCTGTGGCTGCACGGCTGCACAGTCAGTAAAGGGTCTTGTTGATCATATTGTGCGTTTTCTAAATCAAAGAATTAAGTGCTGCTTGGCACGGTTTGTTTTGCTATCCATAATGATAGGCTGAGCTGCTGTGCATTTCCAGCTATTCTTTTTTCACCCTGAGCCATGCTTGAAAGGATTGGTGTAGTTTGGCTGATAACTGTGGAGCAGAAAGAAAATGGTTTCTTAAAAATAGCTGAGCCTACACTAGGGAGCTCATTATTTTTGCTGTACTGAAAGAAAACTTCATTCACCAAGACAGGCTTCCATCAAAGGCACCATCAATGCAGCCTGCCATCATCTGCCTGAATACCTTGTTCTCTTCTCCATAATTAAAACAGAGCACGGCCTATTCGTTACCCCTTTGGCAGCATGTTCCCCACTGCTTGGCTTATGCTGTTTTATGAATACAGGGCCAAATGCTAAGAGAGAATTCTCAACGAGCTGCCCCGAGGTTGGTAAGTGAGGGGATTACAATTCCTCTGTAAGGGTAAGAGTGTCTTTGAGCCGGTACTGCAGAACCACGCACGCACCATTTCAATTCTTGCATCATGAACCACTCGTTCCCCTCTTGCATTGCACCGCTGAGGGTAAACGTAAAGGAGGTAATTAATCATCACTTGTGTTTCTGTGCTCTTTGAAGTAACAGGGTCTATTCACTGCTCGATTCCCTCGGCTTCATCAGTAACCACTCGGTGACACCAGATGGAATGTGCGTGAGCTGCTGGATCAGGAGTGAAAAATGCTGCTCCGTCGTGGCAGGCGCTAACAGACCTTCAGCTCATCTGTGATCTCCTAGCTTCTGCTCTTTTACTGTGCAGTTTAGCTTTTAGCATCCTAGAGACAAAATCATTTGCAGTAAAAATTAGAAGATGGCCATTCCATTAAAATACCAGGCACGGCCGGGCTCGCTTCTGTCACACTTACTTTGCTAGCCATCAGAAAATCAGTGCTGAAAGACAAAACTTTGCCTCGCCCTTTTTTTTCCTAAGTAGAATTCATTGCTTTGTCCTTTTGTAAGTGGATGGTGAAGCTAATAAAGATAGATACACAGTTTTTCCAGAAACAGCTAACTGGGTGACTGTAATTTATCTGCAGTGTAGCAGATAAATTTTTTAAAGAAGGCATTTTTTTTTCACACACATGTATCCCCGAATTTATCATTGCAAAGTTAGTGCAATTAAACTTTGAAAATAAAGATTATGTAGTTAAATGACAATTGCAGCAAGGACTGACTAGATGAACACTGAAAATAAGGCTAGACCATTAGCAGACTTTTCCCCTACAAAGTTTGTTAAGGAGCAAGCAGAGAATGGAAGAGGTGGACAGAAATGGGTGGTTTGTGTTTTGGAAACATGAAATTCATAGACCTGGTCTCAAAGTACAGTAGTTTTGGAGGGCGGTACTGGCAAAAGTAAGTTCTGTTGTCCACGGTGAGGAAATTGACCTCATGAATGTTTATAAATATGTGAAGGGCAGGTGTCAGGAAGATGGAGCCAGACTCTTTTCAGTGTCATCTAGCGATAGGACAAAGGGCAGCGGGTGTAAGCGGCAACACAGGAGGTTCCACATCAATATGAGAAGAACTTCTTCGCGGTGAGGGTGACAGAGCACTGGAACTTGCTGCCCAGGGGTCTTGTTCTCCTCTGGAGAAGTTTAAAACCTTACTGGATATGTTCCTGTGTGACTGGATCTAGGTGTTCCTGCTGTGGCAGGGGGATTGGACTAGATGATTTTTCGAGGTCTCTTCCAATCCCTAATGATTCTATGATTCTGTGTTAATGAATGTAGTGGTGAAATTTATGTTGTGTGGGTTATCTGGAATGCTGATTAGCTGTGCTCTCTGTTAATGCCGACCAGATCTGATCAGCCATCCTTCTTTTTTGTCACTTTTTGATCTCATTGTCCTTCCATGTGCTGCAGCTGTATTTAAATTTCTGAAGTACTGTGTTGTTGGTGCGAGAGTTGTATGATGTACTAGCCTGTGCAGCTCCCTTTTCTGGCAAGAATTTGATAGGAGAGAAGGGCATATGGTTTTTGCACTGGTGTGTTCCCAAGGCAGTCTTTTCTAACATAAGGATCTACCACCCAGCTCTCGTTTTTCACCCGCCCTCATCGCTGCCCTTCCCGTCTGCAAGCTGTAGAAGGGTAGCACTCCCATCTTTCATGCTGAGTAAGTGGCCCAGATGTGTGTCCCAGGGATTTGCACTTGTGTCAAGATTTGGCCACTAATGAAATTAATCCAAAGGGCAGATCCCTCATTTTCACCAGGGAATCTACATGTTCAAAGAGGCTGACCCAGTGATGTATCTGGCCAGGTCCACTTTGCAGACAATACCACTGGGAGCCTGTTGCCGCCAGCATCTGTTTAGTGAAGAAGGAGACGTAAAGATGTCACTGTGTTGTGAGCTTTGGGAAAGGCTATTCACGCCTGGTTCAGAAATAGGCTTCCAGTGTCTCTTTTCTTAAATTTGAGCTGTGTGTGGATCTTCTGCAGAACACTGGTTACCTTAGGCATGCATGAACCCCAGGTTAATGAGATGAGATTCCCAAAACACAGCAGGGTCTGTCTGTCCATGATAGCAAATGACAGAATTGGACAGAAAGAGCTGACTGCTGGCTCATTTTTTTGTTGTTATTCCCCTTAACTTCCTGCTTCTGAGATTTTCCTCTGTTCTTGTGGAGGGCATGGAACTGAAATGAAGACCTTTGTCTCCCAGTGCTCCCTATTTAGCTATGAGTAGAAAAATCCCCCACATTTTTGTAGCGTGGAAGAGGAAAATACACACTTTTTCTTTTGCAGGTGTGTTGGACTGCCTTGCTTTCACTGTACAGACAACAGTGTCTGGTAGTATGAATGATGCTGGGCTCCTGCCACCAGGCACAGAGCACACCGGCTATAGATCTCATAGATGTCAGAGGTGTATAAGGAAGGTAATCGGAGGTAGTTCAAATCCTGAAAACAAAGGGGCCAAAGTGCAAAATTTGCCTTAGCTGATGTTCATCTTAAACTTCTACAGACCTCTGAGGAATGGGTGTCCTGAAAAGCAGACTTCGATTACAAGTTTAGCACTGATTTATTGTAAAGCAGCTTAACCAGGGAAGTTTCACCAAAGGCTTTGTGGGCTGTTGCTGAATTGCCAGATGAACTTTCGTCAGGGACTGAAGTACCCTCAGTGCTGCAGCCATCCACTCTTACTGTCTTACCCAAGAGAAACCACAAGCAGACAGCACCGTTCTAAGCAAAAACAAGATACTCCTGGGACTTTTCTTGAGAGAACTTCACCTCGTCAACAATGACTAAATATTTCTACTTCTCTCTGCTTTCTGTACTGGCAGCCTGGTACACGAGGGCTGTGACTTTTTTGATGTTCCTGGGCAATGCGTAGCACTGCTCTGTAATGTGAAGTTGTCGCACTCCTCCAAACCCTTCTCATGGCATAGGTGCTTCAGTGCATTTGTGGTCCTTCTGTGGAGGACAGCCCCAAGAAGACTCCACAGGGTTTCAATTCTACAATGAAAAGAAAATCTCAGCTTTTCTTTGGTTCTCCTTCCTCATCTTGCCTCTAAGGCATCTTCCTCCTACTTCGCCAGTTTTTTACCTCTTGCTCTCAAGGCATCATTGGTTTTCTCTTTTGCATTTATCATCTTTCAGGCCACATTTCTCCCTTTTTCTACAGCTGTGACTTTACCAGGTCTCTGACTACCTGTAGCCAGTAACCTGCTGTTGAAGCTCCTTCTCACACCTCAAATTGGTGCTACTGTTCTCATTTTTCCCATACAGTGGACCATGGGCATCTCAGCAGCAGAGACCTGTCAGACCTCCTTTCCTGTGAGATGGATGGAGCTGGCAATGGGATCCTGTTACTGTAGACTGGTGAGATGTTCACTCTGAACGTCATCAGGGTTTGCGCTAACAAGTGCTGCTCGCTGTGTCAGTGGTGACACCTGCCTGTGACCCTTCAGGCTACACGTCCTCACACCATGAAGTCTTTGCACAGGGCCCATCTTCAGAGTACAATGAACACCTCTGCAACTGGAGCTTCTACTTAGTGTTGCTGGAGCAGATATTGATGGCAGTAGTGTAATTGGGGTCTGGCTGCAATGCGTTGGAGCATAACAGGCAGCACTCATCGTTTCACAGCAAGAATTGCTTCCAGAGTGATAGCTTGGGTAGCTGTTAGAAATCATCCTCTGTTTCTAATTACAGAGTGACTCATGATAACTCTACCATTCTCCAGATAACTCTGCAATTAACTTGTGTCACTGCCATAATTCGTTAAGTGTGATTTAATAAGAGGAGACTAATTTTTGCGGCTCTGTTAAAGGTACATTTGGATTTTCACTCAGGAGACTCAGGAAAGACACATGATCTTTGTTTTATTTCAGGCTAAAAGAAGTGTAGAAACCTCATGAAATATGATAGTCTGGTAACTCTGGGAGGAATCCCTGACGTTTCATTTCATACAGTGCGTGCTACCAGGGAAGGTGCTTTTCTCCAAAGGAAGCTGCTGGAAATGCAGTTGGGACTGCTTATTGCTTCGTGGAAGAAACACCAGGGCTTTTCGAACCGACAGCATTTTACTGGTGGCTGAGCCGGCACGTGCACAAGTGCCAGAGCAATATCATGTCTTTGGCAGCACTGGTGGACATTTTGGGATCAAACCTGCGGCAGCTGGAAGCAAGGACGAAAGAAAAACAAAAACCTTCTAATGACTTAGTGATTACTGCTTTTTCTCTGTTTAAAAAAAAAAGCTCTGAGACTCTTGTTGCAAATGGAGCTTAAAACTGCTCCGAAGATTCCTACCCAAAGAGGCAAAATGTAGCTACAGGCTGAAACTCTAAGTTTGGTTGCTATTCAGCATTGATAGTCTACTGTAAGCTTTTGTAACTTATGAGTTAGATGGGCAATTAGGAGCTGAAAGTAAGTGCTCTGGTGACTTGGAAGAGACAAAGCTATTCAGAGGTTTGTTTCAGGACTGTTTTTAGAGGGAAGGGACATTTCTGCTCCAGAGACACTGCTGCTTCTCCTGCTTTGGGGATCAGCAGGCAGAATTTGATGGCAACTGGCAGCGTGTTACTGCAGTGTGTTTTCCCTGGGTTGATGAGGGTGAGGAAGAATAAATGCCCCGTGTCCTTCATGTTCTCTTACCTTGGTGGGTTGAATGTATCTGAACAGGTCTTGAAGGGATTTCTGTGAGCTGTTGTTTTTTTCACATGTTAATGGTCACATTGCAGTAACTACCCTGGAAGACTCCAGAGGGCTTTGCTTGGGCAGTTGTTCTAGGGAGGAGGAAATCTTTAGACCACTCTACAGATAGTATCCACAATGTTAAGACACTGATCCCTACTGCTTTCAGATGGAGGTTTCTTGGAGTTTGCAGTGGTATTGTACTGCCAGCAATAGGTGCAGAAGGCTGACAGATAGGTCTTGAATCAAATGCTTGACCCTGTCTCTTTAGGTCAAGAGAGAAGCAGACTGGGGAAACTGTTGAAAAGAACTTGTTCTTCCCCAGCCCGTACACTGTACGAAGTACTGAGATATTTTTTAAAGTACATAGTCAAGTGCACATGAGACTTTTACTGTTCTGTCAGCTGGATGCAGTCTGTGCAGTACAAATACATGAGGGAGCAGACAGAATGCCCTACAGACCTACTGCTCCTGTGTCACCGCCGCTGCAGGACTGATTCTTAGGGGTCTACCCAGGCTACAAAGTTTTTCTGTCCGTGTCTGTCCTTGCAAAGAGGAAACAGGGCTGCTGTTAGCATTCTTCTGTTCTTTCCAATAAACCTCATTCTGCTTGCCAGAAAAGAGGCTTTTACCTCTAGCAATTTGTTCTTATTACTGAAAGTTTATTGAAGAATTAGAAGAAGTGCAGGAGAAAGAAACTAGTAGGATAAAAGTTCTTGATGATTTAGAGCTGTGTGGAGATGTTGAGAAGATGAAGCCTGAATTCATTAGAAGACAGGAGACTGAGAGAGGACGTAATTGAAATGTAAAATTCTGGATGGGGAAGGTGAACAGAGCCAAAGCTGCGCAGGAGCAAGTTAGAAACGAGAGCATACAAACTGGAACTCAGAAACAGAAGTGGAAGAAGATAGAAAGAACTAATGGCATCAAGTGGATGTTAGAAAGGAATTTCAAGCTGTAATTGTTAGACAAAAGAAAAATGGACTGTAAGCCCTGAAAGGGTGGGGAAACCAAGGGTTCCAGGCTGTGAGTCCTTTTGGGCTGTTTCTCATGGGAATCCATAAATGGGGCTGTGATTTGTTGTGAGACCCCGGCTGGATATGGGTAAACCCAGCAGTTGTGCTCGTGGTGGTTTTGGTTTTGTTCCATCTGTGCTCTGCAAACCTTTCTCATTAATCAAAACCAAATTGCTGCCTTTCACAGATGGTACCCAACTCTGGCTGAGAAACTGCCAGAAACTAAATGAACCCTTTTCTTACCTGCACACAAGTCATTTTAGAACCCCCAGGGAGCCTTGCTGCTCATGAGGTTTAAGTGCGGCCAGACCAAAACCCAAGCACTCAGGTATTTACGTATCATATTGGATTTTGCCTGGTTGTAGTGAAGTCCCAAGTTTAGTGTTTCCAGGAGCTGGCATTTCCTGATGCCAGGAGCTGGCACTGAGAGGAAGGTAAAGACACAGCTGCTGAGCATGTGCTGCTTGCAGGTGCAGGAAGGAAGGGAAATGGAAGGATGCTCTGATTATCATTTTCACAAACACTTGAGAGGGAACCTATGAAGGATTCAGTTTCTTGAGTTTCCCAGCCTTTCTACTATTGGCAACAAGGGCTGGAGATACCGATCCCTTGGGGGCAACAGTATTTACAAATCTGACAACTTTCATTTGGAAGCTACAAATGGACAGTTAACTCTACAAACAGAATGTCCTATTGAGGTGAAAGGCCTGCTGTAAAGACACACTAATCAGTGGTGGGTCTCCCTGTGGAGGTCACATTGTGATGATGCATGCTAATGAGTTTCAAAAGAGCCAGGCAACTGTGAAGGAGGAACTCACCACAGGCAGTTCTGTAGTTAGTGTTGGGGAAATGGCCAGAGAGTGGCCTGCTCTTTAAAAGGCAGCCCCTCTTGTCTGTGCCATGTAGGGGCCTGTTGCAGCTCCACAAGTTGCTCCAGAAAGGGACCATGACAACCGTCCCCCTTCAATGCATTTTCTTCTGCAGAGATGCCATAAAACCAGCTTGCAGATACCTTCCAGCTACCTGCAGGTAGCTGAAGGGCACCTGCAGGTCCTGGTGCTTGCCCATGCTGATTCCCTCAAGCACTTATTGCTTCTGGGTTTAAAAGCAGTCTCTTAAGGGTAGTGGCAATCAGTGCAAATTGAAGTGGTCCCTGGTATGGATCACAGCATCCAACACTGTTCCTGACCATTTTAGATCAGGTATGTGTGCAACTGTGGCTAAAAGATAACCTGCGTGTCTCCTGTTGCTCCTGCTAGTTTCCATTTGGATCAAAAGCTTTGAGGAGATTCCCCATAAAGCAAATGCAAAACCCAGGATCCTTTATATGTCCCTCTGAGTCCTATTTGCTCTCACACTTTGTGCCTTCTTGGAGAGATTAACATCCTGGTAGCTCAGGTCTCCTTGCTGCCAGCCTTATCAAGGTTTTAAATGTAATGCTGGATTGCTACTGGTTCTCAGCTGAATAAGAAAAAGTGGAGTTCGGAAAAGGGCGATGATCGTGGTGCTATCCTGCACTCCCACAGCACCCTTCCTTGGCTTGTGCTGGCTGCCTGCAGTGTTTAGTTGCTGCTCTTCAGAACCAGACTCCACGCTCTCTCTGGGAGGGAGGTGTTCAGACACATAATTGCCCATGAGCTTGAGCCTGGGGGAAAGGTTGCATCTTCTTTGTAGCACCTGCCTGGTGCACAAGCTGGATAAATAAATAAACCTGCAACCTCTCAGAATAAAATACTCTCGTTGCTCCAGCTCTTCTGCTGAGTTACAACTTTGGAAGTTGATGTAGCCTCTGCATCTTCTGTATGAAATCCATGCAGCTGTGGTCTGTGACACAGAGCTGTATTTTACGTTGGTGAAGCTCTGCTGTAAATTGCACCACATTAACTGCTGAGCTCTTTGCTTCTAGGGTCTGTTCAGTATTTGGCAGCATTGAAGGAGAGGGCAAGTGAAGATGCGAATGGGAACACTGTATTTTCAGGCCAGCTGAAATAACTGCTGTGTTTTCCACTGCCTCAGTTCTTAACACCAGTAAAGTTGCAATTACAAGCTTAAGTCTGTCTGTGAGAGATGTGATTGAACACCTTTAATTAGTGGATGTGCCTTTAGCCTTCTCTGAGCATTGTCTTTTATTGGAGAGAAATCAGTCTGATTTTATGATCCTTTACAGCTTTTATTCTGTTAATTTCATGCCCATTACCATCCAGCTTCTTTATATCTAATGAAACTTTCACTTGGTAAAATTGATGAGCTTTTCTACACGCTGTCACTAGTATCAATGCAAATCAATGACTTCTCTTAAGCTCGAGATCCCTGAAATTATTGACTTGTATTGTCTACCTCCACCTGGGAATGCTGTCTGAGTTCACCAGGGTAGGAGACAGAAAGGACTGTGAGAGAGTCCCAGCATCCCCTGGCTGTCTCCATGACCTTGGTCACACCACTTAATCTGGCTGTGCCTCAGTAACAGATCTGTCATGATGTGTTCGGGTGTTACGCTCTTGGAGGCGGAATCAACTGTGCTACATGTAGACTCCATCTCTGTTGGGTACATAGATGCTCTTCATCACAAGTATCAATAACAATTGCTTCTAGGATGGTAGGAGAGTTCTGTTTTCTGCTGAGCAGCCGTGTGTGTGCAAAGACCCGAGTGTGGAGTGAGCGGGCAAGTGCTGCGCTTTGTCCCTCATTCTAACTGGTCATTGTTTCTTGGCTCTAATGTTCTCTGGCTCTGTCCCTGTTCATTTAGTTTCCAGAATTAAGCAGTAGCTGTTAATTACTTTGCACATATGCCGGCTTTTGACTGCGGTGAGGGGACTGCTTGGCTCAGCACAGCTATGTCGTGTTGATGAGGAAGGCTCATTTCCTCTGGCAGTGTGTCAGAAGCACACTTTTCCAGTTGACCTGTGTGTTCACAGTGTCCTGTTTGACATCCCCGAGTCTTACAAGACTGTGGCCTGCTGGATCCTGTCTTGTTGGTGCAATGAGCAGTCACTGAAGTTCCTTCCAGACATGGAAGCACAACACACAACTGTTTTTCTACTGCATCAGAAAAAAATCATCCCAGGCTAGCAGAAGCTTTCACAGGCCAGCAGGCAGGAAAAATGTTCATGTCTCCTCAGGCAGAAAACCATCAGTCGTGTGCTGGTGCTAATTAGCAAAATTCTGATTAAGTCATTGGAGCACTGCCAGTGTGCACCAGATGAGGAGCTGGTCCATGTGGAGCCAGTTGATATGGCATGATAGAGCGTGGGCTGAGAGTGCCCTGGGGATGTGGTAGCTGTGTGCTGAAAACAGAGTCCAGAGCAACAGCAGTGCTGTCCCAGTAGCGCTTCAGTCACGGCTTCTTTGCTGGTTATTTATTTATTCACTTATTATACATTTCTAGATATACAGATTCCTGTAGCTATTTAGAAAAGGACAAAAACCCAGCAAACCAACAATAACCAAGAACAACCCTTTCCCCCAAAAAACCAACCCCAGACCTTTCAATGTGTACCCAATGTGCCTGCTTTACCAGTGTCTAATGAGGGGCTGCTAAATCCTGCAGGAGCTAGCAGCAAGGGGTTAAGCTGCCAGCTGCACACAGAAGCAGTGGCTGCCGTGGGGAGAAGGAGTAGGAGAATTGTAGCTCAGCCCTGTGGGAGCTGGTTAGGAAATAGGTTTATTCCCCCTTCAGCTCATCAAATACTGCCTTTACAGGAAAATCAATCAAATACATCCAGAACATAGTTATTAAAGTTTTTGAAAATTTTGGAACTCTCTTCAGCTGTGGTGATAAATCTCTGTTCTTACTATAGTATCTTAACATTTGAAATTAGCCAGCATTTTAGTCTTCCAGCTACCCCATACCCACGCAGATACGTTGTTCCACTGTAGTGTCTGAAAATGCTTCTAGATTTAATGAGTGAATCATCATCTGTAGAAAGTCATGAGTTTACAGTATTTTTAGGTTTCTTGCATGAAATGTGTATATGTCCATTTTTTTTTTTCTTTCTGGATCACTACTGGTATCTACATTCAAATATGATAAACTAAAGGGAAAAGTTCATGGGGGCGATACTTCTGTCCTTAAAAGTTCATTACAGAAGCGTGTAGCTTAGCAGTATCTGTTTGAAAAAGGTAAGTATTAAGATGTTCTTCTGTTTCCTCTTCATCTAGCTAAGCCCACACGGTTATACAATTGATGCTCAGTGAAACTACAGCACAGCATAGGTTGGAGACTAATACTTGGTCTGCTACTGTCCTACCTCACAGGAGAAATCTGTCCTCAAAGCTAATGTGCTGAATAGTGGACAAGCGTGAGGGAGAACTAATTCTTTTTCTGCTGTTGGCAGAAAATCTTCCTGATCACATACTATTCAGTGGCAAGATTCTCATTAGGTACCTAAAACCAGAGGGTCCTGGTAGGGAATGTCAAGCTAGGCTGATTTGGGAGTTAATATTCTTCAAGCTGTGCACTAAAAATCTGTTATGTGGCTGCACTGTCAACAAACACATTGGCCTTTCCCAAACAAATCGCGTATGTTCCCTTTTGCTGAGGTCAGATGCACAAGCAAAGAGATTGCCCCTGCTTGGAAAGCCAATCTGCAAAGCATCATGAACTCTGGACCTGATGATATCCCCAGTCTTGGGCTGGTGAGCTGCGTAGGGTAAAGCTGCCTAATCTGCATGCATAAGCATCGCTTTCCTTGTCATTTACATGGTGAAGCCTCTGGGCTGAAGTGCAGAAGCTGTTTCAAGTCTCTAGCAGAGCTGCGCAGTCCTTGGCTTAAAAAAAAGAATAAAACAATCAGTGAGTTGCAAAGATGGACTGTCAGAGGAGAACAGAGGCCTGATCATGTGGAGTGATGGACAGACTGCCATAGTTTGTCAGCACATCTCAGGAGATTGCCTGTTTTTCCTTCTCAAGAAAATGATCATTTCAGCTTCATTTGCACTCTTTTGCAATTTCTGACAAAGACAAGAGCTGTCGTTCAGAGCTGCATTGTCATGTGGGAAGAACGTTGGTGGCTCTTAGCCTGCTGCAGGGGTTTTTTACTTGTCTTTTATGATGGAGCCTAACCAATCAGTTGACCCAGTAAGCACAGCGAAGGTCCTGCAGGTGTGTAAATTCTCCTGAGTGCTCCCGAGCAGTTTAAGAGTGAACTTCTGCTCAAGTGAGTGGGCAGAAAGTAATAAGATGTGCAGAACTGTTGCAGGTGTTTTAGAGTGCTTGCTGCCATCACAGCACTGGAAAAATAGATTCAGAATCTGGAAGAACTATTTATCTATGGCTACGGGACTATCAGCTTAGGGTTACAAGGCTAAAAGACCTGCCTGGCTAGAGAAATGTAATGGAAAGTGCTCTGCGAATGGATTTGGCAACTGAAGAGCCCTTGAATGCAGTAAAGCTAAAGGTGCAGAGAGACAAGTCAGTGACCTTTAAGGAATTGCCTTTCCAAATCATCTGTGAAATCATCAGAACGACAGTTCCCACCTCCCAGTCAGCCAGTGCTTGAGAATTATGGGTACCTTTAGATACAGATTTGTTTTTTGGTTGGGTGAAGTAGGAGGATGGCTGGCTGAAGCTTGTTCAAAGATGAATCTGTATGCACCATGTAAAAGGAAAGTAAAGGTCTGGGTTTCAGGTGAGCTCTTCAGTGCAGTGTTTTGTCCCAGCCTGTGATGTCACCTCACTTCTTGTGTTAATGAACGGTTCTCTTTGTCAGTCAGTGTTCATCTGCTCAAAAATATATAGTTGTTGGCTACTGAGCCTCAGAGTTGCATCAGTTCTCAATGCCATGTTGCTTAGGGAGAGGGGAATCATAGTGGCTCAGCGAGTGCTGAAAACTCGAGTTTGCAGATGTGAAGAGTCATGAGGAACCCACGGGGCTTCCACATCTGCAGCCAGAGGACATCCCTCTCTCCAATGCCTTAGGAATCAACCACCTCCATTTAGGTTCTGCTGCTGAATTGACAGTGCAACTGATTTTCTAGGTTGTTGGTTTGATTTTTTTCCCTCTCTCCCACATATTCTCCCCTGGCAAATCACAAGCAACAGCTTTTCTCAATCCTCTATTGTTTTGAGTAATGAATTTGACTTTTTCAAGGAGGAGATGCGTTTTTTGTGCTGCTGTCTGGGATGAGTGTTGTGGGAGTGTTTGCCTTCCCCAGTGCAGTCAGATGCGGAACAATTGGTGAGATGCCATCTGGCTTTTCCTGCTTTTCCCCAGCTGCAGGTATAATCAGCAGGGTGGCTGCGAAGTCCTTTTTCCTTCCATACAAAACCTCTGGAAAACATACGCAGTGATGCATGGAGGTGTAACAGGTGATTGAAAACATGCCTGGGCTTTCTGAGGGGTACAAGACCTGCATTAAATTATTCTTGTACAAGTTTAAAAGCATCTGGGTTAATGTGCAGCGGTGAGTGAGCTGCTGCTGTTCGACTGCTGAGGCTTTTCTGGGGCGGGCATCTCTCAGCACAGGTGTGGAGAAGGCAGTGGGGATGCAAAGACAATGAGGCTTCCTTCTTTGTGCTTCCCAGTGCTCAGGAGGCACAAGAATGTCCTTTCTACAGGGTTAGATGCATTTAGATTTCAAACTCCTAAGACATTGAAGATTTTTGAAGCGTAGAGCCAGTGAGGATTTACTATGTTACCCCGTGTAGAAGCCAGCAAGAGAAAGGTTAACTTTTGTTTATCTTGGCTCATTAACAGTGTCAGGATGAAGCCCAGTTTGTGCTATGTGGCTGCTCCACTTTCTCCCCACGTTTGCCAGGTTAGGTGTGATGATATTTCAGATGTGCTAAGCACCTGTAGCTATCATTGCCTTCAGCTGCTAAATCATTCAGCGAGCTGAATCTTCCAGAGCAGCCAGAGTAGGAGGGGTCCTTCTATTTTACCTTGGAGCTCACCCGGATTGTAGCTGACCCGAATCTCATGCACTTTTCCAAATCTAACTGCTGGTGGTGTGATCTTCTGCCCTTGGCCTTTCATCAGGTAGGATCCTGCACTCCCAGTGAGTTAAAATCCTACTGGATGGGGACTGAAGGGTTGTGTTGGACTGGTGAAATACTGTGTGACCGAACTGTGCTGGAACTGCTGAAGGCCGTGTGTGGTGCTGTGAGCCTCTGCAGTGTAGACTCCTGTAATGTTCTAGTTGCCTGTGTTTGAATTATTTAAGCAGTGCAAAGTACAAATAGCAAACGAAGCACCTTAATAATAGATTGTAAGGGCTAAGGATTATAACAAAGCTGCAGAGAGACGTAGCTGAGAAGCAGGATGGAAGGAGGAGTACTTAAAGGCAGGCAGCACTTACAGCCTGTTATGCATTTACAGTTCGGTTTAATTTTCAGTTACAGTATCGAATGAGGGGCAATGGGTGTAAGCTGGAACATAGAAAGTTCCACATCAATATGAGAAGGAACTTCTTCACAGTGAGGGTGATGGAGCACTGGAACAGGCTGCCCAGGGAGATTGTGGAGTCTCCTTCACTGGAGAGGTTTAAGACCTGCCTGGATGTGTTCCTGTGTGGCTTGGTCTAGGTGATCCTGCTGTTTCAAGGGGATTGGACTAGATGATCTTTTGAGATCCCTTCCAATCCCTCATGATTCTATGATTCTATCCAGTGTTTGCTCATCCACATCTACCAAAAATCGCTGTTTTGCTAGAAATGAAATCACGTCTGTCTGTTCCATGTGGCTGAAATTAACCTTGGCCAGGGAGTAATTTGAGAATATTCCGGGGGTGATGGGTATTTGCAGTTAACTTAGTTGTTTTCCTAGCTGTTCTGGAAGATGCAGGAGGCCATGCAGTATCCCATGACCTTCTCCCATTTACTATCACAGAAGATGAGAGTTTCAAATGTTTAATGGGGGGGAAGATGGTGACTGAGAAGCTAAATGTCCATTTCACAGAATCACAGAACATTAGGGATTGGAAGAGACCTGAAAAAATTGTCGAGTCCAATCACCTTACCACAGCAGGATCACCTAGATCCAGTTACTTGTGTCCAGGTGGGTTTTAAACTTCTGCAGAGAGGGAGACTCCACAACCCCCTTGGGCAGCCTGTTCCAGTGCTCTGTCACCCTCACTGTGAAGAAGTTCCTTCTGATATTGATGTGGAACCTCCTCTGTTCCAGCTTACAACCATTGCTCCTTGTCGTGTCATTAGATGACACTGAGAAGAGCCTGGCTCCATCCTTCTGACACCCACCCTTCACATATTTATAGACATTAATGAGGTCGCCCCTCAGTCTCCTCTTCTCTGAGCTAAAGAGACCCAGCTCCCTCAGCCTCTCCTCATAAGGGAGATGCTCCACTCCCTTCATCATCTTCATTGCTCTGCGCTGGACTCCCTCCAGCAGTTCTGTGTCTTTCTTGAACTTAGGGGCCCAGAACATGTGAGGGGGAAAGTATTTTATGAACAGCACTAGCAGTTCTGGCGATAGTAGTAGGTGCCCTTTGCTCAGAGTATTTCAGACTCCTGAAAATTCTGGGGCCACCATTGGTCCTGGCCTCTTGCAAGGCCATTTTGAGCATCAGTTTTGTGCTCAAAGACACCATCAGCATAGATAAAGAAATGTGCAGAGAAATAAATTGCAGCTGAGGTAAATGGGAGAATAGTGGTGATTTGAGTTTAATGTGGGGTTGTGGGCGGCCTGAGTTCAGCGCTGGTGCTGGAGGATTTGCTGTTTTCTCAGATGACTTCTTGGTTCAGCCCAAGCTCTGCTCATAGGCTAGAGAAGGAAAGATCTATAGCGAGCAAGAGTTAAGATATTGATTACTGTCATATGAAGAAACACTGTGTTTTGAGAATAAAATACAAGGCTGGGGAAAGGGAAAGGGCATGTGCTTGAGTTTGATAAGAGCAATGTTAGTTTGAAAAAATATAAAGAGCAGTTTAATAGAAAGTGATCAATTCTACTCGTATCGAGACGATTAATCTCGCTGCTAGTTCAAAGCAAAACAAACTATAAAAACAGTCAAACCCAACAACAACAAAAAATTCCTCCATTGTGCCTGGCAGAAAGAGCTGCATAAAAGCTCTTTGGTGGAATTTGAATTTCTGATTAATTAGACTGCAGTGTTAATTAGTGCCAGCAGTCCTGAGACAAATCTGGTAATTAGTGAGTGGCGTATCCAGTGGGGAAGCCCAGCAGAACACCTGTTTCAGAGTGGCTCCTGGATGCAAATGAAGGGTTTGCTGTGTTGTGGCAGCGCTGTTCATTTCATTGCTGGTTCTGCACCTTGTCCTGCAACCGTCTGAGCGCAAGCGAGAGTCTGTGAGCAATCTGCCCAAACCGATAAGACGTAGGGTATTCTGCCAGGCTGGCGATGCCAGGCCAGGCATTATCTAGCAGCTGTGAGGATGGTGACTGCGTCTGGAACATGTTGTCCCTGAATGTTTCATCTGGAGTAATTAACAGTTGGTTAGGGTTGTGTAAATGGATTAATTGCATCTCAGGCTCTCAAGACAGAAGTGTGAGAGCCTCAGGCCCCAACCTGAATCTGATCCACAGAAGGTTTAACTCAAAAGACGGGTACGTGCCTTGTCTAGAAAGATGCGCGTGGTCACACAAAGTTCCTCCTGGTCTTCACCAGTGTGGCTGGGTATTGGTTGCTCAGAGCAGCTCCTGCTCATCTCTGATGAGAAGAGAGCAAGAACAAAGCTTTAGGTATAGGTTCTCTCATTTCTGAGGCTCTCCCCCAGGCTGTGGGGTTTCACACATTCATAGTCATGAAGTCTTCATAAATCAAAACTTGTTTCATTTTTGATTAAATTCTTTGGTGTTTTGACCATTTTTCTTTTTTCCTTCTTTTGGCCATTCCTTCCTTGCCTCCCTCTCCCCCTTCCTTGCCTCCCTCTCCCCCTTCCTTGCCTCCCTCTCCCCCTTCCTTCTGATAGAGAAAAGACATTACAGATGTTTAGTTTTATAGGAATTTCAGTGTGAAGCAGTAGCTGAGGACTGTGGCATTAGGGAAAGATGTTTTTGATTGCAGCTCTGAGCACTAATTAGTTGTCCTAAGAGCAGAAAAATCCTATCTTCACTCCTATCAAAGGGTTTGTGTTGAGCACAGAAATGTTTGTACCCTGCCCGGCTGCGCTGTCTGCTTGGCGATAATTGTCTGGTTTTTTTAAGAACCAGACAGGTTCAGGATGAAGATTTCACTTGGCCTTAATTAAAGTTGTCATTGGTTGAATAAAAAATATGGTAGTGGAGGTGTCCAGGTGCCCTTTGGAGCAAGGTTCATCTGCATTAGATGTCACAGGTCCCTCTGGGTAGTGGCCTCTGCTGCAATATGAAGCACTGGCAGCTTAAGGGCAGGCTATAGGAAAGGTGAGGTTCAGAGCCATTCACTCCATCTGAATTTGATGCTTAGTGTTGTCACAGCTCTCATCTACTTAAGGTCAAGAGCAGAATGTTTGTGGCAGCATGGAGTGCTAGGGAAAAACAGACTCTTTAAAAAAAGAAGTGTTGCTGCTAAGGAAATGGGCTGATTTCTCTACCAGCCCGTTCGCCATCAACCTGAGTACGGCCATTCTTAACGCGATACAAATGGAGGGACCAAATGCATCTCTTGGCTGCGAGCCAAGCCGACTCAGCACAACCCTGAAAGAGAAACAAAGCACCAATCAAGTTAGCAAATAAAAGGGGAGATTTGTGTCTCTCCTCTGAGGATATCTGATGGTTTTTAAGAAGACTTGTGACCAGAAACCTTACGGTGCAGCTCGATCGGCCCACGGAAAGTGTTCCACAGCAACGCTCGGCTCTCTGTGAATTTTTAGTTATCTTTTTTTTCAGGAAAATTCAATCTAGTTTTATAGTATTTTGTACGAGCAAATAAAAACCCCANTGTGTTGAGCACAGAAATGTTTGTACCCTGCCCGGCTGCGCTGTCTGCTTGGCGATAATTGTCTGGTTTTTTTAAGAACCAGACAGGTTCAGGATGAAGATTTCACTTGGCCTTAATTAAAGTTGTCATTGGTTGAATAAAAAATATGGTAGTGGAGGTGTCCAGGTGCCCTTTGGAGCAAGGTTCATCTGCATTAGATGTCACAGGTCCTTCTGGGTAGTGGCCTCTGCTGCAATATGAAGCACTGGCAGCTTAAGGGCAGGCTATAGGAAAGGTGAGGTTCAGAGCCATTCACTCCATCTGAATTTGATGCTTAGTGTTGTCACAGCTCTCATCTACTTAAGGTCAAGAGCAGAATGTTTGTGGCAGCATGGAGTGCTAGGGAAAAACAGACTCTTTAAAATCCTGGAGGGGGAAAAAAAAAGAAGTGTTGCTGCTAAGGAAATGGGCTGATTTCTCTACCAGCCCGTTCGCCATCAACCTGAGTACGGCCATTCTTAACGCGATACAAATGGAGGGACCAAATGCATCTCTTGGCTGCGAGCCAAGCCGACTCAGCACAACCCTGAAAGAGAAACAAAGCACCAATCAAGTTAGCAAATAAAAGGGGAGATTTGTGTCTCTCCTCTGAGGATATCTGATGGTTTTTAAGAAGACTTGTGACCAGAAACCTTACGGTGCAGCTCGATCGGCCCACGGAAAGTGTTCCACAGCAACGCTCGGCTCTCTGTGAATTTTTAGTTATCTTTTTTTTCAGGAAAATTCAATCTAGTTTTATAGTATTTTGTACGAGCAAATAAAAACCCCATGTAAGTCACAAGTTAAAATAGTGTGAAAAGCAACTACACCATAGGCTAGTATTTCACTCTGTCAGTGCCTTAGCCTTTCAAGGGTGGAGATTTATCTAAGTAACTATACATGGGGAAAGCCTAGCAATGGGGGACTGATATCTCTTGCTAGACCCATGGATCTCCTTAGGAGAGAGAAAGAAAAATAGGGTTTGGGACATTGATAGCTTGTTGTAGTGTTGATAGATATAGAAGGAAGATGACTACGGGTGCAACACATGACAACACGAATCATCGCTTCCCTTACTGTGCCATGAACATCACTAAGTGCCATGGGTGCTCAAACAAATCTTCGTGTCTGGGTTGTTCTGCCCCTATGACACTGAGGAGCTCATCTTGAGCAAGCTGAAGGTACAGTGTTAGAGCAAAAGTCTGCTTTTCTGGGAGCCAGGCCTGGGAAATGATCTCCTGGGCTTGGGGTTTGAATGCCAAGCATGGATGGGCACTCTGCCACGAAAGCTTAGTGAGCGTACGTGGGTTGTGCTGTGGTTGTAAGAACTGTTGTTACGCCTGAGAGCTCCTACCTGGTCTTCTGCATGGGAAGCAGAAAAGAGATGGCTGCTTCCTTGCTCTGGTGTGCATGATGATGAATATCATCCAGGCTGAACTTTGAGGTAACAGCAGCAATGCCATGGGGATAGCCCAACAAGCTCATTTTGCAGGAGGCTGCCAGTCTGGCCTAGTTTAGAGGACAAACAGTAACATCAGCTGCACAAAGATGTTCCTTTGAGGACCCTGTCGGTGCTTGTGTGGAATGTAGGTACTTGTTGGTCAGTACTTGATGCTTGGTTGATATGGCACAGTCCAGACAGCAGTTTGTTGCTGGTTGATGCCCTGTAACTGAAGGTCTAGGTCTTCAGCATGAAGTGACCTCATCTCTGTGTGCACAGTCAAACACTCTGTCTTTCTGCAAAGGCAACCTGACAAGCAGTAGCTCACCGCAGGCAGTGTACAAACACTTCTTGCTGAGGCTCTGCTTTCAGGTGGGCTGAGCTGAGCAGCTTGTTGAGGCTCTCGACTAAATGCACCTATACAGAGCAGCTGAAATCACAAAATCCATAACTTTATGGAAATTGGAGTTGGACTGCAAGAGACCTCACGGACTTGCAGTCTATCATCATAACCTCTTCACGTCGATAAATGCTGTGAACAGTAAGTCAAATCTGTCTTCTATAACCTGTCTTGGTTTTGAGAAAGGGCAAATGCTAAGGTTAAATGTAAACAAGACCCTGGTGATGGGCCAGATGAAACCGCAGGGGCTTGCGGTTAAAACCTCTCGGAGTCATCTAGCCTTGTTAATGGTGTTGCCCTGAAGCTACCGAGGTAGCTGAGAAAACTCAGATTTTTCTGAATGTGTCTGGATTAGCTGGAGGCCCTCAGCTTTTTGATGTTACCCAGGCTCTGAAGGATGATCAGGAGAATCATTAACTGTGTGGAAACAATGCCAAGGGTTTTGTTGCTTCTCTCTGCCCGACCTCAAGATGTAAAAATAATCTTTTTGAGTTTCTCTGTATCGTGGTGGGAGGACTGCATAAAAAAATTCTCTTGTGCTGTAAGGAAACTTAGAACAGATTCTTTAGCAGTGGCACAGGAGTGGATGTTCACCCTTGATGCCATTTCCCAGCAGTATTTCCACAGTAATGAAACACAACACAGACAGTGATAGCTCGGCTTCAAAAACATGGCCAGTTAAGGTGCAGCCCTGCGTGTTTGCACCGTTTGAATCACTCTGGATGGTCTATTCCTGATAAACCTGCTCAGTGTCACTGGATTTGGAGTGTGTGGAATTAATGCAGCCTTATGGGATTTGTTCCAGCTTAATTCAGACTTGTGTAATTCACTGCATTAGGAGTGTCCCAGAGTGGTAGTTATTCCTTTGTTAGTTTGGCTTATTATTTTTTTTTAACGAAAGGGCAATTGCCATGCAAAGTGCCTTTGAGAGCCATCAACTTCTGAAATATCTGTTGCTGTAAATACATTTGGAGTTGGACTGGAAAGCAGCCAGGATGGAGACTTTAGTTTTTTATCAAATAATCCCAGAACGTTAGAGGTTGGAAGGGACCCCAAAAAATCTAGTCCAACCGCCCTGCCAGAGCAGGATCACCAGCAGAAGATTACACAGGAAGGTGTCTAGGCAGGTTTTGAAAGTGTCCAGAGGAGGAGACTCCACAATGTCTCTGGGCAGCCTGTTCCAGGGCCCTGTCACCCTCACAGTGAAAAAACTTTTTTCCTGTGTTTACACAGACCCTCCTGTGCTCCAGCTTACACCTGTTGCCCCTTGTCCTGTCACTGGACACCACTGAGAGGAACCTGGCTCCATCCTCCTGACACTTGCTCTTTATGTATATATATACATGAATGAGGTAACCCCTCAGTCTCCTCCAAGTTGAAGAGACACAGGTCCCTCAACTTTTCCTCATCAGGGAAATGCTCCATTGGTTGTCTTTGTATGTCTGCTCTGTGCTCTTCCAGGCAGTTGTGTGTCCTTGAATATTCCAGATGTGGTCTCACTAGGGTAGAGTAGAGTGGTAGAAGAACTTCTCTTGAGCAACTCATTGCACCACTTCTAATCCACTGCAGCATGCCATTTGCCTTCATGGCCATGAGAGCATGTTGTTGGCTCATGGTCATCCTGCAGTTCAGCAGTACCCCCATATCCCTTTCCCCTATGTTTTCATTTGTGCAGAGCACATGCTGCCAAGACAGGACTGGTTCCAGGCAGATAACTACTGCAAGGGCACCCCTACGTGATGCTGTAATGAATTCCTCAAACACTCTAGTCTGTGGTGCCTCTTCCCAGGATGGTGTGTGGCTTCCTAATCAAATCCGTCTGTGTAGCTAAATAGAAGTGAGACAAACTGGAGGAAATAAAGCTGCCACAAGAAGTTTCTGAGTTCAGAACTGCCTCCAAAGGAGACTAGTAGGTGAATGCGCTCAGGTAAATGGCTGATGCAGATCAGCCACTCTTAGGGGAAAAGGCATGTTGCAAACATGCCAGTTAAACACTTTCCAATTAGCTATGTGCTCTGTGATATAGATCTCATCTTTGTATGTGACTTTCCTGACTATCAGGCAGAAATGGAGGATAAAGAACACATCAAGGAGATGGCAGGTGCATCCCAGTAACTGTGCAAGCCTTGAGGTTAAGGATGTGATAACTGTTCCAAAGATAAAGGGATGAGTGATCCGTGACCCACAGCACTGGGGAGAACATCATCTGTGTAGCTGCTCTGTGTCCAAAAAGAATTGCAGGGCTGGGGAAGGACCCAGGTGTGCCTCTAGGTCTGGGGAAGAAGCATGGTGATGGCTTAAGGTTTCTGCAGGCCAGAGTCAGGTCTGCTTTGAAGACCTCTCCAATCCTGACACTTTGGTATAGTTGTATCACGCAGACTTTGAGAACTGGAGCCTGAAATACCTGGCTAGTGATAAATACTTTTAACAACTTAAATGACTGTGATTTCTAGCTCATTTTGAAGCTACTCTGCACTACTAGGGCACTTTGGTGATGAAATGAAGTATTAGCTTTTTACTTGCCATTTTTTTAAGTGTAGAGGGCTCAATTTGCTTGACTGGAGGATGCTGAAAATGATCCAGTGCTGTTAGCCCTAGACTTGTGGGTTC
The DNA here is from genome assembly GCA_013400115.1 of Rhinopomastus cyanomelas. NCBI lineage: Eukaryota > Metazoa > Chordata > Aves > Bucerotiformes > Rhinopomastidae > Rhinopomastus > Rhinopomastus cyanomelas. Next base: position 193,317 of record VXBP01009898.1, read on the forward strand.
ATTGTCCTAACTTAGGAAGCAATTTAGAGAGGTTCTACTGGACTTTGTCCACCAAGAAAAAGTTGTCCATTAGGAAAAGTGTTTGACTTTAGAGAAGAGGTTATTGCTGTAGGTTTCCTACAGCAAGGTGTGCTCTTTTCCCAGAGACTCTCCAGCAGAGCTGAGCCAGCCAGTGCAGGGTCTGTCTGCTGTGGGATGAGCTTTTCTGAACCTGCTCTCCCAGGGTCCTTGCCCTCAGGTTCAGAGAGTTCTGCTGCTCAGACACAGCCTTTTGGTACATTAGGAAGATGGTGTCTTTAACTGAAAAATATTATTTGCTAGAGAAATGATTATTCCAGTTCAGCATTCGTGCTCACAAGCTTCTTTCCGTCTTTAGTCTAATGGTCTTTGTTTAGAAGGGGCACGGATTTCTTTTATTCTGGGAAATCTGCCTGTCATTTCATAAAACCACTTACAGATGAATGACAGGGAATTTAATTTTTTTCTCCTTTTCTTTGTGACCATTTAAGAATCTTTCCCCATCTCTCGTGTCACCCCGTCACACTGGAATGATATCTGTGCTACATCGCTGCTGTGGCACAGCTGCTCAGCTCTGTACTTAGAAGCCGCCTTCTATTCTGGTGTGGTGGCACCCAGCCTTGTTTTCTTTGCTATCAAGTCCTTGATTCATCTGTTACTTAAATAGCCTAGTGATTTGTGCCATGGTTTTTAAATCCAGGCAGGAGGAACATGGGCACACTACTGGATATGCTAGAGATCTTTAGGTGCCTGGCAGTGAGATGTTTGTCAGTCCTAAGCTGAGAAGCTTTTTACCCATGCACAGTTTACTCCCATGGTTTAGAATCTCTCTGCATGACATTTATGAATGTATAAACAAACCCATATGTAAAAAAAGAGGGTTTGTGTTCTCTGTAGGTGTATGTGTGTATTTGTTGACTGTGCTTTATTTTACATATTCTGTGGCAGTAGAGCTGAATGTGTTCTGAAGGGAGGGATTTTGCTGCTTTAATTGTGCCACGGGAGACACTACTCCCGTGTATGTATATGTGTTAAACAGACACATACCAAGTCCCGTCAAATTGTACTCCATGGTGGGAGATGGCTGTGGACTGGTGTCCCAGATGTAGGCATTCCCAGAAAAGTACTCTGGAGCAAAGCAGCAGTGTAGGCATCTGGAGAGTAAGACAATTTCCTTTCACACACTTGGAGGGATTAAGGATTCCTTGTTTCTTCCTGGGACGGGAGAGCAGGGAAACGTTAGCTTAATTCCAGCTAAACAGCAGGGTTCCTCGTCTGCTTTGAGAGCAGAGTTGTTCAGGACATGGGGGAAGCTTAAAAATTTGCTAAGGAAATGTTTTCAGAAGAACAACAAGCTCCTTGATCTGAAGGTTCAGGTTCAATGCTAACTGGAGTGAACAAATAACCTTTGGTGCCTCCTGGCCAGGCTGCTCCCCACCACCTCATCCCTTTCAATCCCACTGGAACAGAAAAGTTTCCATTCAATTTTTTTCTGGTTTTTTTCTTTTTTTTTTCAAAAGAAAGACATTTCCTCCCCCTCCTCACCCTGAGTGATCCATTCCCTTTATCTATGCGATGAATGAACTCCCATCAGAGACCTGTCTTGCCTCTTGGTACCTGCCCTTGAAATCCCAGAAACTGAAAAGAGCAGAGCCAGAGCATCTGGAAAACTTATCTTCCACAGGTTCCTATCCATTCTGTATTGCCACTTTCTGACTGTGCTCTCTAGCTGACCTATACCTATAATAGAAAACTTTCTCCTATATTTCTCATAGTCAAAAGTTGCTTTATCTTCAAGGAACAAGAAAATAGGTTCATTACTCAAAGAAAGAGAAGGAGATGTCATCCCATGCTAGGGGGATTTTTGAGCGTTTTGTTTGGGTTTTATAAGTGGCCACTTGCTGAACTGAGAATTGTGGGGAGGGGAAAGAAAATAGCACAGCAGCTTTTCCCATTACTATTTTGTTTTCTAATTAATCCTGGCCATTCAAGCTTTATCTGCTTTGCTCATGTGGCGTTTGCTTTTATAGCTTAAAAGAGGGTAGTGGGGAGGTGTGAATACCCTCTGCTGCTAATGCATTTTGATTGCCTTTTCCCCACTGTTTGGAATGCTTTTAGTAACGTCAAGGCTCTTAATTTTTCATGTGACACTGGTTTCCCACTGCTCTGGGTTATTCAGCTCGGTAAACATTTTGCTTGAAGGATTACATTTGCTGCACAAGGTGCCTGAGCTGAAAGTTCAGGCTTTGTGATTGCATTTGATGAAGACATAATTGCAACAGGCTAATTTGGGGGTGTGAGCCTCTGTGTTTAATAACTTTCGAATCAGCATCTGAAACGTGAACGCTTCCTGCTACTAATCACTGCAAAACAATCATCTGTTAGATGAGTGCTCGGAGAAAAGGAATTCCCTGTGCTAGGAGTTACAGGGAAGTGCCCTTTAGCTTAGTGGGATGGCTGAAGTTAAACTCATTCCTGCGACAGCTTACAGGAAATCAGCACGTTGCTCTGCTGCCTGTGTTCCCGATGTGGCAGAGTATTTTTTCATGCTTAATTATTCCTGAATTGTCTGGTTTTGGTAGTAGTGCAGCTGGGTGATACCCGAATGTATTTCATGTGGATAGTAAGGCACTACATGAGCTCTTGCCTGTGGTCCTGCAGCCTCCTTCCTGCTGCAGCCCTTTCTGTTGGATCAGCACATTTCTAGAAAACACAGAGCTTAATCAGGAACTCAGCTTTGCAGTGTTGGTTGGGTGAAACCAGATTCTGAGGGGGGAGAAAAAAGAGTTAAGTATCTGAGAAATACCAGGTTTCAGAGAGCTGCAAAGTCCTGGAACAGACCTAATATTGACATCAATTATTTTAATGATTTTCATAGTGCTTTCAATTAAAATTAAGCAAAGTGTGTTTAAAAATGCCTGTGAAATGAGGTTTCAGAGAATTATTATGGGTAGGAACAAAGACTCCATTCCATGAGCATTTCTCCTGGACAGAAATGTCAATTTTAGCCAATATTAGTGACACTTAAGAATAGTGTCTGTTTTACTGGTCTGCTCTGCACTCATAAATGAGTGCCTGTAACATCTCAGGGTAGAATAGGTCCATGTGTAAGTGCTATTATTGTTTATTGCTAATTAGCATTAGTGGATTTAGGTCTCTCAGGGACACGATTAAAGCAGAAATAGTAATATCCAAGTCTTCATGTTCCTATTTGTCTTTCAATGGGTTTTATTTCACTGCCTTGGAGACTATTTAAGGTATGATTTCTAGCCCTATCTTGGCAATTTTGTAATCCATTAATACTGAAATATCTTGGAGAGTCCAGATCTTGGACTATATTTGACCCTATAAATGGTTCTCTGAGCCATTTAAAAAGCCCTTGGAAAGTGTAACAACAAATGCCAGATCCTGGAAGTGTGCAGGACTAAATTATATAGATCCTAATTCTATGACAGACAAATCCCACTTTGTATGCAGCATCATTCCCCCATCTGCAGCCATCCCTGGGTAAAACTGTCAGAGAAAAGTGTATCACAGACCTGAAATGTCTTGGTGTCCGAGCAGTGCTGGCTTGTCATTACTCTTCAATGTTTAATGTGGTATTTAGAGGAGAGATCGAAGACACACCGTGTACCTGCAGCTGGCTCTGTTGTGAACAGCTCAGGTGCTGAGGGTGCTTAGGATGGTCCAGTCTCCAAGGTGCTGAATAAGCCTCTGTGGCTCCAGGTGGTCTCCAGTGGTCTGCTTTGAAACATGCCCTGTTGAAGTCTGATAGCTTGCAGCCACTGCCAGCCAGATTAGAGCCATGACACATGGCATGTGCATCCTATAGCTGCATTTTCCAACAGCACTGCAGTTGTTCCCTTAGGAGATGTGAAGTTTCATCAGTGTGCTGCTGGGGGAAGGTTAGGCTGAGAAAATTGCTTTTGCACTTGAATCTGAAAGCAGCGATGTTTCAGATCTGATAGGGAAGAAATCTGTGCAGTTCGTTGCCCAGTTTTGGAGTAATTACATTTTCAGACTGTTCAGACCTCCCTTTAGATGTTGATTGTATCGTTGCTCCATTGTAATCTAAATGGTGCAGCTCCAAAGGCAGCCCCTGAGCTGATTTAAAAAGGATGCACGCGGAGCTGGCGTTTGGGAGCGAGAATCATCAAATGATGCTGTTTTCTAGTTGTGTCTTCCTCAAGATGGCTGGGGCTGGCAGATATGTCTCTGTGATGGCAAAGCCTCTGCTTGGATGGTTTATAGCTGTCAGATGCAGAGACAGCATCTTGCCAAATGGATACAGATTCCCTTTGCTCTGGACGTAGTTGATGAAGCAGCGAGCGGTGGGCAGGGAGACCTGTGCTGTGCAGCAGGCAGCCTAGCTGTGTGGCTTTCAGCAGAAATGTCTCTTTGTGTGAGTTAAAGGCACTTGACTAATCACCACTCTTTACAAAATAGCTTTGGTAGTATTTTGTAGGCATTTCCATTTAGCAGACTCATTTTTCTTATCTCTGTTATGGCTGGAGCTCCAGAGTGGGCAACTGATACAAGAATGCCATTGTCCTGCGTAAGGAGAAGTGGTGTAATGTCACTGCTGGTGTTGGCTACCTGGGTAAAACAGAGAACCCTTCTAATGAGTCCTTCCCCAGCTTGTAGGGCCCCTTCAGATATTGGAAGGCTACAGTGAGGTCTCCCCACAGCCTCCTCTTCTCCCGGCTGAACAACTCCAACTCTTTCAGTTTGTCATCATAGCTGAAAGGTTTCAGCTCTCTGATCATTCTTGTGCCGCTCTCCTGTGCCGCTCTAACATGTGTGAGTTGTGAAGTGATGATGCAGCTGGTGGTGACAAAGCTCAGATACTAGGGTAGACGTGACTGTGAATTAATAAATGCAGTGTCATATAAAGAAGAGCACAGGATGGAGCAGCTGGGTTTGGTTTTGAGCACAGCGCTCTGGTGACAGTGATGCATTAATCCCCTAACAGCTCATGGATTCACGATGGTGGGATGCTTTTCTGAGATTAGCATCCTAGCAGCATACACTGAATAAACTTTATGGGAATGGACTACCTTGCCAGCTAGCTGTGCCTTCCTCCTGATATAGTGACACAGTGCAAATCCCAGATGCTTCTGTCAGTAGGATGAACCATCTCTTTAACTTGACCAGCTGGACACACGCTGAGTAAATCTTGCTGGTATTAACAAGGATTTTAGGGGTGTTAGGCCCAGCTAGCTCTCACAATCTGTCATTGCACCTTTAAATCTTCATCAGAACTAGAGCTCTGAGTCTTCCCAGTACTGTGTTAATTGGATTTCATGGTACTGGGAAGGTGTGTGTTTTGTGTCTTGCATAGCAAATACAGGCACAGCCGCTGAAGATTTTAGTACTTCTTGTTTAATTTAATCCCAAACTGCTGTTTCTCTTGAATCTTTTAATAACCATCAGCTACATGACTTTGTGATTCAAGGATCTGAAGGAGTAAACAAAACTGGACTAGCTTTTCAGCTAATGCAAATTGCCAAAGTTTTTGGCTGACTCTGTGGGTGAATTTTTCTTTCCTTAACCTTTGGACGGTTTTCTTTCATGATGGAACGCCTGACACCGTGGTGGCCTTAGGTCCATAAAGCAGAGTGAGAATAACTTATGCATCTGAAAACTGTCATCTTTAATCTCAATTTCCAGAGTGCACTGCTGACCAAAATGCAATTCTAAAAGCTTTATTCCCCTTTTTCCTGTTGAAGAAGTCTAGTCAGAAAATAGTGGAGAACAAAACCATTTTTCAACCCAGATGAAGTGCATAAAAATTATAAATTGATTTTATAGTGCTTGTTGAACCTGCTTGTTCAATAATAAATTATTCCAGTTATAAAGTAACCAATGCATTCCTTGTAACTACCTACTCTCTGAACAGTGACAGCCTACAACTTGTATTAATACAAACCATATTGAGCAATCAGTAGAGCATATGCAGGGTTTCAATGCAACATCAGTGCTGAAATCATGATAAAATACTTCAGGGTGCCAGGCTAGTCTATGGCAGGAGCTGCTAATTCAGCCTGGGCCCCAGAAAGGTTCTCTGAGAGCTAGTGTGGAGTTAATAGGGGAGGGGGGAAAAGTGGGTTCACTGTCAATAAGGGGCTGGGTTGCAGTTTATTTGCTTGTTCAAATCAAGTATCAGATGCCAATTAAAAGGGTCTCCTGCAGTCACTAATTAAGAGGCACTGAGGGATTGATTAGCGATTTACCAATGACTGTCAGTGTAAATGCATTTGCTCTATTATCCCAGCATGTACTTCAGGGAATCAACTAGTTTCTATTAAAGGATTTGAGCATGTGCGTAGGATAAGTATGAGAGTCTGGCATGTAATTTGCTTTGATGTATAAACCATTCATTTTATTGACTGGTCTGTGTCCTTCATTCATAGAGATGCTTTGTGGTGCTTTAGAGGAATTTGTCTTCTAAACAATTCTCCATAAAGAGAGTAGCCATTTGAGAATGATGTGAGGATGTGAATGAGGAGACTGGTAATGAAAACATTGCTTTGAAAGGCACAAGCTGAAGATCTATCTTGTGGGTTCTATATTAGGGCTCTAGCCAATATTTAGAAGGATTTTTGGCTGTTGACCATACAGCAGGCTTGGCAGCACCTCCGCTCTAAGGTGCTGGAAATCCTGAGGACTGTAGTGGGATTTTCAGTGCCTCTACTTCCTTCACAAAAGTTTAGAAGGGAACTATTCTGAAACAGGACAACATTCATGCCACTGTTTCTCTTGAAAGAGTTTTTATTCATTTTGAAAAATGAAACAAGTTCTCTGCCTCAGAATTTCCCACGTTATGGTAAGGACTATTTGACCAATATTCTTACCTCATCCCGTTGTTTCCTGTTGTTGCTCAAGCAATACATGCAACTTTTGCAAGAGTTTGGGATGCTGGAGGGCTTTGAGAGAGCCACTTGTGTATCCTCTGTGAATGGTGCTTAGACTGCTGAGCAAGTAAATCTCTTAGGAAATCTGTGTCAGAGACCAACTGCAGCCCAGGATAGTTTTAAAGACAGATTTGGTCTTGCTGTGATAAGGGCAGTATCTCTGATTCTGTGGAAACATTTGCTAATGGTGTTTCTCTGACTGTAGTAGGAGCCATTTAATGCAATTTGGAAAGGGCAGAAATGCAACTAAGGTGAAATATGCTGTCTTTATTTTCAGAACTCAAAGTCTGTTTGATCTTAAAGAGCAAATAAACATGAAAACAACAATCTTCTTATGTGCCACGTTCAACATGCTGCTGTTAGATGCACATTGCAGACTATATCCCAGTTCTAGTCCCATAGCGAGTTCTCCCCTATTTCTGATTTAATGTTTGCGGAAATCACATTGGGAAGGGGATATGATATGAAGAAATATACCTTACAAATTTAATGGTCGAAAGAAATATCTTTAATCTCTTCTGTTGTTAGTACTAAAGGAGCTTACAGAGAATAATAAAGCTATCACACAAACCCCCTCAATTCTATTAGTAATTTCTCCTCTTGTTTTTAATTTGTTTTTTCTGTTCTTCTGATATTAATTTTCTGGTTCTGTTTTCCACTGATTCCCCCTTTTTTTTCTCCCAGTTCAACACTCTGCATTTGGTGCTCCTTTTCCTCTTCTCCTTCTTTCTTTTCAGATTCATTATTTATTTCTTCTATTCCTCCTTCCTTTTTAAAGCCTTTATTCTACTTCATATTCTGTGCTATAACTCAGTCATCTAATGTCCTATCTCTGTTTCTATCATTGTGATCACAGAGGATGATGATCCATGGTGGGTTGTCGAAAGGCTGTGCCTGCTTTTCTAAGGGTCCCTGCCTGAGATTGCTGCTGCTCTTGCATGACAACAGCAGCTTGCTTCCTATTATGCAGGATGCTTTTTCTGTACACACCACTCTGGGGTAGCTGCGTGGCAAGAAATGTACCAGTTACTGACTGATTTGGGAGTGCATAGGAATATAGCTGGGTAGTGGTTTTGCTCGTTTAACTAGTTCCTCTGTTCTCCTTTTACCTTGGAAGAAACTCCATGCAGTTACAGTTTATTACTGGCATCATTTTGTATGCTAAGAGCTGCTGTAAGGGCAGTTGTAGAAAAAAGGGTCATCCAGATGGCTCATTAGAATCAGAGAAGGCAATCAAAGTGAGACTTCTGTGATTACGTGATCATCCTGCTCCTGTGACTGAACTGCAACTCAAGAGTAGAGCAATAACTTTTATAGTATTTGTAATGGAAATGGGTGCATGTATAAGTAAACATTTCAAAGTGAAGTTGTACCTAATCATCAGGTGGTTATTTTCATGGCACAGCTATGCCACCACCTATGTGCCTTGTGGCCCCTTGGGCTGTCAGCAGCACCTGCGTGTACCCTTGATGAAGAGAGTTAGTAGTTGAATAAAACCAGACAAATGGATGGTGTGATCTAACATCAGCTAAGGCCAATGAACATCTTTCCATAGGTTTTTGATGAGGGTTGAATAACAACTTGGACTAGGGAGGGGACTGCAAGGTCTTTCCCAAGATGATTCTTGAGCCTAGTAATGAAATCTGAACTAGTGAGTTGGACAAAGAAGGAACTTATACTGGATATTGTAACCGATAAATATTGCTTACAATGCCCCATAATGTGGACTTGATAAGCAAACATGAACTGAATATCGTGAAACAGAAATGAAAGATTTGGATTCAATTTAAGATGCCGTCCTAGTACGAGGGTTTGGTGACCCTAAATATATACAGTGCCTCATGTGATTGTAATGCTCTTGTTCAGTTTGTGTAACACAGTAAAATCTTATAACTGCCTTTTGATGGCTGTGATTCTTTATAGTCATTGAAACTTCACCTGCAATTATAAAAACGTAATGAATAACAATAATTCACAAAATTGGATACGCTGGGGGACTGCGGAGGTAAGCCGACAAAAAGAGGGCCAATATCTTCTGCATATTTCTGATGATAGATACAATACCTTCTTCAGTACCATTTCATTTCAATCTCTTATAAAGCCCAGGAACTGAGAAAATAGTAATTTTTTTTCTCTCCACTAATACCACCAGAGGAAATCTGCTTTTCCTTCAGACGGAGAGAGAAAGGAAACTTTCACATCAGTGATAGAAGGAAAGGGAAGTGTTATCTGTGTTATGTAGCAGATGGCATTAGTAGTCCTTTCTGGCTTTAAAATTGGTAGATGTTTTAGCTGTTGCACTGTCTGTGTTGCATGTTAAATTTTGATTGTCGAAGCTATGACATAGGATGAAGGGAAGAAAAAGTAGAGCCAGTCAGTGGAAAGCACAGACTTCTGGGTTCCTGCAGAATGAGTCCTGGATGGCTTTCTGGGTCTTCTAGTCCTGTTCCTTACTGCCATACACTGCTACATCCATCCAAGGGGCCAAGAGGAAAAACACTCATCCTCATCCTGCATCTCTGGAATGGCAGATAATTGATGGATAATCTATCGGATGTCGTTTCCTATTTAAGTCAAGGTTGCTTCTGTCCAGCAACAGTTGCTTTCACAATCCAATTACTACTGAGCTCTGCATGATTAATATTTACCAGAACTATGGTGGGAATTTAAATGTTTTTAGATCTCTTTCCCGGGTCTTGAGTGCATCTTGACCTGTAAATTTGTACTCAGACTCTGCCTAAATTAAGAGTCTCTGAATCTCTGTCTCAGAAAGGGATAAAATAACACTTCATTGTCTCATTTTAGAGTTCTGCTTAGAGAATTCAGGTTTCTGATGAATCAGCCTAATTGTTTTAATGATAAAAACTCTTTATGCAGATAAAATAGGAGGCTTTTGGCAGTGCTTCCTTCTTTAAGGGAGAAAAATGAACCACAGCAAAAGTCCAGTTATTACTGAGGATGAAATGTAATTAATCATATAATCAGAGAATCACGCGGGATTGGAAGGGACCTCGAAAGATCATCTAGTCCAATCCCCCTGCCACAGCAGGATCACCTAGACCAGGTTGCACAGACATATGTCCAGGCGGGTTTTAAACATCTCCAGTGAAGGAGACTCCACAACTACCCTGGGCAGCCTGTCCCAGTGCTCTGTCACCCTCACTGTGAAAAGCTGGTGAAGGACTTTTTAGGATGTCAGGTACCAACAGGACTAGGAGGAATGGAGCAAAGCTGGAGATGGGTAGATTTAGAGTGGATGTCAGAAGGAAAATCTTCACCGTGAGAGTGGTGAGAGCTTGGAATGGGTTTCCCAGGGAGGTGGTTGAGGCTCCATCCCTGAAGGTGTTTTAGACCCAGCTGGATGAGGCTCTGGCCAGCCTGATCGAGGGTGGGGTGTCCCTGCCTGTGCTGGGGGGGTTGGAACTGGATGATCAAGTGGTCCCTTCCAACCCTGACTGATTCTATGATTCTATAACTTCTTCTCTGTGAGGGCGATGGAGCACTGAAGGGGGCTGCCCAGGGCGTTTGTGGAGTCTCCTTCTCTGGAGAGGTTTGGAGCCTGCCTGGACATGTTCCTGTGCGACTTTATCTGGGGTGTCCTGCTGTGGTGGGGGGATTGGACTGGATGATCTTCCATGGTCCCTTCCAATCCCTGGTGTTCTGTGATTCTGTGACATTTATATGGAACCTTCTGTGTTCCAGCTTACACCCATTGCCCCTTGTCCTATCACTAGATTACACTGAGCATGAGCAGGAGCTCCTCTGACTGTCACACTGGGGCATGCAAAGGCCCTTTTGTTTCATAGAACCAATAGTATAGGATAAGCCATTCATTCACTTGAGTTGTGAGGCAGATGAGTTTTCATGGTGAAGAATGTCATCTGATTTTTCATAATGGTGGGTTTTTTTCATGGTGGTAAATATGAAAATGGGAGCAATGAAGATCCATGCTTGGTAGTAGTGTATCTAAGCTGTTTCTTCTAGATTTGGCCTCTAAGAGGGAATTACATCAGGTTGGACTTGATGATCTATGAGGTCTCTTCTGACCTTGGTAATACTGTGATACTGTGATACATCAAAGCGTGAAGACATAAGCAACACTGGTAATGGACATGAGGTCAAAGGATGCAGCCAGATCGCTCAAATGTTCAACCATCTCACAGAGAGGACTGACTGCCTTCTCTGGGCTGATATCACTTGGCTGAGAAGAATTATGCTCTTTCCATTCTGTTTCCAGAAACTAAGTATGTTCTTATTAGAAATTCTGCTGTATGCTGGAACAGGGGAAGACAGAGCAATAGAAGGAAAAAAATAAAAAAGATTAATTCCTTTGAACTTGTGCAGATAAGAACATGCTTTAATGAGGAATGAGAAGCATACTTCAGAAGGAAACCGGCACCCTGTAATTGGCATTGAGAAATAAACTGTAATATCTGATAGTGTTATCAGGGACCATAAATGTGAAAGGGTTCTTTACAGGAAGAACCAAGATCATACATTTTGTAAACAATTTTTGCATCTGTACGTGCTGCAGTCTGCCATGTGTTCCAAGTACAGATAATGGAAATGGTTTTGTAATCTGTACGTGTGGAGGCTTTGGTGCTAATCTCTATCTGAAGAAGAATCTGAATTGGATAAGTGACTCTGAAATATGAACCAAGCAAGCAGTGTGGGCTACTGCTGTAACCTGTAGTGACAAATGTTTTAGGAGCCTGGACTTTGGTTTAAAATCCCTAGTAGGCTTTTATCCCCCTAACTTTAGTTTCAGGGATATCTTTGCTTTAGGCATGTGTCTAAAATATTTGCTGCCAAATCCTTTCAAGTCTGTTTAGCCTGTCCTTACATAGCAAATAGAATAGAGAAAATTATTCACACAGTGAACCCATCGTAACGTCAGTCTGAGTAAGCAACCTCCATGTACCTTTTGCTTTTAATGTATTAATATTCATTAAATGCAGGATAATGTTGTTCAGTTCAATCTCTTTTATTTTCTGCTGTTAAAATAAAGCTATCATGAAGCAAAAGCCAAAATCCTGAATGTGAAAGCAGATTTTGTAAACTTTAGTGCCCCAGGGATTATCAAATCTCAGGTGGATTCATAGAAATAGGATATAGCAGTAGGAAGAACAAAGCTGTATTGCCTGTGATTTACCTTGCCTCCCTACACTGCCTGCCCATCAGTGCTGATGGGGTTAGGTCTCTCCCAGTGTTTCCTTCACCAGAAGGCAGCTGTAGCAGAAAACAACCCAGGAGGAAACGTGCACCTTACTGAGTACTTGTGTACAAAATCTGGACCGGCACGTGGCTCCAGTTGCTGCCAGTGTTGCAGCCAGGTAGGCAGAGGGACAGCCTCAACATCACCATGACATATTGGTTCTTGGGACCATCTTTGCCCTCGACTAAGCACGTGGATGGTCACTGTCCTGACTAAATGGCATGACTCTCCGGAGGGCCTTTGCAAGTGTTCAACATCACTTTGCAAGTGTTGTTGAAATTCAAAGTAGCAGCTGCTGCTCACACAGGGGCCAAACTCACCTGAGCTGCAGTGACTGTTAACAAATGTAAAAGTAGCCAGATATTCTGAACGGGCCATCTGCTTTAGGGTAGGTTCACTGTGACTCATCAAACCTAATTGCTCCTGTGATGATTAGTAAAGCGGATGGGCTATTGCTCTTTCTACACTTTCTGGTGTTATTTGCTCAGATATAAATATCAGTCCTCCTTCAGGTGTCCACTGGCTCCCATTTGTCAAAGTGACAGCCAGCCAGCAAGCAAACCTCTCAAAAGTATGATAAAATTAGCTGCAATCGATACTCCATTCAAAATAACGTGATTAAGTCTACAAGTTCAGCCTTAATTTCATCTTGCAAACTGCAGACGACACTGTTTCAGAAGGTCCCGATTTTTGCAATAGCCAGAAGAGAGGCACCAATCAATTTACAGTTCATGTTGGCAAACTACTCCTTTTTTGCAGGGGAAGTAAAGAGAAATACTGTTGACGTGTCTATTGCAGGGACATGGTTATAAGCGATCAAAGACTTCAAGACAAAATTACTCCAATTTCTGATGAACGCTGAGTCAAACCATAGTACTGGTTCAGATTCATATTACTGGTGCACATTGGATTCAGTGAGGCAGAGTGTGGTTTGGTGTTTATAACTGGAATTAAAACTCATAGGTGAATGTAATGTACTGCTTCAGTGTACTACCAATTGAGTGAAGAACTATCTATGTGTCAAGGTAGTTTAAGGACCTTAGTGGGATTAATTGGCTGGGAGTTACTGGCTCTAAGACTTTACACTCTGAGTCTGCTTCCACTTATCTGATAGGTGTATAATTTGTTCTGCTTAAATGCTGGGGATTTTTTTGCAAGATAGCTGCCCTTGGTTCGCCGAGATGTCTACATAGCATCACTAGGTCATTGCTAAGAAACACTATTAAATTTTAAGCATTTAATATAGGGCATTAAAATATTGATAACAGTTTTTGCATCAAGATGTATTTGAACATCACCTGGAGGAAGAGCAATGCTGATGCTTATTTCCAGCACATGACACCCCATCCCACCCTGCTTTCTGTGTGCACTCTCACTGTTGTGCACATGAGCTATTTCTTCCTTTGGCTCTTTTTCCTGTGTGTGATTCACCCTGCCTGCAGTGATCGAGCTCTGGTACTGCCTTGTCATTGTCACCCACTGTTGTAATGCTGTAATGCAATGGCAATGAAGCCATAAATCAAGTCTGCTCTGAGACAAATAGTTTTAGAAAGCCAAGTGTCTAAAAAGTTCTGCACCATTCACAATGCAGACATCAGGATGATCATTGCTTTCCAAACTGACACAAGCAAGATGTTTTCTATTATAAGTTGGGGGTGGATGCTGGAAGAAAATTCTCTCTGAATATCCATACTTTGTGGAATTTAGTTCTGTTTCTCTGATCCATTACCAGTGCTGGAAGACCCTTCCTTTTTGGCCTTTTGATGGAGGTCCTGCTGTGGATGCAGGGTGAGGTGTTTGTGTGCTGTGTGGAAGAGGAATTGGCAGCAATTGCAAAAGGGAATAAACCAAAGAGTTTGAGAATAAGGAGCTGAGCAGCTGCTGCTAGCAGCAAATCACATTTGCAAAGGATATGTCAGGAGTCAGTGCCACATTAAAGAAAGCCTTAACCAATCTTTCTGTTTGGATGGGGAGGCTGTTTTACTGTGGTGTCTGCACACGTGTGCACACACTGTGCTTTTGTGTGTCTATGTATAGATAAAACCCGGCCTCTGATTCTTGTAATCCCTCTCTTCTGGAAAAACGTTCAGGTTATTATATGGATTTTTGGTCAATCCAGAATAAGGGTCATGTCTCAGCATGTTTCCAACCATCGTGTCTGCCTGTGCACTTGTCTACAGCCCTTAGGTTGTATTGCTCCAGGAGCGACCGTTCTACCCTGCAGGAAAGCAGTGGCTGTGTTATGATCTGTCTGTGTGCTCTGACCATGCTTTTGTCTGAGAGGCGATCGTGTTTTCATTGCAAGTCACTCAGAAAAGTTTTTTTGGGAAAAAGTTTCTCTTGTTCAAACTATCATCTAACCCAGAGCCCAATGAAGAAGCTGCCTCCTGGGCAAACCCTCAGAAGGCACAGCTCTTGTCAGGCTCTTTCCTGTGCCCGTCTAGGAAAAAATAGCAGATCTGCCAATCTGTGTTGCCATCAGCAATTGCACTGGCTTGGGCACATCAGTGCATTGAGAGGGTAATTAAAGGAAGCCCAAACCATCTGATCTCTGTTTGCCCTGAGCCAGGTTAAATTGTAAGTAAACTTGCAAACAGCAAGTCCTCTTGTTGGACTTCTCCTGATGTTCAAGAAGGAGATGCTAGGGGTGACTGTCACATTTCTTATGCAGTTGGAAACGCAGTCATCTTGGGATGTCAGATCTGACACAGCTGGAATTACAGCCCTGTTTTCAGCAAACCGTGCAGAGATGTGCTCTGGTTAAGGCTGCCAGTAGTCTCTAAATTGCATCATGCTGTAGGGATCCCTCGAAAAAGTTATTTCTGTTGAAATGTACATCAGGTTTGGAGGTTTATATCCCGTGCTTTGGAGTCAGTACTTGACAAGAACTGTCACTCTTAATTGAAGCAGCGCTGAGGCATGTTTGTCAGGTATGAGTTTGCTGCGCTGAAGGACTTTAAGTGTGTTTAACTTCATGCTGTGCAGCTTGATTTCAAAGGATTTGCCCACAGCCTGGAACTACAAACACAGACATCTTATGTGCCAGGCTGACTTGGTTCCTTTGCTGCGTGAAAGGAGCGGTGCTTGCAGACTGCTCTGACATCTGTGCTTCAGCTGACTCACCTGCAGGGCAAGAGAGTGAGAACACACGCTCATCTAGTCCCTAACACGTGCAGACAGCTGAAGGCTGGTGTGTACTGCACATTGCACCAGTACCTCACAGATGGGAACTGGGAGAATCCAGCTGAACCATGGTCAGAAAAAGGAAGGCGGCCCAGCATTCATGGGTTCCCTGAGAACTTGTTTCACCACAATGTGGCTTTTCTCATGCCACCGAAAAGCTCTCGATGACTTCATCTAAAACATTGAAAATGGCAAAGTATGCCACAAATTAACTCATAATCTTAAAAATCAATAGCATTTGAGCTGTGTGTTTCAGACAGTGACAACAGTAATCTGAAAGTGTTCCCTGAATCAGCAGTTGAATGGAAATAACTGTCAGAGAACAGGATGCTTCCTACTGTTCCACCCACACCTTTCTCTTTTGCAGCTGGTAATGGCAATGAATTCCTCTCTATGAATTCCTGAGGCATGAGGAGAAATACTGAGATAGTCACAATGTGATAGAAGACTACCAGTTAAAACAGCAGGTAGGTTAGCTTTGGTGTTGGGTAGGTAGGATTTGCTTGTTCTTGAGGAGAATATGGTTGTGTGAGGGGTTGGGATCTTACAGGCCTTGATTTATGTTTCTGGAGTTAGACAATGCTCGGGTTTAGGACTGGGAAGAATTATTGGGTAGGAGTTATAATTGAGGTAAAGAACAGAAGATGCCAAAAAGGACTCAAAAGCTCTTGATGGCAAAGGATGCAGTGCCTGGCAGTGTGACGTGGCAGGGGCTGACAGGTCTGTCTAGGGGCAGATTTTGACATGGGGCTGCAAAGTGTTGCCAAGACTGTCTGAGATTTGGACTACCAGAGCAATGGGGACTGAAGGCAATGATGACTAGGTTTAGACAGCAGTTTCAGGACATCATAATAGGCAGAGGTTCAGTTTACATGGGGTAAGAGGCATCTGGTCTGATAATCTATCTTTTTTGTTGAGTTTTGATGGAGTATTTGAGCTACGCTGGGCTAGTTGATGCCCACTGGTGTTTCTTGCTGTATTAAATACAGAACTGAAAATGTCTGGGTCTTAAAACTAATCACTTCTGTAGAAATCAATGAAACAAATTTTCCTGAAGGGTACAGTAATCAGCTCTCCAGAACAAAAGAGGTGGCCAGTTACAGAAGAACATGTCCGTATCCTAGTGAGCTTTATTTGAACGGTGTGACTTGTTTCTGACTGTCAACTCCATTTGTGGGGATGGCTATGTTTTTTTCCCTTCCAGAGTGATGGACACTGCTCCTGGCCATAGGGAACAAATGTGCTCCTCCATGTTCAGCCTGGAGAAGAGGAGGCTGAGGGGAGACCTCACTACTCTCTACAAGTATCTAATGGGAGGTTGTAGTGAGGCAGATGTTGCCCTTTTCTCCCTAGTGACTAGCGCTAAGACAAGAGGAAGTGGGTCAATTTGTGCCAGGGGAGGGTCAGATTGGATCTTAGGAAAAACTTCTTCCCAGAAAGAGTGAAGAGGCCTTGGAACAGGCTGCACATGGAGAGGGTAGAGGCACCCCCTGTAGGGGTTCAAAAAATGGGCAGACATGATGTTTCAGGAGATGGTTTACTGGCTCAGGGTTGCAGGACAGATGGTTGGACTTGATGAGCTTGAAGATCTTACCCAATCTTGGTGATTCTATGTCAAGCTTTATGGCCTACTCTTATAAGTAGACTTAGCAGTGTCGGAAGCCTAGGTGCTACTGCATTGTCACAGAGCAGGCTCTGGAGTCACTGCTTCAACAATCTTGTAAGACGTTTGGCCAGACACAAAACCACAAGCCATCAGGCCAAATGTAGAGTGCCTTTGCAGCTGGCTCTGTAGTTTAGCTGTAGTTAACACTGCTTTCAGCTCGGTGGAATTCTCTGCAGGGATCTGCAGTTAGCAGAACCTCCGTTCAGGCTTTCTTGTGCTGCATCACCTCAGTTTATCTGGAGAGAAGTTGTGTGTGCAGTCCTTTATGCATTAGTTGATTCTTTGCTGACCTCCACGCTTCCCCATTACTTCCAGTAGTCAGCTTCAAGAACAAAAGGAAGTTTCATTATTGCAGCTCAGCAGCAGCCAGAAAGATGAGCTACAGATACAGGGAGAAGCAGACAGAGAAAGTGAGTGTGTGTGCACTTGTTAAGTTCTTAAAACACAATACAGTGAAATAAAAAAATCTAAGGAGAAAACAAAAAGCTCTAGGTAGAAGGAAAATCTTTAACCACTAGAAATCATTCCCATAGTAATTGCCACAATAGCAAAGCCACTTCTACATTCTGATACCCTCTTCCTTCCTCCTATTTTAAAGCAATTTGTCCATGCAAATCTGTTCTGTCTCACCTGCTGTGCCATGTGAAAAATGACCCAAGGACAAACAGCATTAGAACAAAATAAACCAAGACACACTGTGGGGAGCAAAGGCTCGTCTCACCTGTTGTATGCAACCCTCTTTTGTGCTCCTGACACACTTGGTCCACAGTTTTATCTCTCCTGGACATTGTAGTGGAGATAGAATATTCTTTTACTTCCCAGAAAATAACCCTCTCCCCCAAAATGCTCATTATAGAGTAGAAATGTCTTTGTCTCTATTCTTTAAGCAAGTTGCTTAGGAAGTCGCTGCTTTTACTGCTGCCTTCAGTAGGCCTAAAGTGCTGTGAAGATTTGATAACCTCTACCTACATGATTTCACAGCAGAGTTTTGTTTCTTGATTTCCCCGTGCTGGTTTGCTGTGTCCCAGTTGTGCTTAGATCTCTTTGTTCTTAGCAAGACTGCCCTGGGCATTGTTTCCCAAATGATTCCAGCACAGCCTCTGAAAACATGTTGGAAGAAGGGCTGCAGATCTCGTCTCAGAGAGGTTTGGTAGTAAAGGGCTGGTATTTGCCTGGTGAATGTTTCTCGCAAAATGCTTTTTCCATCTGGCAGGGTCATCCTCCTCTGAGGCTGACTGCAGCAGCTCCTGAAAATCTGTCCCATGGGTTGGAGCTGCTGCCTTATAAATGCAGAAATATGGCAGCTAGATACAGAGATGAGGCAAAAATTGATAACCAGCCCCTTACCAACTCCAGCTCATCGGGGCAGTCCAGTGAAATGAATTTTGACACATGATTCTCCCCTTCTGCTCCACTCTGGTGAGACCCCACCTGGAGCACTGTGTCCAGTTCTGGGGCCCTTATTACGAGAAGGATGTGGATGTGCTGGAGCAAGTGCAGAGGAGGGCCACGAGGATGATGCTGGAGCAAGTGCAGAGGAGGGCCACGAGGATGATCAGAGGGCTGGAGCACCTCTCCTATGAGGACAGACTGAGAGAACTGGGGCTGTTCAGACTGGAGAAGAGGAGGCTCCAAGGTGACCTTATTATGACCTTCCAGTATCTGAAGGGGGCCTACAAAAAGGCTGGGGAGGGGCTTTTTAGGACGTCAGGTAGCAACAGGACTCCTTCTCTGGAGATGTTTAAAGCCTAGCTGGACGTGTTCCTGTGTGACTTGGTTTAGGTGATCCTGCTGTGGTGGTGGGATTGGACTAGATGACCTTTTGAGGTCCCTTCCAATCCCTAATGATTCTATGATTCCAGGACATGTTTTGACTTTGCTTTTCTCACCACCAGTCAGTTCTTCCTCATCAGAGGCATCTGTTTGACATGTAAAATTTCTTTAGACATTTTAATGTCATCTAGAAGCAGTGAATGAAGCTTGATTTTTATGCTGCTTTAACTTTTTAAGGTTGCTGTAGCCCAGATGAGGTATCAGAGATTGGTTTTACAAGAGAAAGTCAGTGTCTAATGCAGTAGTAGATAATTCTAATGCTCCTTTATGATCCGTATGCATCGTGCCAATACCGTGTGCTAGCGGGTGATCCTGAACTCTTGGTAGCTGACTCTGTAGTACCTCAGAATTTAAAATGTATTGAGTAGTTTTCTTTTTCCAAATGCCAGGTGTGTTTAGATGCCTTTTGAACCAAGTGCATTATCCAGTCAGCAAACAGCATGGCAAACTCTGCTAAAACAAACCCTTTCTGAGTTCAAAGCAAAGTGTTTACGTTTCACCCGGGGTGCATGAGTCAGCGTGAAACCTAAGAGAGTTTTCTTTACGTTCACCTAAGTACTGCTGTAAAACATAAATAAGTTCATCTTGGTCACCGTAGCGTGCTCACAGCATATAAAAATCATCTACTAAAGCTGCATGTCTGCTCCTACTGCTTCCCTTTGACTCCAGCCTGGCTTTGTAAGGGCTTTCATGCAAAGGCTCTTCAAGCCAACAAGAAGTGTCTCCGCTAGATAGCCAGCTTCTCACAGACATCCTGCACTTGACAAAAGTCAAGGATTCAAAAAAGGAGGTGAAATCTCCAGAGTGGGTCAGACAGCACCCTGCTGAGGTGAAGGGATGACTCAAGGGTGATGGAATCCCACCCCAAGGGTAATGGAATCCCACCCCAAGATTTATCCATTTTTAGAGTTGGGGATAACCTGACTCTGACCTGCATGCAGCTCTGTGCACACCTCCTCTGGGGAAGTAGTTTGAATTCCAGAGGCAGCTGTGCTTGAGGCTAATAAGTCTACTTTTCCTGTTAATGCTGGAAACTTACGGTAAAAATGAAATCTTGTGAACCTATTCCACAGCCAGCCCCAGCTTCCCAGGAGTGCGGAGGCGCAGAATTCAAGCTGCCTGCACCAAATGAGACAGTGGGAGCCCTGAGAGCAGGAAAAGCCATTTACAGCTCTTCTGCTTATATCTTTCATTGCTGAACTTGCTGTGGGGGTAGATGTTAATTTAATGAGCACTCATTAAATTATCTTACAGTAGCTCAGATAGGTCCCAGCAGGTTCCTTGAACATGACACAGGATTTTGTTTTGTATTGTTTGGGCTTAATTAATTTTTCTGAGGGACAGTTATAGTCCCAAGAGAAAAGGGTATAAAAATAACATTGGACAAGACTTGGATAGAACTTACGCTTGTCCCCACCTATGCTTCTGGTATATTAAGGGAAACATTTAAATATAGTTCAGTTTTCAATATTTGTCCCTTAATATTTGTTCCCCTAACTGTTTTTTTAAATGTTAAAAACAATAGCTTGAAATGAAGGAAATAAATAAGTGCTGCAAAAGCAGCACATATGAACTGAATGACTAAAGTTAATCAAGATTTGTTTGGGGATTTTGCCTGGAAAAAAACAAGCACATTAGTCTTGGGATCCATCTGAAACACTGTTCCCCCACATTTTTCACATTTCCCACAGATGCAGAAGATCAGTTGTTCACACAATGCTGTTACCAGCATGAGTTGGGAGAAATTAATTCTGCCCAAGATGTACAATTATAAGTAAAGTGTGACATCTCCAGCAGCAGCAATTAAACACAAAAAACCAGTCTGTTCATCTGAAACCGAAGCCCAGTAGAAAGCGGGAAAGAGAGTTGCAACAAAGGAACCCCATGAGGTGATGTTTTCCAAGACACTGTCTAGAGACAAATAACTGATTATGGGAGAAGCCATCTTGTGTTAGCAGTAATTGAGGATTAATCAGCAGCAAGGATTGCTGATTGTACATTCAAGTCCTGTAGTGATCTGGTCTTGGCAAATATGAAGAATAAGCAGGAAAATATTTACTTTTTTCAGAGTTCAGTGGACTCCGAAGGGAGGTCCCTCTCTGGGATGCGGCTGTGTGCTCCATCCCACCCAGTGTAGGGATGCTCCAGCACACCTCTCTGGAGACTGCCCTCTCTCACGCCATGAGAAATACAGGCTAAAACAGGCAACCCCTCTAAACAGCCTTTAGATGTCTTTCCTGGAAGGTGTGCCTGACCACACCTCCTCCAGAACTTGATGTGCAGCGTCCTCCTGGCTCCAAACCCTCCTCTGTTAACGGTAGAGCAAAATACCTTGAGGTCCTCTGGTGCTCCTTTCTGGTCCTGCTGTTTTCCGTAGCATTGTCTGAGAAAGCTCAGATCAGTCACGGAGTGAATGAGAAGGATGCTCAACAGCTAAATTTGTGTTAAAAAAGGAATATTTTTTTCTCATTATTTGGTCTAACACCTTATCAGTGCAAGTCAGACCTGACAAAATGAAATGGTGGGTTACGTGGGTTTACATTTAAATGAGCTCACATTTTCTCAGAGGCAGGCTGGAAGTTTTCCATTAGTTTAGCAGTTTTCCAGTGACTGGGATTTTGAAGGCCAATGCACCATCTGCAATGAGAATACTTGGTCATGTTAGAATTCATTTTTCTGTTGAGTTGAGTGGTGGTCTGAAAGGTTTATTAATAGCTGAACTGATGTGCAGCCAGCAGGTCAAATCGAAGGCAAAGTTATTTGAATGAACTCAACCCTCCATGGTCTATTTAGTTTAGGAAAATGTGGAAACAATTTCACTCCCCTCTGATAAACAAGTAAAGTGTCAGGTTTATAAATTATGTTTTAGAGGAAACTTGGAGCTTGTGTTTCTGTGCTGAAACAGTCAAGGCAAATCCAGCCCAGGTAGACTTCAGGTAATGAACTGTGGGGAGGAACATTTTAAATCATTTCTCTCTAGAGAATTGATTTCTTAAATCATTTTGAATGAACTGAGGTTTCTGATGGAGGCAGTGATTGAAAATATTTACTTGAAAGCAATTCGGTGAGTAAGGACCATGATGAACTTATCTTATGGATGTGGACGTTCTGTATTGTGAATTATTTCTAAAGTACCTAATCCTAAGAGATAAAATACGGTAACGACTGAGCCTAAACTGCCTACAAGGGCCATTGCTCAGCGCTTTGGCCTTACTGTGGAGATGAGTAGCTTGTTTTACTGTGATTGATGCCGAAGGTGTCCAGGAGTTACTGTACAAATGGAGCTGGGCAGACCGGGAGCTGTGGTGAGAGAAGAGGAACCGAGACCTTGGTGGGGGTATTTGGCAAATCTCAGGCTGAAGCATAATTGTTCAGTGTTTGTTGGGTCGAAGAACACGTCTGTCTCCAGAAAAGGTCAAGAACGCTTTTTCTCACAGGTCTTGTATATTCCAAGTACGAACTGGGCTGGGGGAGGCTTGCTTCCCCAAGACCATGTGTAGTAATTAATTAACATAATAAGCCTGTGGTTTCTGGACAGTTTAGTAATGCTGTAACTGGTTTGTGGCCAGCTTTCTTGGCTCTGAGTTAATTCCCAAAACAGTGCCTGCATAAAACCGTGGGGCTTTGTTTTTTTCTTTTCTGTAAAAGAACCAGACAATGACTGTTCTGAATTTTGTGGTTGAAAAGCTCTTGATGCCTGTTTTTTGTTTGTTTACATAATTGAAATGAGCTTTTCTCAGTTGCAGGAAGCAGTGTGTTTCCTTGCCTTGAATTATCAAGCAGTCATATCCACATAAAGGGCTGGGTTTTGTTATGTGCCTCAAATGCTTCCAGGATGGAACTGAATCCACTAAAAAGCAAGGAGACCTGATGGGAGCAGACAGAAGATGATGTGAATTTAGTGCAGTGCAGATCCCATAAAGCACCCGTAATGAACTCTTTAACTCGTGGACACAGAACAGTTCTCAGAATTGCAGATTGGTTTTATACTTCAACAATTTCTCCATTATGAAGCAATTATCTGTCTTCTGTTGCCTTTTAAGAACAAAAGGATTTGTTTCAGATGTAGCATCTTCCTCTATTCCCAAATATCTTTCTGCATTTTCTTGGTCTTTACCGTTTTGGATGAGGGATTCACATTCTTCATAGGGTTACAGGCACATGAAGAGCTGATCTGAGTTTTCATGTATTCAATATTCTAGAACAGAAGTATTGCTTAGGCTTGGGTTCTTAATATTTTTTCCAGTAAAATTGATATTTATTTCATTCATAAGTAGCTACTGTAGAAAAGTGGGAATGTCTGCATCCTGACAAGGTAGTGTAAATTTGAGCAAATTATTTTATTTACCTTAGATTGTGACTTCCTCTAATCGTCATAGTAAATCTAGACGAGCAGCACGATAGGCATGATAGAGTTTATGCTGTGTCCTTGGAGTATCTGTTGTGTTTCATGACTGAGAATTCTTGACTTCGCTATCTTGTTTCAACATCTTTTGCTTCCACTGCCTGCTCTTTCAACTAATCAGCAGCAATCAAAAGGTGAGAGGAAACAGTGTGTTTAAGAGGCAACAAGGTGCTGTAATTCAATCCATGCTTGGAGAAACAAATAATCGACTGGCACTTACTTTGAGGGAAGTGTGATTTACATTTCTTCATACAGCAGAGACAACAAAAATCCAACAACAAAATGGTCATGAATTTTCTTTTAAGCTAGATTAATGTTGGACTGGAGACGTGGCTTCACTACTGGGGAACAGGAAAAAACCCTCACATACCTCTTCCCAATGTAATAGTTATTTGTTTGTGCTCAGCCCGTGTGCTGGGCAGGAAGCAGGTAAGAAGAAAGAAAAATGCACAAACATAAATTGTTTTCCTTAAGGCTTTCATTCAGTCCTTTCACATTCTTCAAATGGCATTATAGATACAGAATACTATGGATTGATTTTTTTAATAAAATAGAGTTTGGAACATGAATGACTTTTACAAACTCTTGGCTCTGTGTATTTCAGAGTGTAGAGGAGTCTATGGTTTAGACTGTAGTGGGTAGCCCTAAAATCTAAGGGGAATTTCTGGTCCAGAATTGTGCACGTTGGTTTTGTCATTGGCATGATAAGGGCAGTGGTTCAGCCAGCATGTCCTTTACAACTAACGTGCCCCCTAAACTTGAAAATGTGCACAAGGCTGCCCATAAAGAACTTGTGATGGTTTGTCAAAGTGCATCAAATGGTGGGTCTGTGCTCACTTTTTATTTGGACTGCCAGCGACCATACGTCCTGTGAGACTGCTTGCGGTGGAATTTGGATGTGCTAATACCATGCTTAGATAAAAGAGAAGAGGAGGCAAAGAATGTGGTGTTGATGATGAAAGGCACAGCAAAGTGTCTTCCTGAGTTGTCAGTGAATTCCTGTACATGTTTTGTGACAATAAATGTTTCACTGCTAGTAAATCAAAAATTAGCAATTTTATTAATAATTGTAATGGTGATAGTTCTTCATTTGTGTGGTGTCTAAAGTGTCAGGTAAACGGACCTTTGAATGGCTGCTGGTGCTGCTTTTACTAGACTCTCATTCCAGAACTGCAGAATTCTTTGGGTTTTTTTGTTTTCAGATCCTCTTTTAATGAGGCACAAGCTAAACTGTGGAATTTAGCACATTGCTTAAAATCCATCTTGGCTGTACTCCAAGAGTTTTCCAAATGCAACCTGTTTTTTTCCTTGCCATGCCAAAAAACCTCACACTTTCATGTTCCAGTCTTCAAATCTCATTCACATGTAACTGTGGTTTGAAGAGACAGCTCCTCCAAGAAAATTTCATATCTATCTTGACAAGACAGGACAGTTATCTTTGAAAGACTGTTTCAAAGGATTCGTCTAACACACTCGGAGGAGGCCATTCTGCTCCATATTTCACTCCTGTTGTTATTGTTTGTCTGGGGAGAGCTTTTAGTTTGTTTTTTCTGTTGGAGACATATGCATCAGTAATCATAGACTGTGACAGAGCTTAGGCTGATTGTAGAAGATTTATATTCCAGGTTCTGTTCAAATTCATTCAGAAGTAGTGTTTGAGTTCAGCTCTGCAAAGTCCCAGGTCAGTGATCGCTTTTCTAGATCATTTAATTATTTGCTCTATTTTTTAGGTAAGTGTAAATCCCAAAGTTTTACAAGATGACAACTTTTATTTCTGCCCACATCTTCCACTCTTGTGGAATAATGTTCACTCTTGAATATGAATTCATTCATAATATCAGTTTTCTCACTGACAAACTGAACAAGCCTTTGGTTTGAGCTGCTGTGTCTGTTAGCAGAAGTGACCTTAACACCCGCCTTTTATTCTTTCAATCAAAACTTCTCATTTATCGGGACAAAGTTGTATAGCAGACACAGAAGTTCTACTATAAACTCTGCTTTTTTCTTTTTTTTTTTTTTTGTCTCTGCTTTTTAGTGCCAGAAAGCTTTGAAAAGACACTTGGAATCCATAGGGGAGAGATAAATTAGACTCCAGCTGACATGACTGAAATTTAAAGTACTGAATGTTTTGTAGACAGATTAGATAATGGTAGGTTCCACTAAGCACAGCATCAGGCTGATTGGGGGGGGGGGTTGTTTTTCAAATGCAATTTGGAAAAAGCCATTGAGTAGCCTTAACTCAGTATGTGATTTGCCATCTTGCTCAAAACTGGTATAAGACTCCTTTGCAAAGTTCAGCAAAATTTGACCTTTCCCAGCACTTCTTGTAAGCGATCTCAATTTCATGCCTTGTTGATTAGGGTTCACCTTATTCTCCAGGAGTAGCAGAAAAGTAATGTCAAGAGCTTCCTTGGCCCAGCTGCTTTCTGGCTCATGTTGATAAGGTAGAGGTGCTATCTCTGTCACCTCTGAAAGTGGATGCAGGTGGTAAATTCCGCAGTTCTCTTCCAAATGGTATGGTAGCTTGATCACACCGCTTTCTCTGTCCCCTCTCATAGTCCTGTTTTCTTTCTCTGTTCTCTTTTTTTGATACTGATCCAGTACTAACCTGTTGAGTTGGCTGATCCAATGGAAATAATTACGTTTCTCATATTCCTGAGGAGATTAATTTAAGTGACTGAAGACAGTGTGGCTGAAAACATGTATCACTCCTTTACTTCAATCTCGTAAATGTGGTCACAAATGTTTGTGAGGCTCAGAACACAAAGGCAAAGTCACATATTTTGCACTTGGGCAATGCAGGTTGTGTAGGTTGAGATACATCACAGGGCATCATGCTATGAATTCTTTTAGACAGAAAGAGGATGAGGGTGAGTCCCAGCCATGTGTGGGTGTGGACCAGAGAACTGGGGATAATGCTGTTCTACTCCTCCCACAATTAGTTTAATGGGAAAATAAAAGTCAATTCTGGAAATGTCTGTTGACAGTGGTGAAACCTTACAAACAGGAGAGTGCCAAATATGCCTGAGTCTAGCTGAGAAATCTTTCTTTGCGGCTAGTTGTGCCTCTAAAGCAGCTTTGAGGTTCTTCTGTGAGATGAAACCAATGGGAACTTAACAGTGAATCTTCTCTACTCTGATGTTGCAAACAGGATCATATACCCCTCAGTAGGATGTTGGTAATCACTTCCTTACAAATGGCAATTCATTTGATCTGTCTGTCCACTAGATAGGGATCTCTCTGTTCTTTTGAGAAAGGTAAGTATGGTTTTCAGCCTTTAGGATTCTGAGAGGTGCAGAACAGGCTGCTGAGTTGAAGGTCGGACTGTGTTTCTTTCATTCATTCTCTCTGCAAAAGAAAACACATTTATTGCAGTATTTTAATACTGAGCTGCCACAAGGGCCTTGTGACCTTTGTGGAGCAACACCTGTGTCTCGTGTGACATTGAAGCCATTGCTTGGGTACTGGAGCACGAAAATGGTTTGGTGTGCATTTGTGTCGCTTCGTGTGATCTTGGAAAATATAACCTGGAAGTGCGTAAGAAAATATTCACTCCTTGACTGATCTCAGATTGTTTCTTTTCATTATTGTTTTAAACTCTCTTGGGTTATTACTTTTTGTAGGTTGAATTACTCTTCCTGTCAGGGGTGGGATCCCTGGGCTTTGCTGTGCTTCTCTTCCACCAGTGTGAGAAAGGTGTTGTAGTAAAGATTCATATTCCCTTATTCTGCCTCAAGTGGGTGTATGTCTGTGAAATTTGTGTGACTCGCTCTCATTGTCCTGGCGCGACTCTCCGTGCCAAGC
Organism: Rhinopomastus cyanomelas; assembly: GCA_013400115.1. Lineage (NCBI taxonomy): Eukaryota > Metazoa > Chordata > Aves > Bucerotiformes > Rhinopomastidae > Rhinopomastus > Rhinopomastus cyanomelas. The sequence goes on from VXBP01009898.1 coordinate 220,355, forward strand.
TGTCTGGCCAGCTGGTCCTGGGATGCCGTGTCAGCATGGGCTGATTTCATGATGTCCTGTAGAAGTGATGCTGTTGTATGGTACCTGTTTGCTTTGCACAAACGTTTTGGAGAGGCGTGGTGCTGGTATTTTGAATGCCAAGGTCCAATCTCTTTCTGTCACAGTCAGGTATGGGGAGAAGATGGGGATTGAGACGATTTTGTTTTGTTGCAAGGAGACAGTGCCTTTTATTCTGTGTACTCCTTCAGCAGCCACCCTGTCAGTATCCTTGCCTCTGTTATGCAGCTGGCTTTCCCAACCTGCCTGGATGCAAGATCTGTAATCAGACCACAAAATTGGTTGCACCATTCACTTTCTCTCTTTTTCTTTCTAATGGTTTTGAACACTTGTGTGTACATGAGTTCCTCTGCTGGCCCAACTTTTTTATTCTACCCCCTGGAGATTAATCTAGTCTTTTACGTTGTGCTGATGTGCAGAAGCACAGGGAGATATTTGCATATATACAAAGCCTTAGAAAATGTGCTGAGAGGTGTAACCTCTTCTTGGGCAAACTGTTTACATTTTCTCCTCTAACAGTCTTCCTCTATCTTGTCCTTCCTGTTGATGATGTTAAAGGCATCTTCCATTTCTTCAACAAAAAAGCTCTTTTTTTCATAGCATCAGTAGCTTCTTACCCAGAGTACGTTACTTTCTCTGATGAATAATCCTTCGTCTTGCGTATGCTAAGGCTGTCAGAGGTGGTAAAGTAAAAGATAGAACAGTTCCCCTGCTCCTGGCACATCCTTACCTCTATATTGTGATGACCAGTGCAGCTGAACTGTCATGGAGAGGGACATTTGCAGCACTTATGTGTCAAAGCAGTTTTAGAAGAAGGCAGAAGTGAGCCCAAATAAAGATGAGATTGTACTGATTTTCATGGAAGCAAGGAAAAAGAGAATGTCATGCTTGTACTTTACTTGTTTGCAAGGCGCTTTTTCAAGTTAAGAGGGAAACTTTAATAAAAGCGACAAAAATTGTGAGTTAACTGTCATTACACAGAGACAAGAAAAATTCTAGAAGTTTGGGAGAATCTGTAAAAAGTTGTAGAGTAAGTGAATGTACAGTTGCCTCAAAGTGGACTTTTAAGCATCTGTGTGAGCTTGAACAAAGCTGAGAGTGGTAAATTCTGCAGAGACACACTGAAGAATGTGGTTCTTTGTTCAGTAGAAAGGATCCCGTTGCCTCTGCAGTTCATCACAGAGAAGCTGCCATCATGGGGCACCGTGGCTTTAGTGCAAGTGACCTGCTAAAGGAGATGTGTGGTGCAGGTGGCAGGACACAGGATATGGTAATGTTCCTGCAAAGTGTTCTGGCACACTACATTACTGGGAAAAGAGATGGTTTACAGTTAGTTACCTTAGGCTTGATATCAGATATTGAAATGCCCAACCAACCCCCGCTACCGAGTGCCTCAGCAGTTTATATATGAATGGAAATGTGCCTCGTGCCGCTGCCAGGTTTTGTCACATGTTGCCACAGAATCACAGAACTTTGGGGATTGGAATGGGCCTCAAAAGATCAGCCAGTCCAATTCCCCTGCTACAGCAGGATCACCTAGACCAAGTCACACTGGGACATGTGCAGGTGGATCTCCAGAGAAGGAGATTCCATAACCCCCTGTGGGCAGCCCCTTCCAGTGCTCGGTGCATCCCAGTTCAGTGGTGCTGGGCTGAGGGAGCGGCGTGAGTGCACCTGGAGCGGGCCCGCCAGAGCCTCGAGGCCGGGACACTGAGCTGCCGCCATCTGAGCCAGCACCCATGAGCTGAGGCAGCGAACCAGGCCAAACCGCTGTCACCACACCCAGGCCCGGCCCCACTTCCGACCGGCACTGAACCCTGCCTAGGCCTCCCCTTACCATCCACCTCATCCCTCTTTTCCAGGCCTCTCCTCACCCCAACAGGCCTTCTCCTCACACCTCACCTCACTGCCTCAACCTCAGCTCCTTCTGCAGCCGCCCCATGAGCAGCTGGCACTGAGCCCTGCCCGGCCTTGCCCTGCCACCCCTGCCCCGCTGCCTCCCGCTCCGCTTGGGTGGGTGAGTGCCCCTCTAGCACCCCTCAACCACTTCCACCACCCAAACCCACCCCAGCTTAGAGGCGCTGGGTCCCTTGGATGCCACCGAGATGGGCAAGATGGTGTCCAAGACCTTCGGCAACAAGGAGGTGCAGATTCTGGGGCTGGGTGTGGCTGGTAAAACCACCATCCTGCACAGACTGAAGCTGGGCCAGTCCATCACCACCATCCCCACCGTGGGCTTCAACATGGAGAAGGTTACCTACAAGTTGTCGTTATCATAGAATCACAGGATTAGACCCAAAGGTAATCTAGTCCAATCCCCCTGCAACAAGCAGGGACAAGACTTGCTAGACTAGATTGCCCAGAGCCCCATCAAGACTGACCTTGAATATCTTCAGGGGTGGGACTTCAACCATTATGGGTTACCAGCCTGTTTGACCATTTAGTCTGAGAAACCTTGAGGCCTCCTCTACTGCCAAGTTACTCTCCTTGCGATGTTTCAGCACTGGAGGTACCTCAAGCTAGTAGAGCTTTTTGCAAATCTTGGCTGTAAAGTCTGGAGCTGTGAATATCTAATATGTGATAGGACTGGGCCCAGCTGGAGTACAAACACACATATGAAACCACATGAGACTAGGAGCAGTGCTAACAAGATACAGATACTGTGCTCTGCTGCTGCTCTCATCCCAGTTCCATAAAATGGCATATGGAAATGAAGAATTGACTCTCTGCCTATTTCTTCTAGCCTGAAGGTTAAATTCTGAACTTTATGGGACTCTCTGGTTTCCTCTGTTTTTCATTTCCCCTTTCAACTTAACATCGCCTTTTAGTTTTATTATCTTGAAAGCTCAGAGAGATTCTGAATTTTATCTGCGGGGAAGCTCATTTGTTTTTAAATGATTTTCGGTCTGGAACCTGGACGATTACAGGCTGCTGTAAAACAAATTGCCTCTAAATCAAGATGAGTTTCTTGGTTACCTGAAAACCCAAATGGGTTCAAGATAAGAGTTCTAAAGATGAGATTCTTTTGGCAAGTTGACCCAATGACTTTACACCTCAAGGCCTGTTAAATAATGAGGGATGCTTGGATTTCCCCATCTCTTAAAGCCTGAAGTATTACTTAAGTGTTGAACTGTGGAATGAGGTGAGGGCTGTTAGATAACCAGAAAGTGTGTGTGAGGACTTGCTGTATAGCTCTTTTACAAAATGTACAAGGGAACTGTGTTTCACTGCTCTGCAGGCATGGATCAGGTGAGGACAGCTTCAAGGCTTACAGGCAGCTCACAGGCAGATCAAGAGAGAGACCCATAGTCCTGAGTTCTGCTTCTTACTATGGGCAGCTAAGCCCATATGAATGGTGAGAAAGGAAAAACACAGCGTGCACAGATGGAAATTTTAGGTCTACCATTACATTGCCATCATTAGCATATCCAAGTTATCAAAGTATGGCAGTAGAGTGATACAGACTCTCATTTATTCCTGGACTTCCTTTGATATAAACTTTATTTCATCAGAAATGTAGAGTGCACCAGGAAAATGGTATTGTCTGTCTTTGAGGTTTTTCTGTGTTGGGAGAGGTAATTTGAAAATCCTTTTTAATGGCTGGTTAAACTTAGTGTGATTAATAGAACATCATTTTCCTGTTCTGTGGTAAGGAAGATAATATATCTAAAAAAGTAGAATAGAAACCCTGGGGAAGTAATCTTTTCTTTCCAGGCTTTTCTTCTGCCTCCCCCTTTTTCAGTTGTTTTTTCTTTCTTTTTGTTTTTTGGTCACTTTACTTCAATCACTTTGCTCTCAGGGAGAGATAATTGTGAAGAGAGAGAAGTTTAAAATTAAGACATTTCAAAGTTTGCCTTCTAATATTTTTGAAGGAAACTCAGATTGCCTGTGTTTTCCCATTTCAAGTTCTTTGCTGTGCTGTCCCTGATAAGAGACTTCACTGGTTTGAATGAACACCAAAGTATCAGCCTAAAGGAAGGAAACCAGTGAAAAACAACTCAAGGCTGTCTTTTAATGGACAATGTTTGTTCCTTTCTGCTACGATTCTCCTGTGACTGTGATCAGGAATTCTAAGGACTGTGGTACCTGCCAGTAAACTGGAGCAGATGCGTGCGCACACACACACAGTGGGAGGAAAAACACTGCATTTGATCTGAGGGATTAAACATTTTGGGGAACCATCTGATCTCAAGGATATCTTCTCCTTCCTTTCCCTACATCTTTTTTTTAAAGATGCTTCTCTACTCAGGCATTGTCACCACTCTGCAAATAACACATCTGTTAGTGCTGAAAGATAAAGAGATTGGTAAAGAAAGGAGAGGGATCTTTATGCTGGTGTTTTAAATATTTATTGCAGTTGTGTGCCAGACCTTGTGATTCCAGTGATACCAGACAATCACTTGCTTGTGATTGAAAGAGACCCCAAACACTAAGTGATGCAAACCCAGAGTACTATTATGTGGGTTGCAATCTTCGTTTGTTGTAATCCTCTAGCACGTATTACGTTGTTGAGAATATAAAAGCTGTTCTTTGGAGTCACAGTCCTGTTCCCATCTTGTTTCGTCTCTGACACTGACTGTTGCCAGCTACCTCTAATTTACTCTTGGTGTATGGGAACACTAAGACTCCCAGGGCAGCCCTTTTCCTACCCTGCAGGCTGAGCGGTAGCTTAAATGTTTGCCCAGAGCTGCCAGAATTTGGGCTAAGATTAGTCCTTCCTCTGCATGCCTCCCTTGGCTTTGACTTCATGACATGTCTGTGTTTGGTAGGGATAGGCCTGGGGGTGAGGTTGTTCTCATTTGTTCTGTGCTTTCATGCAAATGTAACAGTAATTTTGAATCTAAACACCAATGTGTTGTGTTCTCTTTAATATTTTTTTCAGAACTTTTCACAACAGAACAACTTTCCAGCTTTGCCCAGTCACCGAATGATGGGACCGCACGACCTGGAAGGTGCACCATGGTGACACAGATGCAGCTTCACAGTGGGTGCTGCAGCAGCATGGATTAGACCAGGTAAGGTACCAAATGCTTCAGCCATCTTTTGGTGAGGAGATACCCACTGTTGGTTGGTCTTTATGATGTACTTGTCACTTTCTTCTGCCCAATAGTAACTTAACAAGAGTTAGAACTAAAGAACCCAGAACTGAGAGCTGAGATCCACTCCATCACCAAGTTTCTGCTCTAACAGTTTGCCTACACAGCTGGGAGCTGAGCAAGCTGTGGCTTTCTGGAAGGGCTTCTGGATTGCCCTGGGCCTCAACACCAGACCTGAGGGTGCTTTGAAGGCTTCAAACACTGCTCTTGCAATGCAAGTAGCTTTGGTGTCTGCAGAAGAGCCATTGCCCTCATTGCTGTGGGAACTTAAATCAGGGGAACTGGAGATGTTTCTAACTTCGGAGAGTGCTAGGCAAAGCAGAAGTATGGTGAATTGGGTTTCCTTGTTAAGCCACTTGGCTGACTCAGTTGGTAGAGCACGGGAGTCTGAATTCTTGGGATCATGGGTTTGAGCCCCATGTAGGATGGCATATGCGTGTACCAGGTGCTGTAGGGTTACCCTGCTCCAGCAGGGGCTGCTGGACTTAGATGATCTTTTCAGGTCCCTGTAACATTCTGTGTTTCCCAGTCTGCTTCTGGCTTCTGTACTTGTCTTTGTGTGTCTAGATACACCAGGCATTTGCTGATATGGGTGTTCTTGAAAAGTGCTGCAAGTATATGAGCCAAGAGACCTCAGTGACAAATGACTTTTCCAATAAAGGGTTTAAAATCTACTGGCAAACTTCTCAGTAGAGATGAAGTTAAATCCAGTTCCTCCAGGAAAACAGAGGGCACCAATAAAGGCTTTTTGCCAGTGTAACTGTATCTGTAGTAAGGCTTTTGCTGGAGTATGTGAGCTGTATAAAACACAAGCAATGGTGGTGGCAGGATGTGTGCTGAAGCAGAGGAGATTGTGATCACTCCATCTGGTTCATGACAAGTGATGAAAGTGGAGAAAAGGGGATGCTGCTGTGTCACTGAGCAACTCTAATCTTTCCCTCTGACTGTTGGTCTCCATGTGATATAGGGGGAGTTTGGGGCTATATTTGTGTAGAATCTAGCTTAATGATACTTGACAAAGGTGAGTCAGTGCTGCAGTAGTACAGCTGTGGTGCAGGCACCGAGCTATTCTGTATGGACTACCAAAAAGCACACCTGCACTCTCAACACTGTGACATACCTGTCCCATCAATGGAGAACTAAGCGGTTTCACAGTGAGAACTGAATTGCACCATAAATAAGAAAAGGACTCTGTATGCATGGGACCAGCCCTTTCATTCCATGGAGTCAAGCAGCATGTCTACCTTTCTGTCCTTTTAAACATTTGAATTTTTGTGTTTGCCTAAGCTTTTACCAAAGTAATGAAAGTGCAACTGCTGTACAGCCATTATCAAGGCAGAGACTTTGTTTAAGACTTTCTGAGGTATGTCTTGTCTTACCAAGGTGCCAAGGTATGCGAAACAGGTTTCACCATGTGTATATAGAACTAGAATTCTTTGTAGTCTCAGTGCATGTACGAGAAGGGAAAAATATGGTTTCCTCAGTCAGTACCTAACAGCTTCACAAAGCCTACATGGCAGTTTATCACTGGCTAAAAAGCAGTGCATTTTCAGCCCCTATAATGCTATGGGTTTCTTGCATAAATCCACTAGATTTTCAGTTGCCTGTCCAAGTGCCTGTAAAGAAGTCACACGTAGAATTCCTTCTTTTTTGTTGTGAGCATCAAAAGCTGGCTTTCTGACTGCACAGCAGAAATACTCTATTTGCTACTTACATGAGCATGATTTTGTGACTAAATTACTTAAGTCAGCAACTAATTCTGCTGCTGCCTCAGACCTACTTTAAATGAACAGGTATATTCATCAATCACTTCCCCTCTTCAACTACTGGCTTAATCAATACGTGAAAGAGCTCTTTAAACACTTTGTTATTAGAAACAAAAAACAAAAAAGAAAAAGTGTGGCTAGACAAAACAGCACAATAAAAAGTAGAGAAATTTGGGAACAGCCATTGAAGTTCAATATGACTCTGTTAGGTCTTTGTGAATTGCTATGCAAGAAGGATTATGTAACAGTGCCCTTCTACCCGAAGCCCTAAATTAAGACTATGGTGATTGCAGTCTTGTGGTTGAATATAGATAAAGCTGACAACTTTGGAACCTGAGTGGTTTTATAATGTTTGTGTGTTATGGGACCACGTTTCACTGAACAGCATGAGCGCTTAAAGCACATCACCGTCATAAGGCAATGAAAACACCATGGAACATGCTCTGCAATGGCTGTCAGTGCTCAAATGGCAAGAGTCTTACTTGGGAAAAGGGAAAGAGGGTTGAAAAAAAGGTCTGGGAATAGCTGTGATGTGCTAGATCTTTGAGGCTCTGGCATCTCTCAATGAATATGATTTGTGCTAATGCAGCATTGTGGACTTTGCAAGGAACTGTTCTGGTATTGCTGCCATTCAGCAAGACCTGGACAGGCTGGAGAGCTGAGCAGAGAGAAATTTAATGAAGTATAATAAGGGCAAGTGTAGAGTCTTGCATCTGGGCAAGAACAACCCCAGGTACCAGTATAGGCTGGGGACTGACCTGTTGGAAAGCAGTGTAGGAGAAAGGGACCTGGGGGTCCTGGTGAAGAGCAGGATGACCATGAGCCAGCAATGTGCTCTTGTGGCCAAGAAGGCCAACAGCATCCTGGGGTGGATCAGAATGGGGATGGTTAGCAGATGGAGAGAGGTTCTTCTCCCCCTCTACTCTGCCCTGGTGAGACCATATCTGGAGTATTGTGTCCAGTTCTGGGTCCCTCAGTTCAAGAGGGATGTGAAGCTGCTGGAGGTAGTCCAGCATAGAGCAACAAGGATGATTGGGGAAGTGCTGGGAACAGAGGCCATCACAAAGCAAGTACTGGGATAATTCTGTCTTTCTTCAGAAATGCCACCCTGAAGGTTAATGGCACTTTCCTGGGAATTGTTATGGGTTTGGAGAGGGTAAGAAAAAGTCCCCAGAAAACAACCTGCTAACCACCAGGTTTTCTCCAAGGGTAACAACTGAACAAAGCTTAAAATGAACAGCTCTCGTCAAAGACTAAACTTAACTCACATGTTAGGGAAACAGTTTGAAGTATTCAGTGTAATAATAAAACCATTTGTTGACTCCTGACTTAACACAGCATTAATATTAATAAAATTTGCTCTGCTTTGGATCTAGGAAGAATTGCATCTCCCCTGTGTATGACAGGAAGATGATTGATTGCAGCTTGGTATTTGGCCTCATATTCTTGGGTACTTCTGTCTGCATTGACACTACTGATTTAGGTTGGACCAGGATCGTACTTTTGAAGTAAATCTCCCAATCCTTTTTACGTACTGCACCTGAGTTCACACAGAATTAAACTGGGAGACACACTCCAACTGCTAAAGGGTGTGAGGTCTGTGGTGGTCAGTCTGGAGCTTAATCTGAAGTAAGCAATGCAGTGAAGCCGGGCAGCCTTCAGCCATTGATGGTTCACATGCATCTCTGCTCAGTGGCCTCAGAAGTGTGGCTGCTTCTCTGGGGATAAAAGGCAGCTGTGTTCTCAGCATTGGTACAGAGGGTCCTCTTCAACCACTAATAATTCCTTTATGTTTGTATGTGGTGGTAAACTGTCCCTGATTGATGTGGGACCTGGGTTAGGAGAAGACTTTTTTTTAGCAGCAGTTATCCTTTGTACCTTCTCTTTCCTTCCTTTGAAAAAGTCTGGGGCTGCTTTTCTTCTACATGTGTATACTTCTAACACCTGCTAAAATCAATGCCTCTAAGGAGGGATTCATTTTCTTCAATGCAGTGGGGTTCAGCTATGCCATCCAAACCCCTGGATTGGCAAAACAAAACCAAAGCTAAAATATTCCCTCCTGCTGCTTCTCTAAATCCCTGTTGATCTGTAGGGGAAGGAGATGAGAATTGCTCCCTTCAAAGACAAGAACATTCAGATGAAGAAATTTTAAAGCTGCACGTTTGTTTCAAATGGATCCTATTTAGCTTGGCGGCGAAAGAGCCACGGGGCTGAATTTTATTACACATTTGTGCAACAGGCATTAAATGTTTCATGTTAGGAATATATTAAATTGTTTTTAAAAAAAGAAACACACAGCCACATTCGGAAAGAACAGATATGGAAAATTAGTATCATTCCTCTGAGAGTTTTGCACATTTAAAACCCAAAGATAGGAAAAAAGAGAGTGCTGAAGGTAATGCAGAGGATTTCATCACCTGTCCTAGCTGCCAGTTTGGTTCTGGAGCTGGGTTTTTTTGGTTGGCTGCTTTGCGTTTGGTTTTTTGTGGTTTTTTTCTAATTCACAAAAGCATTTGCTTTACTTCAGAGGTATCAGTAATTCCTTCAGGACTTCAGCTTTTGGTCATGGACTTGCTGAACCAAGGCCTTCATGATAAGTCAGTCTCAAGCTAATGCTCAAAGTGGTGTGAAAATCAATTGGTGCATTAGTCCCAAAGAACCAAACCCTCCTTTTCTTTTGTAACCGCTGATTCTGGTATCCTCATGCGTTTTTGCTCAGTAAAGGTGAGAATTCTGCCTGTTGGTTTCTGTAGGGTTGTTTGCAAAGAGTGGCAGTGAAATGATGGAAATGGACCTAACTGAGCTAAGACATGAAAAAAAAAGCCATGTTCCAAGTCCCTGAAGTCGGCATTAAAGTAACATTTTCACTGCAGATGAGTGTAGTGTTCAGGCACCCTTAACTTTGAAAGGGAAAATACTTCTATTGAATGTAGGTGTGGGGCAGTTTAACGCTGTAACCCTCGTTGTAGTAACAACAACTCTGCAGTGGGGTCCTCTCGTGTTTGCCACCAGTTGATGCCTATTTTTGGGGTTGGATTATTTGAACACTTTTTTTGGTTTTTTGCTTTTTGCAGTAGCAGGGAAGTGTTTTCTCCAACACTGAGGCAATATGAGTATGTTCTGACCTGGAGAGTCATAGTAAAGCAGATACACAGATTGCTAATTGTGCTGCCTATAATCTCCGTTTCGTAGGCAGCTGACATGCTGTACTCCTCTGTTTCCATCTGGCAGTGTGCACACAGTATTTCCTTTTTGCTCCTGCCTTTTAGCCACACAGTCTTAACAGTATTACAGATGCCTGTGTGGAAGACTACCACCCTTGAAAGCATGTGCATGGGGACTGGTAAAGCATAGGCAACTAGTGTAAATCATGACACAATCACATTTCCTTGTGGAGACTTTGGTAAGTCTTTGGGTGACCAGGCTAACAAACAATCTCTTGTCATCAGCAAGCTTTGTGGTGATCGGGATTCACTCTTCTCAGTAAGTTTACTTTTTCAGCATGGTAGAGGAGTAATCTGGGTAAAGCAATACCAGTATGAGGCACACAAGATATTATGATCTAACCTTTGTGGACTTATCTCTGATATCAAAAGGGTTGCTTTAGTAGCAAAGATAGTGTAACTGGAGCAATATGGAGAGAATCTTGCAATCTCCCGGGGCTGATGCACACATCTAAGAGCATTGGAAAGAGCCTCATGTATTCAGTGGACAAAATTAAGTGTAGATTCATCTGTTTAATCACATAATAAATTCCAAGGCAGCATTACTGTTGAGGTTGACTGCACAAAGAGAAGACTTGGGATTTCACAAAAGAGGAAGCAAGGGCTTCCCCATCTCCATCAGTCTTTAGCTGCAGCCACATGCCTTTCTGGAATAAAAACTTTGTGCACATACAAGTTCTTAGTGTAGCATGAAGCAAGTCAGTAAAACGAAGGTCCTTACCTGTGTGGAGTAAGTGTTTTAATCTGGTTTATACTGAGTGCAGTAAAAACTCTGTGCATTACTAACACCAAAAGAGACGAAAATACCTTCCAGGTCTGTCGATACAAATTGTCCTTTGAATAGCTTTCCCAAAGCACCAGCAGCACCATGTTTGAAGAGTGATTTATAATCTTAGTGGATTCTGAATCACCCAGGATGCTTTCTGCGAGTGGGAAACCAGTGTGGCTCTCAGTTGAGCTCTGCATGTTTCTCAGAGCAATGCTGTTTTGACAGCAGCAGTGTGGCTTCTGTGTTATCTTTTGGTTTATCAGAGGACTTATATCTTGGGTTTGTTATTAAGTCTTCATTTCACTGTCAGGAAAGCTTTGTCAGGTTATGACCGTTTGCTCATATGAATGGCTTAAGGCCATTGACAAATGTTCTTATCTAGACTGGATTATTTTCAGAGGCCTTGTACATGTTCTGTCAAAGATAATGGAACTTGGGTTGAACCATAACCAGGTATAGAGTGGTCTAAATGTATTATTCCAATCTTGGTATCTTTAATTAGAGTAAAGATTTGCCAATATAAATATCTATATGAGTTTGAAAGCTATTATAGATTTAAGGTAATGACCTGAACGTACTGGAATAATGTTCTTTGCCCAATGTCCCCTCAAGATCATTTTGTATTTTGTCTTGTTTCCCATAAAGTAAAAAGCATAGATTTTGTTCATGTTGTGGGAGCCATAGGGTCATTTGTGTAGGCACTGGTCTGAAAAGCTTGGCCCTGGTAAATGAGCTAAAGTAAGGGTGAAGTGAGCATTACATGTGCATGACTGAGGAAGAGTGATGCAGGAAGAAGGGTAGATCAGATGGTTATCATGTGCTGAAGCTGCTAATTGACTTATGGTACCTTGGATTTTGATTTAGATCTTCTGTACAAGATTTTCTTTGTCTGTGCTGTGAGAGAGCTCTTTTGAGTCATTTGTGCTGACTTTTCAGTACTGATGGGCACAGTCTAGAAAGTCTAGAAAGAGCATGACAGGTATGCTTTCTGTAGTTTTGCTTTGTGGCTGGACCTGATTGTAGAATAAAAACCGTGGAGATGATTGTACCATCTTTCTGAATCTGTGAATCCATTTTTAAAGCACCCTGTAGGAATCTTTTTTTGTTGTTTACTTGGGACTCTGATCTACCGGATTTTCCTCTGTCAGTTGTAAACGTTTCTTTGTGGTTCAGTCACATTTCAGCAGGCTACTTTCATTTGCCTGTTCAATTCTAATGCAAAGAAACTGCTCATGTTCCTGGACAACTGTGGGCTGTGCGCAGATGGCCTTGGGAAAGAGTAGGCACTTCAGGCTTCTTAATGAAAAATAAAGGAACATGCTGGTTACTGTATGATTCATCTTTTCAGCTACACTTGTCTTTTACATGTACTTCTTAAGCTGCTTAACGTTATAGGGTACTTAAGACTAAGCATCAATTGCCTATTCATCCTGCTAGTCATGGCAGAATACAATCAAATGTGAAGTTCCTTTTTCCTCTATCACCAAGTTAATTTTATCTTGGCATTCAGTAGTCCTTAAAGGAAGGAGCTGAGTAACTTGGTCATACAGGAGCAATAACAAATCAGACGGCATCTCCATATGTCACAGACCAGGAGTTTTTGCAGCCATGCATCTGCTTTTAAGAATAAAGCTTAAAAATGAATTGACAGTCATGTCGGATGGGCAGCACAGAGCTAGCTACTCAAGCAGGTGATAAAACAGTTATGATACAGAAGGTTCCTTTGAATTTCCCAATATACGATTTGTGTGCAGTCAGCTGGATCTGAACGTGAGCTGGAAGATCCAAAGTGGTAGTGTTTGCCCAGGCTGCCATTCTCTGAGATATGCCCTAGAATTAAAGAAAGAAATTTCTTTAGCTCATGCAGAGTTGCTTGGAATATTCCTCCTCAGGTACGAAATGACCACTTGTACTTCTTCAGTTTTCATAATAATGGTTTTTCAACAGAACTCAGTTTGATACTGGATTCTTCTCCATCCTTAAGGGATTTTGCATACTTTTCAAATAAAGCTGTTGGCATGGTTATACTTGTATGCACTGGGTTATTCATAGGAATTTGTAGCGTGTCCTACTCTAGAAACAATGCTTCACTTCTGAAGATCCACTATGGAAGCCAGCAAAGGCCATTCTGCTGCAGCAGTTACAGCACTGCTGCTTCTTACTGAGCAGCAAACGTGAAGATTTTAAAAATAATTACCAGGTTCTGCTGTCTGTAAGGATGGATTTGCTTCTTTGGAACAATGTCTTACCATCACTGTTTTCTCAGACAGCTGAAGGTCCAGCAGTCTTTGTCCAAAATCACAAGTGTGCAGGCTCTTATCAATGTCATCTAGTGATAGGACAAGGGGCAGTGGGTGTAAGCTGGAACATAGGAGGTTCCATGTAAATATGAGAAGGAACTTCTTCCCGGTGAGGGTGACAGAGCACTGGAACAGGCTGCCCAGGGGGATTATGGAGTCTTCATCTCTGGAGACATTTAAAACCTGCCTGGGTATGTTCCTGTGTGACTTGGTCTAGGTGATCCTTCTGTGTCAGGGGGTTTGGACTAGATGATCTTTGGCAATCCCTTCCAATCTCTAATGTTCTGTGATTCTGTGATTAGAATATTATTATTGTTATAATAATAATAATCTGGTAATGAGACACAGGAGCCTCTCTAGTATTTTCAACTGTTTTCAGTGTTCCTATATGTACTGTAGGATACAGACCACTTTCTAGACTGCTGTCTAGCATCAAAGTCTTGGTTGAGTGGGATCAAGACCAGATTTTAATAGAGTGACATCTGAACCACATGACTGTTATTTCTCACTATGTTCTTACTTCACTAGAAGTGCCTAGTACATGTGAAATGCTGTGGAAAGCAAGCAAAGCACATGCAAAATGTAGAAGAAACCATGCAAAGTAGATTTTTCAAATGAAATGACATGCCATGATATCTTCTTCAGCACTGAGGCAGAAGAACACAAGACATGGAATAATTTATTTGCTGATCATTTGAATTGCAGTGGCACAGAGTAGTCCTGGACAGGAGAGCGTTGTGTGAAGTGCAGCTTAAGCTCAGAGCAAAAGTGTCTTTCTCATTAGTGTCAGTAAGATGGCAATGGATTGATCCTTGGTTGTGCATGGAAATTCACATAACTTACATAAAATTCAGATTTTCACATTCAAGACATGGAGTTCAGACTTCTAGGAGTCTTCCAGATGTTTGATTCGATGTCCCTCCATGGTTCCAAGGGCTGGGTTTGCTTTGTACTCTCTGGGTTGCCGTTTGTTACAGACAGACTCAACATCTTCCTATCTTAATTATAGGCTTAATTAGAAGGCAAGATCAATATTTAGAATAATAAAAGCACACAGTTAATTAGAATAATAAAACTCCAAAGATAATGAAAACAATTAAACTACTTTTCTGGGTGACATGAGGATATGGAAATAATCTTTGGTAGATCTGGCGTTCTGACCTCAGAATCTAGAGTTAAATAAGACAACAGAAGATGTAACAGTAGAAATGACAGGAACCAAGCATTTCCCTTCTTAGGATTCTGGACTGTAAATGTTTGTTCACCTGGAAAAAGACTTAATTCAGTATCCTCAAGATCAGGTAATTTCTGTAATGAGAAAAATCTGCAAGAAAATAGAAATACGTCCCTTCTTTCTTTCTGTTTTAAATAATCCAGTATTTCTTTTGTTTGATGAAATTAAATAGAGGGATCCTTCCCTTTTTCGTGTGCATACTGTGTTATGCTAAACTCTGGGCACTTTCCTGCCTGGGCTACTTCAGCCCCTTTCTCATTGCACCAGAGCACCATTCTGGCACAAATTGGTGAGATCCCATAGCAGTACGAAGCACTGCAGTGTGATCTGGTGATCTCTTTCATACGGACTTGGTGGCCCGGTTGTGTGTTTTCTTCCCATCGCTTCAGGCTCATGGTTCTTGCAGTTCTTTGAATGTTCCCACTGGGCTGTGATCCATCGTCTCCCAATGTTAAGCAACTCCACCCCCAGCCTAGCACTTTTTGGTTTTGATTAGCAGGTGGTTTTTATTTTATTGGTTTTAGACTTCAATGCCTTTTGTGAAAATACCATCCGTGTGGATGTGCTGAGATGTGCACATAACCAAAGACATGGCGTTATCATTCAAATGGTGAAGGGAAAAAGCAAACTAGTTGTTCCCTGTAAAAGCTTTCTCCGGTGAAGGTTCCTGCTGCGTCTTGGTTGTTTTGTTGTTCCCTTCCATTATTTATGAAAAGCTAAACTTAGGTATTTTAATGGGCAATGAGAAACCATCCCTGGAATTCTGCTTAATGTGCCTGTATATTGGGACCTCCAAAACCAAAAGATGTCAACTCAGATGGAGTCAGCACTGTCTGTTACCCTCATCTCAAAGTCAAGGAAGAGGAATATTGTACACAAGACCAAGTGGTGAAGGCTTGTAGTGCAGTCCCAGTGAAAAGGTGCCATGTGAGGGAGAGGAATACACTTGACAGCACAACTGTAAGAAAAGCAAAATTGTTATCCCAGTCCTACTTGGGCATCAATTGTTAAGTAGGGGAAGGGGAAGCAAAAGATGCATTTGTATGTCTTTGAGAGCTCTTGATCTGTGGGCAGAAGCAAAGCTACTCCGTGGCGGCTGGTGCTGCAGAAAGATCTTTTGTTCTTACTCTCTTCTGGTTAAAAGAACTTCCTCTCACAAAAAGAACCACATCTTTTCACAGAGAATTACTTGAGGATTTGTGACACTGGAACAGTGGGTCGATACTTGTTTGTGAAAAGCTTTGGTTAAAATGGGACAAGTAGAGATTAGCTAGGTGATCTGTCTGTTGTCCATCACTAGAGATTTCACCTTGTTAGCTGAAGAGGTTTATCTCACTCTCCCTGTTCAGAGCTGAGAAGTGATCCAAGACGAACTGTGTGGCTTATGGGAATTAAAAAATAAAGCCTGTAGGTGCCACAAAAGTGATTGGAAAGAAGGACTTCTCTGAGGGAGCCATGTAGGCACCTTTGAACTTGTTTGTGCTTTGGACAAACTGCCCCTGCTTAAACCTCTCTTTGCATCAAAGGAAGCCCAAGCAGGCATAGGGTACGAGGTTGGGATGAGATTAATCAACCTCCAGGTTTGCAATTACTGTGTAGACATGGCTCAAAAATAACAAAGCCAACTTCAGTCTTGTAAGGGTGCTTTTTTTGGTGTGTCTGAACCCTTGTGCCTAAAACAGAGCTGGATTTTTATCTCGTCAGCTTTGCCAAGGTGCTGGGTGCCAGCTCTAGGGGTCTGACAAATTGCCACTTTCCACAAATTCCTCTAAGATCCACTAAAATCGGGATGGCTGCAGATGAACACAGAGGTTTAAGCTCATGGCTCAGACTGTTGGAGATAGGGTAATACATGAGTTCCTCTGAGATTCAGAAGTGTTCATGCTGAGGTGAACTATACAGTGTTTTTAGTCTGGGTTTTTCAATTCTCACAGTTAGGTCATTTTTATAGGAGTTGGATTTGTTCCAGTGTTTGTTTGTATTTCTGTAGGGGATGGCAGAACTTCATGTGCTTTTTTCACTGACAGACATATTAACCAGAAGCGTCTAATTATCTTTATTGATTAACCTTATCTCATAAAGAAGTAGTCACTCACTGGAGCAGTCCATATTCTGTACTCTGCAGAAAGATAAAATGATTAATTTACTAGCTAGGTTGTACTGCTCTGTATGCTGCAGGAGTCGGTGATGGATAAGAGACAGCCTGCACTGTCTTGGGTCAGAACAGTAGGTCAGAGTCATTATTTACCTTTTGAATGTAGACTGAGAATTTCCTCTTTTTGCAAATCGAGACTCCAATTCACTTGTTTACTAGGAGAAGCAGAACTGAACTGTGTTGTGCCTTATATCTGTATGAACACAGAGCTGAATCTACAGCAGGGCTGGAGTATTTGTGGAGGGAAGTAGGATCTGTGATTTCTGAGATGGATTAAACAAGCTTTCTGTTAAAAGTCTGTTGGGTGTTACTGTTAGTTTCTTTCGTACTTTTCAAGCTGTCCTTTGCAACTGAACCACAGCCTGAGTGAATATTTCCTTCGACTGCATTTTTTGTCAGCTGGTAATGTCTTGCTCTCTTTCTTGTCGTTCACCATTTGTTGGCCTTGTGTTAGGGCTGAAGGTCTTGCTTTGGTTTGTGTTTGTAAGTGTCTAGTGCAGGGGGACCCTAACATCATAGAATCACAGATTTTTAGTGGTTGGAAGTGACATCTGGGGATCAAATAGTCCAGTCCCCCCTGCCAAAGCAGGAACTAAAACTAGGCCAGATCACTCAGAAAAGCATCCAGACAGGTCTGGAAATCTTCCAAAGAAGGAGGTGACATGTAGTGAAGAATTCTAAACTCACTTTAATGACACAGTCTAACCTTCACCCAAATATATGTATGTATGTATGGTATGTGGGTACCTACGGTCTCTGTCCACATGTGGAGGTGCCTGTCTCTTACAGAAGTCACTCAGGAATGCTCATCATGTACTGAAAGTATTAGAATATTGTTAGATTTATTGCAATGGAAACAAAATTGTGTAACAAGATGTTGGAATTTTGAGGATACTGCTCAATGGTAATTTTCCAGTGCCTCTAGACATCATTAGGGAGTTGCACATCCTCACAGCACTCCTCACGCCTGTTTAGCAAGTTTCATTTGTTGTCCAGGGTACTTGTCTTTCTCTAAATTAACACAGACTACATCTTCTCCTTAGCGTCGTCCTGACTTTTATGATTTCTGACACATCCAATCCACGCGTTTCTTATTTCATTTTGGCATTGCGTATATTTCAATAGAATTACATGAGTACAAGATTTGAGATTGAAGGACACAGTCATAAACTGACATTTGTGTTTATCACAGATCCTGCGTACAACAATTTTTTCTGTAAGCCAAATCTTGTTTGCCCTGCTGACATGAGTAGTAGCACTCGTGTGACCAATGACTAGTAGGAATTTTCCTTTAATGGAGAGGAATGCTAACCTGACCAGCATTGCTAACAGCATGTTCCGTGGATTTCAAGCCTCTTGATTCCGAAAGGCAGCTGGTGTTTGCCCTCCAGACATTAACAGAGAGGGTCTTTTCCGGTTTCATCTTGTGTTTTCCAGATGTAATCCACAACATTTATTCTAGATGATTGTATCAGAGAGTAAAAGGTAAACTTGTGCTAGATGAAAAGCCATTTTATAGAGTTTACACTTTGCTAGTTTTATAGACTAGCATAAAACATACAGGTATCTTGGGAATTTTTGTTCCTCCACAGGAAATTGAAGATGTTTTTCTAGCGGCTTGAAAATAGAATGCCAGAATGTACATTGGTAGAAGATAACCATTTTGATCATGTTAATGCTGCTCTGTGGGGCACGTTCTGCCTCATGAGGGCGACCTTAAATTTTTGTAATATTGGAATAATTATGTTCAATTATGATTTGTAATCCAGGGCTTAATTTAATCCATAGATAAAACATGTGCTTTGTCTTCATCTGCACTACCCAGCTGTTAAATGGAGCAGAAGGGAGACATCTATCAGTGAAAAAACCTGGTTTTTAAAAGTTCCTGTTATAGCTTTACTTTCATAAAATTCTGTAAATCAAGGCTATATAAGTTTCAGTCGGGCATTTTCACCAGTTTGACTGGTTAATCAACATGCACAGAAACCTCTACTGTCTCTCTGCACCATTATTCCAAAGGCTGGTGCTTTCTAAGGCTTTGAGGATGGGGAGGTGCCTTGTGGAGGCTTTCAACTTTATCCTCAACCTCTCCAGCTCAGGTTGATTTATGTTTCCACCACATCTGAAGCAGCCAATCTCATTTCCTAAGGCTCTTTGCCTTAGGAAACATACAGTGGGAAATGTCACATTGAAAGCTATAATGTGGAGAAAGATGATTAAAAAAGTACTTGACTGGAATTTGGAAGAAATATGAGCCCTAGAATGGTGTGAGTTGTGTGCATGTGGTGCAGGGTAGCCCATGAGTAGCATTCATGAAGGATAAGTCTTTAGGCTGTCTCTAAATGAAATAAGTGTGGGTCCAGAACCATAAAGGCATGTTTGGGAAAAGGCAACACCATGTAGCATCTGTATTGTGTTCCTAATAAGCACTAAGATTTGGGTGTGTGGATAGACTCTGACATAAACACAACAGCTGGAGTTCCTCCTGCGGGCAGATCTGACCTGCTGTCCTTTGTGAATTTTGCAGTTCAGCTTGATAAATTTCTGCAGTTTTCTATTGCATAGGACAAAGCATCATTATTGATTTTTACAGCTTGATGAATATTAGTTCTGTTTTCTTGTGAAATTGACATAAATGGAAAAAAATCACAATCTATTGCACAGAACTATGGAAAATTTTCAAACTTGGTGAGAGTTCTGTGCTTACATCTGCAATTTTAAGAAGCCTATGTGTTGGACTATCTTATTGCTAATGTTTTTTTCTCAAGAAATATCATCTTTGAAAACAGATTGCTAGTTTGACCATTTTCTGTGTGGAAAATCAAGCTGTTATGACCTATTGCCTGCATTTGTCATCTGATGAGAGAAACATGAGCAAAGAGCAGTTTCTATGGCTGAATGGGCTGAAGTAGTTACTGAACACGGCCACTCTTGGATGGTGTATTCATCCAGCGAACCTGCAGAGATCATCCTGAAATCAGAGCAGTAAACTCAGCTCATGAAATAAGTCAGCCTGAGCTTTATTTCTCAGAAATCTCAAAACCATTTCAATTAGGAGAGGCTCTATGCTGCTAACAATCACAGGGACCAACCTGACCTTTTATTGCCTGGGAAAGCTTGGGTAAATCTGGTTTTAGCTTGTTTCACTGGGCAAGGGGAAACCTTTTCATTGCTTCATCCTGCACTGACATAAATATATCAGGTGTTGTTCCAGAGAGAAGCAGCTACAGCAAAGAGACTTTCCTCCATCCTCTTAGACTATAGACCCACTTTTGATGTGGATTTAAAGACAAAAGAGGAAAAGCCTTTCCAAACTATAAATTAATGGATCAAATATTTCTAACTGAAATTGGAATGGCGTCTGTGGTTTTATTATCTTTTGCCATACAGGACTGTCTTTGAAAGGGGAAAAAGCTTAGTAAAAAGTAATTTCTGAGCCTTGACTGCTTTTTGATTACAATTCAGGATTACTGTTTTAATCACTGCTTATCAAGTAATACCACAAACCTCAGAGCATGACCATCTTTCTCAGGGGAAGCCAGATTTAAAAGCCAATTTTCAGCAATCCCTCCTCTTTCTCCCAAACTCGTCTAACAAATATGGAGGGATAATAATCTGCGATATTACAAGAAGCCTTAAGCAATGCCTGAAACTCTGTGTTCTCAGATTTCTTCTGAGTTTTCCTTGTTGTTACAGAAGTATTATTGTTCAGCTGAAATACATGCATGTGTTTAAGCAAGCTAGTTCCAGGGCAGCCTCCAGCTGAGTGTAGGATGTTGAGCATGCTCCCTCTTTCCCAGACAGAGGATAGATTTTCACACGTGCAAATTTGTCTTGATAGGAGCATGTGCATTTGTTTGGGGGAAGTTCTGAAGTGCATTCCCCATATTTGTATGCAAATTGCTGCTAAGGAACTGCTTCTGTGCATAAGCTAAACCTCCTGCAAAGATGTGTATGAGGTAGGAAATGTAGCCAAGAGAAATGATGCAGTTAAGAGATGGATTTTGAATTCAGAGCTCCTGATACTGCATGTTTTTTCCACAGCGAGAGCTTTGTGTCCAAAGCAGAGTGAGAGAAGCGTGAGTGCTCTGTTTCTGCAGTGCATTGAGGGGTATAACATCCCTCTGAGGGTGCTGAGGCACAGATTCACGTTGCCCAGAGAAGCTGTGGCTGCTTCATCCCTGGAAATGTTCAAGGTCAAGTTGGATGGGGCTCTGGGCAACCTGATCTGGTGAGAAATGTCCCTGCCCATGGCAGGTGGTTCGAACTAGGTGATCTCTGAGGTCTCTTATGACCCAAAACATTCTGTGATTCTATTCACAAGGTGTTTGCAGAGGGAAAGACCCCTGTTTAAACAAACCTTGTGTTGGTGGGGAAACTGACTTGGCCAGGATCAACCCAGTGCCTTTTCCTTGGGATTGCTTGGTGACTGTCTCAGAGTGGAGGGCCATGAGCCTCTGCTCAAGCATACCTACTCCATGTTAATGCCTTCAGATAAATATAGTTGCTCTCCTTAAAAAGCGCCCATCCTCACTTCAGAGAGCTTCTGTCTAATGAAAGGGCTGATTCTGACCACAATAAACATTTGTCTGATTTATATAAATCCTACTCAGTAATGCTAGGCACCAAAGAGGCCTGTTCAGTAATTACATTTCTTCTCTGTAACAAGCAGGATGGAACCTGATGGGAGATCATGTATCTTTTATCAAAATGATTCTGTGTGGGGTCTTAGCCAAAAGGTTTAGAAGAAGCTGTTACCTGCTAAAGGGACTCTAGAGCTAGTACTGTTCAAGAGCTAATTTCCATGTGCTTCATGAGCCAGCTGCCTGATGGAAACATGGTGAGATTATTGCTGATGGGAGAGGTTCATCCTCTGAGCAGCTTTCCTTTCTCTTCAAATTTGTATTTGGAAGTGTTCTACCAGCTGAGTGGGCTAAGGATGATAAATCCACCAGACCGCTGCTGGAGCAAAACCTCATCTCTTTA
The DNA here is from genome assembly GCA_013400115.1 of Rhinopomastus cyanomelas. Lineage (NCBI taxonomy): Eukaryota > Metazoa > Chordata > Aves > Bucerotiformes > Rhinopomastidae > Rhinopomastus > Rhinopomastus cyanomelas. The sequence goes on from VXBP01009898.1 coordinate 241,942, forward strand.
CACTGCAGTGACTTTCCTTCTATCTTGAGTAGGCAAAAGCCCTCAAAAAAACCCAAATCAAAGCTATTTTTTAGGTAGTCTGGCAAGGGAGATGAAGTGGCACAGAGAACAGTCATAGGGCACTGGATGAATGGAATGCTTTAGTGTAGTGGGTGTGTTTGACCAACTGAAATTTGGATGCCTACTGGTATTTGCTCTTGAAAAGCTGGACAACGCAAGCTCACAATCCATAATGCAGGAACATTAATGTTTCCCTTTTGGGAATTCAGGATGCTGGTGCTCTGGCCCAGTGAGGAGCTGGGAGGGACTGGGTTGAATTCATACCTTTCTGCGTTGTCTAGATGCAAGAGAAGAAGACAGTTTTAAGGGGCATCATTAAAGTGATCTTCATGCATGCATGGCATAGTTTCCCTTCTGTCTGTTGAAGTGCATGTTGTCCATCTGTTATATCTCAGTTCTTAGAGCTGTTGGGCTGCTGTTCAAGTGATTGTGCCTAACTGGTCAAAATGGCAGTAAGTGTATTTCACTCCCTGATCTGCTCTTCCTATAGATGGCTATAAAGAGAGAGGGAACTGGCACCTTCGGGTGGGCTGTGTTGTGAATTGTATAAATAAGCTTCAGAGTAGGGTTTGATTTGGAAATAACAGAATGATTCTGGTTTCTTAGTCTCGTGTAGGGCTACAACCAGTTTCACCTCTACAAGTAATGATTTAACTCATCAAAATTTTTCCTTAACCAGTTTCTTTGATGATTGCATTAATTTCAGACTTGGATTACAGGAAGATGTTTGTACTGAGTTGATTAAGTCTGGCAGCTGTCTCTCTTGCTGGAAGGAATGTTCACAGAGTATTTTTCATCCTCGTTGTCTGAGAGATACCATAATGTCATTACAGAGAGCTTTCTCATTTTTCCTTAAGGACATTAAGCTGTGTGATGTTGAAGGTCTCAGTTTTCAACAGCATGTTGATAGCATGACAAGCAAGACTGTAGGAATGCTTATGAATGGTACTAGGGAGAGTGTTCTCCTTGCACTTGATCTCAAAATCTAATTGTCCCATGATTCAGAGTAAAATAAAAATTACCACTAAAAAAAATCCATTCAATATATTTGCAAAAGGGAGTGAAAACTTTTACCTGTGTGTCCTCAGTTGCAAGTCATAATAAGTGTAGCTCAGAACTACAGTCTGGAAGTCCTGAGCTTGTCTGTGTGGTAGCCTGCAGGGATGTGTGGGATATGGTGAACCTAGTATTTCCATCCCTGCTTGTTTTGTTTGCAGAATTAACATCATCTTCATCTGCTTATTCTGCCAGCCTAAATTCATGTGCCAGGTTGCTCAAGAGAACAGGAAAAAAAACCTCCACCCTTTGAACAAAATACATCAATGCCAGCAGCCCCTACACATGAGTGAGCCTCAATAAGCAAACCACTGTGCATGGGTGGCAGAGGAGGAGAAAAACAAGAAATTGATAAAGAAATATATTTCACTTTCAGGCTTCTAAGATGTTGGCTTAAAAACAACAGGGAGAGAAAATAAACCCAGTCATTTGTTTTAATCATGAAAAATACACTGTCAGTGTCCTCCAAGCTTAAGTAGGTTGGAGGTTCTTTTTATTCCTACAGAAGCAGACAAAGGATCTACAGAGGGGAATAGTTTTCAGCTATTTTTCTGGAGTTCCAGTCATGTTCCTCAGATATGGATTGATCTTAATCTGTCTCAAATACTGACCTGGGGGCCTCTAAAATTAATGTAGGGCAGAGACAATTCACGTGGCAGATTACCTTAAAATACTGGGACATACAGTACGTTCTAGCATGCACTTTATGGGGACAGAACATGTTCCCTGTGTCAGCAGGAAAAGGGGAGGTAGTAGGTTTAGATTCTGTGAGTAGCAGTTCTGCTAGGAGCAACCTTAAGAAAAAGGGTAGATCTTGCTGCAGAGGATTTTGTGTTCAACAACAACCCAGCATTTTCTGAACCCAGGCCACTGGCTGCTTGACTTGAAAGGGAACTAAGTCGAGTTTTCATCAGAAGGGTGAAAAGAACCCTTTTATTCCATCAGTTCTGGGCATCTAAATGTGCTATAAGTCTGTTCTGTATCCTGGTCAGGAAAGTGGACCCAGGACGACAGACCTTCACGCTTGTCTGTCTCTGCACAATGTGATGCACAGATGCATTTCCCTGTGGTAACTGAGCACTTACCTAGTCTTTCACACACTGTCCCTCAGAGGTCAGCTGTTCATGCTTTCCTGCAATGCAGGTGATAAACTGAGGCAGAAAGTCCAGGGGCCAAACAAATAAAACCATTACCTGCTCTCAAGATCCTGGTCTGTATGTGGGCTGATTTTGCAGGTGCTGAACTCCCAATTGCAGGTGTCCATTTGCATCTTCAGAGGTCTGAATACTGCTTTGGACCTACTCCGAGGTGATTTCTCCAGATCATAGCATTAGTTTATTGCCTGTGGGAGTCTCAAATGTGAGACTGGAAATGCCAGCCTTATTAATGATGTCTAGGGATAAGGTAATGCCCTATACATATGGCAAGGGAGGGAGGAAAGGCACATCAGGGGACCCATTCACATCTCCCTCCCATTTCTTTGTGAAGAGTAATGTCCATGATATGAAAGTTTAGAGGGCTGCCTTACCCTGTATGAGAAGAGGCTTTCTGGACTTCCCTCAGCTGTGGTCTAATCTCTTGCAGAATTAGAGCATTAGAACATGGGGTTTTTTCCATATCTACTTAGTGTATTGCTCACCAGCACTACATTTGATTTATTGTGCCATGTAGGTTTTTCCCCATGCATCTGTAGAAAACATGGAATAAATGACATAGACGGAGTGAAATCGTACCTCCCAGGCCTCCTCTGAAAACTTAATTAAGCCCACAGGGTCTTGTTTGGGGGTAGAAAAACAGCATGATGTGAAGTACTGAAGGCTAGTAAATATATTATTGGTGCTACTTGCTATTTCACTGAGCTAGTAGTGATGTGGAAAAAAAATTCCAAATCCATTCTTCCTGCCTGACCATTTTATTATTAGCTGCTTCTCTGTGTTTTATCCATTACTTCCTGTTGAAGGAAACTGCACTGGGGAAAAGAGAGTTTTTAAAGGTTGGTCTTAGCCTCATAAATATACACAGAGCTTCTCCGCTGAGCCTGGAATCTGTTGCTTCTATTTTTCACTCAGTATATCCCATCACACAGGCTGGACTAGAGACTTGTGGATGTGGCTTGGGCTATAAGGCAACTAGATGCAATCCACCTGGCTACAGTGGAGGTGGCAGGGGCTATAGGGGGGGCTGCATAAGGACAGAATCTCATGACCTCCATAGTAAAGCACAGTGTGCAACCACTAATTAGCTGGAAAATGTAGAGCCATCCTCAATCATTATCCCAGTGCCTGGTGACTTCACTGCTCCAGTGAATTAAATTTCATCCTTCTAGTGTTCTATTGAAGAGATTGTGGATGTTTTTGAGGTGAAGACCTGAGGTCAAGTTTAGATGGGAAGTCTATGTTGGAGCAGGTATCTGAACAGTATTGCTTTGAGTTGATGATAATGGATGGGACTGAATGAGACGTGTGTGCTCCAAAAAAACAAGCGGAGTATAGGAACAGGGTTTGTATAATGAATATGAGAGTTATTTAAGCTCCTGACTGCCACAGGAAAGAATAAAACCTGTATTCTGTGCCTGCCCTTCCTGTTTCTTCAGTGGTGGCAAACTTGGGAAATTGCCGGTACCTGAAGCTGGCTCAGTGACACTTGGTAGTCTTGAACTCTTTTGTCAGACATGTGATACACATTAGCCTTAACCAGTGAAAAAAGGGGAAAGCCAGTGTGGTGTCCACAACTGGAGGCAGTGGCAATGCAAGGGTGGCTAAAGCCACTGGTGGTGAAAGGAAAAGATCAGAAGGACATAGATTGGCACAGGAAGATTACAGATGGAAACAGGATTTGCAGGCACTTGTGTCTGGGCACAAAGCCCTCTGGCTGATTACCTTTAATCCACCAGTATGAAGCAGAGGAGTGTGTAGGAGGAGGAGGCCCAACTTCTGCCACTGTATGCAACAGCCAAACAGATTTAGAAGACATCTTTCCTTTAGAGTCTTGTTGATCTGCTTGCTTAATCCTACCCTCATGTAGACAAACGTTAACGGAAAAACACACTGACTTGCCCTGTTCGATGGCTGGTTATTAGATATGTTGATTATATTCAGTCTCAGGAGTTCCTCAGTTTTCTTCTGTTTGATGACACTGCAGAGGAAACTTCATAGTGTCTGTTTGACATTTAAAAATTTTCTCTTTAGGGCCTCTCCTTTTCATGTTGTAAGTACAAGTAGAGAACATGCATTTCTTGCTGTTGCCACATGGAAACGAATGATGGTTTTGGGTAGACACCAAATGCGGTTTCCAGAAGACTACTCTTTCCTCCCTATTCATTTTCCTCCCTATTCATTTATGTGATGTATAAAACTAACCCAAAATCTACTGGCAGGAAAAAAGAACTCTCTGGTATTCAGAGTTTCAGAGACTTTTAACAAAATGGTCTTCACCTAAGGACCAAATTGTTTCTTTAAGAAGTGTACAGAGAACACTTTGCTTTCAATTTACACTGGGGTCTGTTGGAAATTATTGCAGTGGTGAGTGACCTGTGGCAGGATCACTGAATTTGTACCAGTAAAAGCTCTGAATACTGTCTTGCAAATCTGCCTTGGCAGTCAGTGTGCTGGAGATTTACATCAGCAGATATACTTCCGGATGGTTTTACCTAGCATCACTACTGTTTCTGGAGGGTAAATGTTCTACAAGAGAAAAGACTAAGTGCTGGGAGCCCTGTGGTTTAAGCAATAGGTGTCCGTCAGACTACGTGGGTCAGTTTCCAGTTCTTAGAGATCAACACACTTCTGTCTTAGACCTTCCTTCCAGCCTGAATTGGTTGCAAATTCCCTGCTCTATAAGCAGGAATTATGGGGCTTTAATGTTTTTGAGTGAGATCTACTAGGGCTGATCTGTAACAACCACAACTGATTACATACAAACATATGGGGGGGGGAAAAAAAAATCTGTTTTAGCAGGAATAAAAAAAAGATTGAGTGCCCCTGAAGTTCTATGCCATCCATTAGACAGGGCAGAACATTTTAGTATCTCATTTCTAATGTAGTCTTTGGCCTTTTGCTGATACTGCTAATGACAGCAGGACCGAATTCACCAGCTCTTTCCAAATTTGCCAGCAGACTAATTACAACCAATCTATTCTGAAAGGTCTGCTCTTGGGTAGACTTTTTGACTGGTTCTGGTTTGCTCTGGCTCAGGTCTTACAGACAGCAAGAGCTTTGCACCATGCTCTTACTGTTCCTGCTAGTGAGAACTGGAATTGCCCACTGAATAGTTTCTTAGGCTACCCGGCCTCAACATTTTTACATTCATGCTTTTATCTGTACTGCAAAGCAGTTACACACTCTGTGACTGGGTTAGGAGTCAGAATGACAGTTCGGGAACAAACCAGAGTTTGGATGGGAAAGGAGAATAAAACCCCATATCTTTATGGGAATGCGTGTTGCTGCTTTTATGCTGGGGAACTGAGCATAAAAATGCTGTTTGTTTAATGTCACTGCCTTCACTTATTCCTGGAGACATGAAGCATTTATTAATTCCAAATTATTAAAGGAAAATCATACCCAAAGGCTAGTTTTATTATAATGTTTAGAAGCAGAAAATAGGTCGAGTGCGTTAGTCTCTTAAGAAAAAGATCTAATTAAATGGGGAGTGGGATGCGTTTTGTTGCAGAGATTTTTTTGTTTATCTGGAGCAATTTTGTTGGTAGTACAGTAGCTGGCATGTCCCCATGCTGCCTCTCATGGAGTGAGGTGTTCAGCATGAGCATATGCAAAGAGAATGTGCACAATCCACTGGGGACACAGAGGTTTCCACAGCAATTTCACAGAAATCCATAACAAATGCATAGTTATGTTAGTTTATTCCTTTCCTTTCCTGCTGTGTAAAGTATTTGATATTCAAATTAAAATGGTGCTTGTTTAGGACAATTCAGTTATAGAATAAGCCTGGTAATTGGTGCCCGTGGGACTGTTTACACTCTGCTTGGTGTAATCCACTTATGGAAAATTAATGAAAGACGATTTCCTCCTCCGTTGTAGCTGGTTTAATTTGTACACTGTGTTGATTCCTTTTCCAGCTGAAGGTTCAGATGGTTATTTGGGGACAAAAGCTCCAGTACGATAACATGCTCCCTGGAGAGCTCCTTTGGGTTATGGGTGGCTTTGGTGATTCAGAGGTTGTGCCTGAACCACACAGTGCTGTAACTCAGAAATGTCCTTTGAACTGTAGTCAGTCCTGCTCCTCCCGGGAAGGACCGGAATGGGTCATTTGCTACCTATTTATGTCCCTCTGCTGACCCCGGGGTTTTGCCCACCTGACAGAAGCAGACTGTGTCCTCCAGAGCAGAGCAGCAGTCTGCACCTTAGCATTCAGATCCAGTGTCCCAGCTCTGGGGAACCAGTTTAGAGAGTAGAGACTGTCTTTCACACAGTCTGAGTCTGACTGAGATAACTACTTTATTTTTTAGCTTCCTCAACTGACTGCACAAGACCCTTTGGTAACATTGAGGATAAGGCAAAGGGGAAAAGGAAAGGGTTATTATGCACCTAGACAGCTCATGATGTGTGCAGTTTGCAGCATTTAGTGTGATGGGATGTCAGGACCTCTTCTTATATGCTCATAAAGACATTATCAAGGTCGGTAAAGAGAGAAAACCTATCCAATGTCCGAGCTGAGGCACTGTTGTCACTGTTGCATGGATTTCCTACTTCCCATTTTGTCAGATGAGGGGAGAAAAGAAAAAGAAAAACCAGTATTTTGTCTTTTCTCAGGAATATTTTCTAGTTGTTTCACAGGGAGCTGACTGTAAGTGCTGGTTGTGTGTGAGAAATGAAGCATTTCAGTAACTGTTCAACTTTGCAGACTCTGCTAATGCTGAGTTTTGGGCTGTAGGAGCCCAGAGTTGATATGGCCAAAGCATAAACACCAGTTCTTCTGAAAATAACAGCAGCAGAATTGGGAATACTGAGAGTACAAGTAGCATCATTTTGTTATTCACAGCTGCTACAGCAAAATTTGCAGAGACCAAATCAAATGTAGAGAGCTGGTTGTCAAAGAGGAGAACAAAATCAAGGTGCTCCTACAGAAATCACCAAGCTGCATTGAGTGAAGAAAAGCGAAATGAAAGTGTTGCCTCCAACCTTGCTAGTAAAGCATCAGGGGTAACATACAGGAAATATGCTCAGTTTGACCTGGCCCTATTACCTAGATACCATCTCTTTCCTGTCTTACCCCAAACTCCCTTCCCTCCTGCAGGCGGTGGACAGACTTATTTTCTTTATCACTTCTAAGAAATGCCTTTTCTCTTCCTGTGCTTAGGCTCCCTATCTAGACTGTCTCTCCTTTGAATCAAAAATATTGCAGCTTCCTTTCTTTCTTAGTGTCCTCAAAATCTGCAAAATTGTCCCTGGGTCGGACACGATTACAAATACTGAAATTATCTATTTGATTACCATTTTGCCCGTTCTTCTGGGAACCACTTTAGGTGGGGATCCACCGTTTCTCATTTCTGCTGCTGGACATCATCTTTGGAAATAAAAGTGTTTTTGCCACATTCTTGCTTTGGTCCTTAGCTGTGCAGCACATCTCTGGACTGAGGACCTGCTCTTTCAGCCAGTATCAAGGTGTTTCTCTTCCATACTTCTGCTAAGAAATTACCTGGGATAGAGTTAGGTTGACCAAAAAGGCAGGGGGTGGAGGAGAAGATTGTTCTTCTCTCCCACTTCATCATCTCCCAAATTCATTTCATCCATGAATAAACAGAAAGGAACAAACTCTCCCTCAGTATTGATGTGGGAAATATGGCAAAATGCAATATTGCACAGGCCTTTTTCTCTGTATCAGCTACTACTGTGGCAAAGTTTGTCTGGGAAATGTGATGTTTGCCAGGTAGGGTCACTGTCACCACATGCAGCAGCTGCTGTGCTTTTTGCAAGTTCAGAGCCAAGGCAGCAAATCCTCTGCTCAGCATCCTCTCACACCTGTTGTACAAAGCATGCAATAAACCTCACCTGCACAGCACTATTAAAAGCTTGATATATTGCATGCAAGGTCCAACTCATAACGGCCTGTGTTCCACAGCCCATTTGCTATTGTGCTGAGGGGCATCTGTCTTAGCCACTGGCAGCAAGATCTTTGAAAACAAGCTTCATTTTGCATCTCTGTCCTTTGGAAGATGGGGAAGATTTACAGCCTGCAAATAATGATGATAGGTGAACTTGTGTCCTAGGGAATGGGATGGAGGCAATGAGCTTGAGAGATGAACAACTCTGGGGTCACTTGGGCGTCCTCAGTGGCATTATCAAATAGAGATGAATCAGATTCACTCTGCCTCATCGCTCAGCTCTGTTCCTGTGCAAGAGCTGAATGTCTCCGTAACGTAGTATTTTTTAAGCACTGGGCCATCTGTAAGATCCCCTCAGAGATGGGCTTAAGGGGAGACAAGGAAGTTTTTAAGGGCTTTCATTCAGATCATCAACACTTGAAGATCACAGGGGAAAAGAGATGTTTCTGGAAAAATTACTTTTTACTGGGATGTCATTAAGCCTGTTGAATGCCTGCTGTATCCAGGTGATTGGCACCTCCTGCTCTGAATTGAATGAGTCTCTGCTTGTAGTAACACATCTCCTACCCTTTTGACACTTTGAAGTCCCTGAGGACCTGAATTTTTGCTTCAAGCATGGTGAGCTTGATTATAATTTAATTTGAAAAAAATGCTGAAAGGGGCTTGCTTGAGAAGTGTCATGTCTCCTCAGGACTCCTGGAGTCAAAGACTAAGACCTCCAGTTGCCTTTTAACAAGCCCATCTTGCTTTTTGCTATGCATTAAATTCTGTTTGTGGATACTAGATGTAAATGGTAAATATTCATTCTCTGTGGGAGAATGTGTTGTCCTTCTTGCCAGGTAGCAACGCTGCTGTGGAAGGCAGAGTGCAGTGTGTGGTCACTGCAGGACCTAGGCAATATTTTGTAAACGGGGAGTTGTTTAAACAGGACATGTTGCTCAAATCCATCCTAAGAGCATGTGCCACTGGTGGAAGTCTAGTACTGAATCTGGTGGAACACGGGAAGGAACCTGCTAAATACTGTCTTATGACTGGAATGGGCAGAAGCACAGAATGATTTTAAGTTGTACTTGGTTTGCTCTGATTCTGGGAATTACTAAGGCAAGGAGTTGTGGTGAAAGAGTGTTTTGCACAAGGACCTTGCTTTAAGTGGAATCAGCATGTGAGGGTATTTGTGCTGCAGCTCTTCTAAGCAAATAAAATGAAAAGAAGCAAAAATTCCTCATAGGTAGTTGCACATTGCTCTTCCCTGTTTGTTGTCTGGAAATCATTTGGAATAGAAGAGAGCGAGGAACAGAGTACCTGAAAATCAGTCTACTGTCTGTAAAACTTATGGCAGATCCTTTTCATTTAATCCATACAGGAAATCAATATGTCTTGCAGAATCATTTGACTGTGGTTGGCAGTGAAATGATAAATATACATGAAAACAGAATTGGATTAATAATTTCTGACAGGTAATAGAATGCAGCTGTTGCCGAATGATAGTAACAAGAGAAGGCATGTTAAGTCACAGTGTCAGGGTAAGGGTGGTGGTTATAATGTCTGAATAAATTTCATGCTGTGACTGAAGACTCTCGATGGCAGATGGAGATCGACAATATAATGTTCCATTAAAAAGTCCTTTGCTTTGCTAATTCTTGACACTCTTTACCGGTCAGTAGTCTGCTCATCGATCTGGGCTGACTGAAATAGAATGTTCCCATTCTGTCTGCCTGAGCCAATAGGTTTCATTTACAATATACTGAGTTATGAAAGAGTGGGAAACTTCACTCTCCTGATATCAGCATCCCAAAGGTAGCTGTCATCATCTGGACAGAGCAGCATCTCTCTTCTAGCTTTCTCCTTTCCCAAGAGAGACTGAGAGGTTTACATTCCTTTTTTCAAGGTTTACAAAATGGTGGTAAATGCCTAGAAAAGGCAGAATGTCCATTGTGACTGGAACTTAGAATCATAAAGGATTGGAAGAGACCTCAAAAGATCATGTAGTCTAATCCCCCTGCCACAGCAGGATCACCTAGACCAAGTCATAGAATCAGTCAGGGTTAGAAGGGACCATAGGATCATCCAGTTCCTACTCCTAGGACCCCCCACCCTAGATCAGGCTGGCCAGAGCCTCATCCAGCCCGGCCTTAAACACCTCCAAGGACAGGGCCTCCACCACCTTCCTGGGCAACCCATTCCAGGCTCTCGCCATTCTCACGGTGAAGAACTTCCTCCTCACATCCACTCTAAATCTGCCCATTTCCAGCTTTGCTCCATTCCCCTAGTCCTGTCGCTACCTGACATCCTAAAAAGCCCCTCCCCAGCCTTTTTGTAGGCCCCCTTCAGATACTGAAAAGCCACAATAAGGTCACCTCGGAGCCTCCTCTTCTCCAGACTGAACAGCCCCAAACATCTAACATAAATGTTTTGAACACTGATTTGAGACTTCATAGTGAATTAAACACCTTGAATAACGTGTTTGAAAGGCTAGGAAACATGGAAATACCTGGACTTGTTGCTACACTGCTGCTTTGCTGCTCTGTGCCTCACCAAGACTTAGACCAGGGGTCCTCAAACTTTTTAAATTGGGGGCCGGTTCACTGTCCCTCAGACACTGTCGGGGGGCCGGGCTATAGTTTGGAAGAAAATGAATGAATTCCTGTGCACACTGCACATATTTTATTTGTAGTAGTGCACAAAAAACAGGAAAAAGAATGCAATATTTGAAATGAAGAACAATTGTAACCAACAAAAACAAATAATATTTCAATGTGGGCTATGATTTTGGCTAATGAGATGGTCAATGTTAGGTTCCATATTTGTCGCTGCTAGTCGTAGCAAGTGATGCAAGTGCTCATCAGTTAGTCTGGATCTGATTGGAGATTTCAGATGTTTCATTCAGGAAAAAGTCTGCTGCCAAAGATGGTTGTGATTTTGAGTGCATGGTTCCTGAGACTATGATATGTCTCTGAGGGGAGAGATGCATAGAAATTACTAAGGCTGCTTGACTTGAATGCATCTTTCAGCGAGTCACAAGTCTGTCGTTCGGCCAATTCCATTTGGTAAATCGGATCAACAGTTTCAATATCAACAGAAAATGGGTTCTGGAAAAGCTGTCTGTCCTGTTCATGGAGACAAAGCTCTTTAAATCTAGTTTGAAACTCCTTTTGCAACATTTCTAGTACATCCATACATGTTTTGTTTGGGAATGCAACTTCTGATTTTTCTGCAGTCAGGTTTTGAGTTGTAGGGAGATGGCAGAAGTTTTCCTTCTTTACTTGGTTAATGAGCAGGTCTAAATTGACTTGAAGTGCTTTCACATGTGAATACATACCGCAGATGAGCTTCCCCTTTCCTTGAAGTTAGACATTGAAATTGCTGAGTAGCTCTGTTATATCTGTCAGAAACACAAGGTGCCATTTCCATTCTGCATCTTTGAGCTCTGGTACTTCTTTGTTTTTAGAAAGCATAAAATCATAAACCTGTGGAAGTCAGTCATAAAATCATTTCAAAACTCTCCCTCGACTCAGCCAACGGACTTCTGTGTGCAGAATATCTTCATAGGCAACATTTAGCTCAGACAGAAATTCCTGAAACTGTCTGGGTTTAGTGCATGAGCTCTAATGAAGTTAACACAAGAAACCACAATTTTCATGACAGAGTCCAGCTTCAGTGAGTTACAACACAGTGCTTGTTGGTGGATGATGCAGGTGTATAACTATTGGATGTGAATGGTTGTGTTTGTCTATTTCTTTGTTAACGCATGCAACCACTCCTTTCATGGACCCCACCGTGCTAGGAGCACCATCAGTTGTCACATTGAATAGTTTACCCCAGTCCAGCTCCAAATCATTCAAAGTTTGGCAAAATTTCTCATAGATATCCTCCCCTGTAGTTGTTCCTTTGATGCTTTTCAGTGCGGCAAGCTCCTCTGTGACTTCAAAAGAATCATTTGTCCAATGAATGAAAATTAGAAGTTGTGCAGAATCACAAACATCATTGCTTTCGTTGAGTGCCAATGAGAAATAAAGTTTTTTTGAGTTTTGCAACTGCAGATTCAAATTTTCCCCCATTTCTTCAATCCTTCGTGTAATTGTAGGTCCTGAAAGACTCACTGTCCTAAATAAATCCACCTTCTCTGGACACATCTCTTTGGCAACAGAAAGAAGGCATTCTTTAGCAAATTCTCCCTCTATGAATGCTCTGCCGGTGCACCCTGTGAGCTTGGCAGCTTGATAGCTTGCTCGAAGTGATGATATATGGAGCTGCTTTTGCTTCACAAAAGTATTTTGCTGAGTTGCCTATCCATGTTTCAGTCTTAATATGTTATCTTTTCTCACTTGTCCGACCAAAGAATCATATTTATCTTTATGTTAAGTTTCGTAGTGTCGACGCAAATTGTATTCCTTGAACACAGACACCGAATTCTGGCATATCAGACAAACAGCTCTTTCTTTGTACTCTGTGGAAAAATAATCAGAAGTCCACTTTTTTTGGAATACCCTGCACTCAGAGTCATTTTTTCTTTTTTTGACATGATGGTGTGCACGCTTTCCACTGATGCTGGCTGGTTTGTGCTGCCTGGCTTGTCCTGCCTGGGAGCGGGAGGGAGGGAGAGATGAGGGAGCCACCCACCTCGCTGATGCCTCTGCCCCCCTTCTCAGCCCTGCCGCACAGTTGGCAGGAAGTCATCTGCGGCCGCTCGGTTTCCGCCCCCCAACCCCCGGTGGGGCAGGAGGCAGGGGTGTTATGTAAATACCGGCGAGCTGCACTGGGGACCCTGGGGGTCCGTATCTGGCCTGTGGGCCGGGGTTGGAGGACCCCTGACTTAGACACATTGCCTATTGCAGAGAAAGCTCTCCCTCTCAGGTTGAGCAGTGCTCAGTATAGGTTTCTACTTCCATCTTAGTAGACCATGTAGAATTTTTAATTTGAGGAGTTTCCCTAGGAATTCATACTCCACTCTGCAGATCTAGGTGGATGTCTGGTAGTGAAACACTGTAAAGGGAAATACGTTTTCAACCCTTTTGCAGCCTTTTGGGACATAAGGAGGCAGATAATGATGTGACATAATTATTGTTCTTGCTTGAACATAGAATCTCATCTTTAAAAGGAAAAGATACTACTTTAAAAGCATGTTTGTAGTTTTTCTTAGAATCTCTTCAGACAAATTCAAGCCTCCCCAGTTGTTCAGAGGGACTGAACAACTTGGAAACCAGCTGCCCTGTTCCTCAACACATATTGACATTTACTCTGTTAGCAGTTAACTTCATCATGAACTTACTTATTTACCCTAGCAGCATCTTTTTGTCTGAAGGCCCCGTATCTCAGCCAGCATCTGCTTCCCCCTGCAAGACAAGTGAGTTAAGTGACAAGACACGTTAAGTGAGAAAATACACAGTGTGTACAGAGATTGGGCAATGCACTGACACACAGCGGCCCTGAACCTGGTGTGATTTAACATGATTTAATCTGCTAAGCATTTTTGTGTTAGTTAGTTGTCTTCTAAAGACTGAGAATTCCTGTAAGGGATGAAGTGATTGGAACTTAAAAAAGGATCTGGTTCAATATGTTTTATAACAGCAAGAAACCTTTAACATGGGGAGAGACTGGATTTAATGGAATTGTTCAGGTGTAGCTCATCTACTGTTGTGTCATGAAACCATCCAGGCTGCCATTTTATTACTCAGCCAGGACCCGGACAAATATTTTAGTGAGACAGAGCAGAGAAAGTGGCAAAGAGAGTAATAGGTAGCACTGGAATTAAGCAACTCTTAGTGCAGCTTGTTTCAAAGGTTATACTAATGTAATTTTTCAATTAGATACAAGTATATACTGGTGTGCTGCTGGCATGGATGCTACCAGGATTTGTAATGTCCATCATATCAGCCACAGATAATTTAATAATTATTTCCTTGGTGGAAAAATGTTTTTAATTAGAGCACTGCTTGTTATCTTTGCAGGATTATTTAAACCAGCACTTGGAGTGCTGGCTTGGTAACATCCCTGTAAGAAGTATTCTGCCAAGTGTACAACCCATAGATCTTGAGATAGACTCATTTTGCCTAGCTTAATGGTTTCACATACCAACTTTTACAGTGATTAGAAATAAAACCACCTCAGGAGATTATTTATCTATACCCAGGTTTAATTTTCATCAGTTAGAAATGTGGATTATTTTCCTTAATATTGTTGGTTTCCTAGTGTAGTTGTTTTTCCTAATACTTGTTGTTTTCCACCTCTTTCTGTCATATCTATCTTTAATTTCTCAACACATATTGGCAGTTTCAGTATCACTTGGTCATGCTAGGCATTGAATAACAGTATTTAAAAAGAAAGAGGCTTTTTGTTTGCAGTTCTCTCTAATCTGGACAGATCCTCAGCTTGTTGCAGAACTTAACCTCTTTTGCCAGCTTCCACTCCTGAGTGAGGTTGCTACTAAATATGGAACATATTCTGATACTGCTCTTGTACAGAAGTGGCACTTTGCAGTGTGACTGCAGAGCTTTTCTGAGTAAAGCTCCAGCAGTCCTGTGTATTGGGAAAGCATCATCAGTACAAAAAGTATTCTGTTACATGAAATGTTTTCAGGGATTATCTGATTTTCTCTAGCAATATTGGCCCTTTATTCAGAGGAAAGAGCCCAAACTCTCTTTTCACCCAGCTTTTATTCTCAGCCTCTTTGGCTTTTGTGCCTAATGAATGCCAGTGTTTGCAAATACACATTTGTCAAGAATGGAAAAGGCTTTGTTCAACTTCCCCACAAGGAAGAAAAAAACCCTATTTGCACAACTAATCCTACTTATGACACGTGTGCTAGAACAGGAAAGTAAAATACTTGCCTTAAGTAGCACAAAGTGTGAGACAAACACAGACAAACATGGATCTCTTGGCTGTGTTTGACAGATGTCAGCCAAAGCCTAGCCAGACTTCATCTGCTAAGGCTGAAAAACTTCTGGCTTTTAACACTATGTGCTGCACTGGCATGTTCCCAGGAATACAGAAGATGAATGCTTTCTGGTAACTCTTAGGAACATTCAGCTGAGATTTAAGGTCAATATTCTACTCACACAGGAACTTCTGTGTTTCTAGCTTGTACTGTAATGAGATGAGTTACTAGCCAGATGCTCAGGACAAATGAAGCCAGGTTTGATTTCCCTCTGCCATGTGCTTCACCTGGATAGAGTGGATGGAAAGCAGAGCACAAGGGTTCTGCCACAGCACGTGTTTCATAGACACTGCTATGAACAAGGTGAAGAGATAATTGCTGAAGCAGAGCAAGGCGGGTACCTCCTGTTTCCAATACAAGCACGTTGTATGCTGCAGGTGCATCTGTGATATGCAGGCATGGATCTTCTTGGTTTTGTAACACACGCAAATGTTATAAACCACTCTCCATCACACAACAGTCCAAGTTCCATCACAGGACAGCAAGGTTCCAAATTCCTGAGCCAGTCCCTTCTGATTTTGAGCTTTTTTAATATTCAGTTTACCCGGAGTAGAGGACTGCAGAAGACAAACCTGGGCTAATCCAGCAGGGAGCTAGTAGTCTTGTTCTTTCAGCAGATTGAAGGGAAGAGCTTTACACATGCCAGTAGTTTCTTCAGGGCAAAAATGTAGATTTGTCTCCGGCCTGTGCAGTTTTCACTGTTCTTCGGGGGGAATGAGATGGGCAGAGGACAAGAACTTAAGGCTTAAGTAATTGTTTCTGGTTGATGTGTGCTGTCCTGTATCTGCTGCGGGCTGTTGCAAAATAAGGTAGGTGTTTGTATACGGGAAAACACTAAATGAGATATCTTTGTTCTGCTGGTCCATAGCAGATGCAGAAATCAGTGTTAGTTTTTATGAAGCCTGTGCTCTAACCAGCTCTTGCTGTTTTAATGCTAATGAATAGCCAGGCTGTGACCCTTCCCTGAAGGGCAGCCTGCAGCAAGGCCTTTGTGTAACTGCTTAATGTTTGTCTCGTGCTCCCCTCAAGTGTGAATATAACCTGGAAAATGCAGAGGTTGACTTCACTAGAGCAGCCTGTACCTGTCTGAGAGCTGCAGGATAGGACAGCAGTGAGTTGGGACATAAGCTGTGTCTGAGTCACACCTCTTTCCTATGGCACCGCCATTAGTGCCAGTCATGTGGGGCACTGAGCAAAGGCTTGGTCCAGGTCATGATCAACCACGAGGTGAATGTTCCCTTTAGTTTAATATGATGCCTTCTAAAGACTCCAGGCAAAGCATGCAATGTGCTGGGACCCTAGCAAAAACAAAGCACACAAAAAGCCCCCCGTGTCTGTCTCTAAAATGATATGAGTAGTGTATCTGATTTATGAAAAATGTATTAATGTGACTTGGGAACAGCTTGTGCTTTCACACTAAATAAAAGGAGAAGACAGAAGAGGGAACTCAAATGTCTGTGAGCATACTCATGTATACAAATGACTGTCATAAATCTTTTTGCATGATTGCTTTGCTTTGTGGCATCTCCTAGGGGAGTTCTGCAGGGGAAAAAGCCCTGCGGTTTGTGAAACTGGAAAAAAATTTGCCAAAGAAAATGGATTTGCTGATATAATTATGCAATTCATGTAGAACATATTTGGTCTGCTAATCAGGACAGAAGGGAAAAGCCTAGACAGTGCTGTTAGTTCAAGGGAATTGAATGAAAAGACCAAACATCCTGGGTGAGACTGCTCTAGCCCTTAGGAGCCAGGCCTGGCTCTGGAGGGAGTGGGACACAGAGCCCTGCAAACCCTGCTAGCATTTCATGACTGAGGAAAGAAAATGCTTTGTTCTTGTAAGATGGGCTGTGGAGAAAACAAATTCCTCAGCTAGTATAAATCTGTCTTGACATCGGTGCTCATTCACATTACCTGCAGATTTGGTCCACAGCATCCTCAGTCTGGGTTTAAAGTCACTCCTGATTGCAGTCAGCCTGGAGCTCAAAGTAGGATGCAGAGCTCCCCTGAAAAGCAAGATGAGCCCTGTGAAGCTCATCTCCCACGGGGTTTCATGCTGTCATGGCCAGACCCAACCTTGTGCCCAAGCCAGCATTCCTCTATGACTGTCTGGCATCTCTGCCTGCTGCTTTCCTCAGAGCAGTGTTCCCATTGTCACTTCAGGTTGAATGGTGGGTGATTCTTTGATTCATCTTCCTTTTGATGTCTAAGGGAGGAGCAGGTGAGTGAGATTGGGCAGAGAGGAGAACTGAGTGGAAAGACCACAGAAAAGGAACAGCTAAACCATTTGTGCAGCTGTGATGTGGTTGATAGTGTTGTGCTTTTCCAGGAGAACTCTGTTGCCTGCAGCAGGCCAGGTCTCACTCGCCAGACCCAAGCTAAGAGAGTGTGACTGGCAGCTCTGTGGCTTGTTCCTGCCTCTGAGTGTGTGGCCCTGATGTTGATCTGAACTGTACATGCTGCTGTCACACATATTGCAGGGGCCCAGGGCATACCTGAGAGGTATTTCTGCAATTAATAGTTTGCAGAAGTCAGCCTCTTAATCAGCCAGGCTTTTGCAGCGTGTTCGTGGAACGGTTAAATAATATTAGTAGTTATAAATATTACCAATAATTGACTGTTAAAGTATCCTCAGAAAGGATATTTGGATATTAATGAAGGATTTACTTTGACGGTATTAAGGACTTTTAGCAAACCATGGTGAACGTGATTCTCTTTTCTGAGAACATGTGATAGAAGAGCTCAGAGCAACACTCATGGTGATACCCTCATGCCTGTCCTGAAATGATGCCAGTGAGTTCAATCAAGCTGATCTCTCCTGCTCTTCCTAACATCAGCCATCTGGCTCCATTGCCTTTGTGTTATGCATGACCAGCCAGCTGGACATCTGCACGTGTCAGCTTCCAGAGCCCTAAGCCTCTCTTGGACAACAACCACCTTCAGGGCTTGACAAGCAGCTCAGACTTCCGTGAAGGTGTAACTCCAGAGAAGCTCTTCCCATTATACTCACTGGAAAAAGCAGTAAGCATGTGGAAAGCTATCACCTCCTCTTTCTGTCATTGAACTGTGAAGCAAAAAGAAAAAAAGGAACAATGATTGTAGTGGTGCTGTTAGCATGGAGAAGCAAAGTCCTCTACTGCTGTATGCTTCTGTGATTTTAATTTTGTTTCAAAGGAGCTAAGCTTCCCTTCCTTAAACTAAAAGCAAAATAATTTGTCTTTGATAAAAATTTGTTCCTTTCACTTGAAAGCCTCTGAATTTTGAAAGTCACTAGAGGATCCCTTTTGTCTTTCTTTGCAGTTTTTGAAGAAGCCCAAGAGATCTGTGCTGAAATGGGAACCAGTGAAGCTTATTCTGTGGTCTTCTTATCCCATGCTCAGTTACCCCATTCAAAGCATTTGTTTAGCCAGACAGCTCTCAGCAGAGACGAGCGTCAGCAAGGGACTGCCTTGGCTCATCTACCAAGGCATTTGCCCAAGACTTTAAATCCTCTTGTAAGTCCCAGCTGCAGTTGTAGGAAGACCATCTCCACTTCACCTCTCTGGCGTGGGGAGGACAGCTTGAGTGTGAAGGACTTGATTAAGGTAGTGTTCAGACTACCTGTAAGCAGCCATTTATTCTGGGAAGCAATATTTTGGCCAAGAGGCTTAAATGAGTGTGCCATAACTCAGTGCTTCATAGGACAGAGTGACAGAGAGAGGATGGGACATATCTTGCTGCAAAATCCATTCTGTTTGCCTTTGAAATAATCTTTGATAACTCAGAGAAAGGTTCAGCTGTGCCTTTCATGGAACAGCAGTGAGGATGGTAAAAACTGCTTATCCCTACTTATGCAGCCCTTTCTTTCATATTAATCGCCATCCCTCTCTCTGTCTGGGCTGCCAAGGACTGACTCAATTTGTGTGTTCAGCAGAGTAGTGGGATGGCAACAGTACCACAAGCAGTTCTTGCTGCTGCCATCCAATTTTCTGTGGGGTGAGTAACATTAGTTACTGGATGCAGCAGGATTTGGTGGGTTATTTACCTGTGCTGGAACCTCTCTGATTAGCCCTTCAGGCCTCCTGTTACTTTTATTGGAAGCCAACTCTGCTGCAATTTGCCAGCACAGGTTAATAGGACAGATTAGCATTTCATTACTGTGATTATCTTATTGTTCTTGATGTGACACTGACCATGATTTTGAAGTACTGTGAAAAAAATGGAGACACAAGTCCCACTCATAAAACCAGACTTTCGCTTAAAGAAGTGATCGCACAGGCACTTGGGAGGCAGCATGCTGTGTAAGCATTAGTAACTGGATACAGGAAGATTTAGTGGATTCTTCTAGTGGACCAGTATAGAAAACATTGCAGAGCTGATGCATCTTCAGCCTTGGGCTATGTCTGTAAGCATCTGATTGAACAAGACCCAACGGGAGACTAAAGATCTTGCTCTTCTGTTTCACACTTTAAGTACAAAAGTTTTCTTCTGTAGTGCTGTTATTTTTTTAATTTTACCCAGAGTTGATTTCCTTTCTCTGTGTGTACTACCATAGACTGTGGGATTTTTGTCTACTCTCCTAAAATTACTGGGTGAGGGAATAGCTCAGTAGCAGATGGTTTCTTGGCAGTTTGAAGCACAAACCTGAGTTAACTATGGAGTTAAGAACCTGGTTGTATCAGGTCTGACTGCCTTCTGGTTTCTTAGCATAATATTGTAAATTAAATTTTATCGAGTAGTATCATAGAATCATTAGGGATTGGAAGGGACCTCGAAAGATCATCTAGTCCAGTCCCCTGACATAGCAGGATCACCTAGACCAAGTCGCACAGGAACACATCCGGGCGGGTTTTAAACATCTCCAGAGAAGGAGACTCCACAACCTCCCTGGGCAGCCTGTTCCAGTGCTCTGTCACCCTCACTCTGAAGAAGTTCCTTCTGATATTTATTTGGAACCTCCTATGTTCCAGCTTACAACCGTTGTCCCTCGTCCTATCACCAGATGACACCGAGAAGAGCCTGGCTCCATCCTCCTGACACCCACCGCTCACATATTTGTAGACATTAACGTGTTCCTCCCTCAGCTTTTCCCCATAAGGGAGGTGTTCTACATCCTTCATTGCTCTACACTGAACACCCTCCAGCAGTTCTGTGTCCTTCTTGAATTGAGGGGCCCAGAACTGGACGCAATACTCCAGATGTGGTCTCACTAGGGCAGAGTAGAGGGGGAGAAGAACCTCTCTCCATCTGCTAACCCTTCTGATCCAGCCTAAGATGTTGACAAGAGCACATTGCTGGCTCATAGTCATCCTGCTGTCCACTAGGACCCCCAGGTCCCTTTGTCCTACACTGCTCTCCAACAGGTCACACCTACCTGCAGTTGTTCTTGCCCAGATAAATAAGTTATGAGACATTAAGATCTCTTTAAGGATGAACTCTCTATCCCTCTGTAGTCCCTGATGACATTTGTGTTATTTATGAATCATCCTATGATGATGTTGATGGCTCTGAGGTACACTGGATAGATGGTATCTAGAGGGTTGAAACTTGCATCTCCTGACACTTATGCCTCCTGCTCTAATCAGATGGGAGTCAAAGGATCCAATGGAAAAAATATATTTCTTTTAGCTACCATTCTTTGAAAAACACCGATATATTATTAGTATGCAGACTGCATGTCGCAGACCGTTCCTTCTCAAGCAATAATTTTTCTCTTTACAGCTGGAGTGAGAGCCTGAAAATCTACTAAATGTAGAGCCATTGGGCCTATTTCCCATTGGATTTACTTCCATCTGTGCGCAGAATCCATCCAGGACAAAGAGCAGAGTTTTGCAGAGGTTTACATGTCTGGCAAGTGCCAGGGTGGAGAGAATACGGCTCCGTATGTCTCTATGGGAGACAAGTAGTTCATGAAATCAGAATGTGATGTGGTTCATGATTTTTGCTTTGCTAAGCCTGGGGGCCTTGTCATGTTGGTTTGGGGTATTGATGCATTCTCTACAGGAAAAAAATTGCTGGAGAAAGAACTGAAATGTGCGGCAGATAACACTGCCACTGTTGATCACAGATCTAAGAGTGATGATTTTTTTATATTAGGTAAAATAACAGTGTCTAATCAAAGAGATTTGTCTTTTCACTCAACCTCCAGCCTCCCAATCACAGTATTTTTCCTCTGTTATTTTTTTCTCTCTTCCCCTTGAAGTGCAATCATCAACAGTCCCTGTTTACAGCAGTTTGATGTTTATAAAGTGATCCAATCAGAGCTTCACTTCTGGGCAGGAGTAAATAAATTCATCAGGCAATTGATGCTTTTTTTGCTGCTGTTATGATAAATGCTGCCATCAATTATACCAGTCTGCTCAGACTGCAAGGAGCAGAACTAGCTGAACATTGCTGCCTGATAGGAATGACAAGACAATATGTGCTGCCTCTCTTTATGCTTTGTATTCGCAAACACCACTCTCCAATTCCACTAATTTGTTTGCTTGGATTAGGCAACAGATTAAGAGATGTTTTTAGTTCATGCTGGAGTGTAACACATGTTAACATTTTGGCAAGAACCTCAGAATTCTCTGCGTTGGGCTGGAACCAACCATGTGGGGAGGGTAGCCTGATTCACTTTGCAGTTGCACCAGCCCCATGTCATTGGAGCTTGTTGAAAGAGCAATGTCTGGCTGGGACCACTACTTAGTACGGTACAGAACAATGTCTGGCTGTCACCAACTGAGTGCAGAACACGGATGGTGGATGGTAGCACTGTAGAATTACCTCCTTCCCAAACTGAATTCTTCATGAAAACGTGGTACTGGTGCGAATACTGAAGGCGTGTTGAATTTGAGGATGTCGTAGGTGGTAATTTTTAGGAGTTTTTCTGTTGTTTCAGCTCAGGACAGCAATAATAAAGTAGCAAATGGCTTTTGTTTGACTTCTGCATGGGATTCGGGGTGCTCACTCTTTTGTTCCTGCATGGTGCTGATCATAGTCCTTGTATAACGCGATGGCAAAAGATTTTTTAGAGAAGTGCAAACCAAACCAGCAGATAGCACGATGTAAAACCTAAAGTACATTTAATATAGTCTAAGAGATCCCTTTTTTGATCACAAACTGTGAAGAAGCAGCATTGTGTGAATTGAAGGAAATCAATTAATTCAACAGAGAGTTCCATTTCCTTGTTTGAAATTAATAAGCAGCCAGCAGCATTTCAGAGTTGGACGTTGTCACCAAAATACCTAGGAACAAGTGCACCTCACAGTTGAAAACAGGAGTAGACATCCAACATCTGCTTCTTTTGGTCCCGGGTTCACGTGAGAGTACATTTATTTGACACTTGGAATTTCTAAGTTTGACAAATATGTGCACACCCCACAGAAACACAGCTGGTGAAGGGTTGATAATTTGTAGTCTAGCTGTTCAGAGAGAAATTTAATGAAATATAACAAGGGTAAGTGTAGACTCTTGCACCAGTATAGGTTGGGGACTGACTTGTTGGAGAGCAGTGTAGGAGAAAGGGACCTTGGGGGTCCTAGTGGACAGCAGGGTGACCATCAGCCAGCAATGTGCTCTTGTGGCCAAGAAGGCCAACAGCATCCTGGGGTGGATCAGAAGGGGGTGGTTAGCAGATGGAGAGAGGTTCTTTTCCCCCTCTACTCTGCCCTAGTGAGACCACATCTGGAAGATGATCTTTCGGGTTCTCTTCCAATCCCTAATGTTCTTTGATTCTATTTAGTAACATGCACACAGCAGCTAAAGCCAGAGCAGAATTCTGTCTGTGGTATGCCATCACAAAGGCTTTATTTGTCATGTCTGTGGTTTTCCTTATCTCAGTCATTTGTTGTTCAGGTGCTGTGTTGGGGTGGCATTTGGTGTTTGTTTGGATGGGAATGGAGAGGACCACAATCAGTCCTGATGTAATGAACACCACTAGCATGAATTTCAGACCTGTGTGCCGGTTGGATGTGGGTGAAGAAGTAAGTAATCCTTAGCTTAGTAACAATATCGAACTTCTCTTTCTTGTCTGCCTCACTTGCTCTGACAGGAGACTGAACATAACTGACCATCCGGTCAATGTTAATAGCTGCTGTTGGTTAGGCTGTGCTTGGCAAAATAGCAGAAAATAACAAAAATACTGCAGACTGCCAAGTTACACAGGTAGGTGTGAGCTCAGAGGTTGACCCAGAAGTGCAGCTGCAGCAAGAGAATGCTGAACAGGGCCAGAAATCTTTGTGTGCATGTGACTGTTGCAGACATAGGGTGTTTGTGCAGCTGGTTCTCTGCCACCTGCAGATCCAGCCAGAATCAGTGACGGTGAACACAAGGAAAGCTCTAGAGGAAAATGAGTGCAAGTTTTCAAACTGAGAGTGTGATCCTCTGCATTTCGGATCTCAAACGTTCAACAGCTTACTAGGATTGATAGAGAATCTCGTTCATTATGGTGTAGCATGGGTCATAGCCACTCAGTTATAAACTGAAAAAACCCACAAGACAATATCCTTATTAAACACAGAGCAGGGTCTGCCATCTGAAAGAAGGAAGGCTGGACCCTGTAATGTACTTTGCAGAGAAAAATTTTGAGAGGACATATAAATGGCATTTACAAACGATCAGAAGAGTGCTCCACTAAAAGCATCCAGACAGAGAAACTCACTGGAAGATAAGAAATGGGTTTCAGTCCTTATAGCAGTTCATTGTCTGCAGCAAAAGGATTTGGTCTTTTTAGCATTTCTTCCAAGTATTCATCTGCCTCCTTATCGAGATTTTGAGCTTTAATCTAATGGAGTTTTGAATTCCCAGAAAGGTTGTGTTGTATGGTTGAAAGATGAAGGCTAGTTTGAGGCATCATTTACTCTGTTGTCCTACCAGCTACTTCTTTATGTGCCATAACACAGGTAATGAGTGCTATTACACCAGTATAAAGCAATGGTCTGATGTACAGCCTCTGCTAAGGAAATGGTATCAATCTTGTGCTGCTTGAAGCTGAAGGTCTGTGCTCTGGATGGTATAGACATACTGCTTTCCCTAGATGGGACTGATGGGCAGCAAGCAATAAAGGTCTTGACTGATTTTTCAGATTAGAAAGGCCTATCTTATGCTTTCCAGGCTTCTGTATAAATAGAAAGTGCTGGAATTTTTTAATCAGAGTCAATATTGAAAAGGATTTTCTGATTTCCTGGCAATCACAGTATCACAGAACATTAGGGATTGGATGGGACATTGAAAGATCAATTCCCCTGCCAGAGCAGAGTTCAGAAATGAAACAAGGACTATGAGAATTTCACATCCTTCTTACTCTCCACCTTCTCCAGACATGATAAAGGGAAAAACTTTGATAAGCACTGAATGTTGAAATTAAGTTCAAGTTGCATTTTCTGTTCTGTAGGTCAGTTGCAAGGCGGAAGTCAGTTGTCCTCTCTCTGGAAGTGCCTGAAGTACCTTTTCAATTACATTTTTTTTAATTGAGAAAGACATTCCACTGCCTCTTATTCTGAGCTCCTATATGTTCAGCTGCTCTAGGGGAAAAAGTTTGTATTAATAGGAGCCATTTGCCCCCTCTGGTACCCCACATCGTGTTTGTGCCCTGAGTGTGCAATGCTGTGAACTAACCAGGCTGTTACTGTTCTAATTGCAGTTGGTCACAATAGTGACACAGGAAAAATTGCTAAATCAGTCAATCTCATTTTGAAGAGAATTCCTTTTTCTTGAATGAATTGCCGACGGGGTCAGCAAGTGACAACTCGCCCTGGTCCTCCAGTAAGTTGCCTGGCCGTGGACTTGGAGAGATGCAGCTTCCCAGCCTTGATAGCCTGATACCTTTTTAGGACCAGTACAAAGTAGGCTGCTTAGCTGAGTTTCCAGGCGTGACCTCTGTATTTGGATGCCTTGGTTTTCAGCTGCCTGTTGCGAGGCAATGTGCCCTTGGTGCAGGTGTGCCATCCCAGTTCTATCTGATACCATTAGCTTTGGTGAATGAGGGCTGGCTTGCCAGATCCTCATCTGCAGTTGTAGGTGTATCTGAGGTGTATTTTTCTATTTGGTGTGCATCGTAGCTTTAGGTTTACTGTCCAGTGGATGATGGCAGTACCTGGTACCTCAGCTAAACAGATTTATTCTTCACCAGCTTTGTGCTCTGCCCGTTGCTGGCAGTGCATTTAGACTGCTTGACAGGGGGGAACCAGACAAAGGAAACAACCTTTTAAATGCAGGGTAACAAGGTACCACGCTGCGGCTAGTTGTGAGCTGTTCTGCGAAGGGAACCAGGCAGGGGAAGAAAAAGCTGTTTTGAATTTCAGACTGATTATAAATGACAAGTTCTCAGGGAGCATAAGGAAGGAACTACTGTACATTTTATAACACCGATACCCTTTGTTACACTACAGACAAAAGCAGGCTTTGACTTGAGACTACAGGAGAATACAAGATGAGAGTCTATAAAGATGGAACATATTGATCTTCCCTTTATCTTTTCAAAGCATTACTCTTTTGTCAGGGGTTCCTATTTTTGTATAGTGTCATGTCCCTATCTTCTAATACTTTATGCATTTCAGTGCCCCTTTTCCAGGGAAACACTACATTCATCTTTCCTTAATTACATTTTTTTAAAAGTAAATATTTTTGAGTAATGAAACAAATATATTTACAAATAAAAATGTTATTTTTAAAATGAGAGAGTAAAAATGGGTTGTTCCTAGCTTGGCATGAAAGCATACAGCTTCATGTTCCTCACTGAAGATATATTGATTATATGAACTAAGCATCTTTTTCTTGAAGCCCCAGTTCAGAATGCGTTATTTTGAAATATGCTGCCTCCTATAAACTCTGAAAAAAAGAAGACTTAAATAGAGAGGCAGGAGACAGGAAATACAAAAATAACACGGTTTTTTGTTTGTGGATAGAATACTGGTAAAGAGATGTATCAAAATCCAAAATTAATTCCTTAAGCTTTTTCACTGCAAGAGAAAAATTAAAATTTTCACATTTCTTTGGATAAGAATCTGGTCCTCTTAGTAGCAGGGTGTAATTTAGAAATGTAAAAAGAGTGGAAAGAAGTGAAAATTTTGAAACGCCTCTTTTAAAAATGTATTTGAAAAAAATTCTACTAACAGAGGCAGTAAATGTCTTTGACCCATTTTGGGGCGTCTGAATTCTATTTTTCAGCGAATTAAACAATCTCCTGGGTTAGCCAAGCCACTTGTTCCCATGTCTTGAGCAAAGGGTGCTGTTGTATCACTGCCATGTTCTGACCATGTACAAATGCACCACCAGTGAACTTCCCAGAGATAAGTGTTGACTAATCACAGAATCACACAGAATTACAGAATGTTAGGGATTGGAAGGGACCTCAAAAGATCGTCTAATCCAATCCCCCTGCCACAGCAGGATCACCTAGACCAAGTCACACAGGAACATATCCAGGTGGGTTTTAAACGTCTCCAGAGAAGGAGACTCCACAACACACCAGGGCAGCCCACTCCAGTGCTCTGTCACCCTCACTGTGAAGTTCTTCTCATATTTATGTGGAACCTCCTCCTTTCCAGTTTATACCCATTACCCCTTGTCAAATCACCAGATGACATTGAGAAAAGCCTGGCTCCGTCCTCCTCACACCCACCCTTCACACACTGGTAAATACTTTCTAGTAAAATATAGTGGATGTAATGTGATGAAACAACCACAACCATTATTCAAGATGCAAACCTTAACTCTCCATTTTCAGTGAGGAAACAATTGAATCTGTCCCAAATCAGTTCTTAATCCACAGCCCCTATAAATCAAAGAAGCACAGAATTAAGTTTCAATTGACTTTCCTGACTTCAAGCGTCAAACAAGAATCTCTCGAAAGGTGGAGGGAATTCTGCAACCTAAGATGAAAATGCCCTGCAGTCAGCTCACCAGGATGCCGCTGCAGGTGCGGCAGGTTTCCAGCACCAGCAGCCTGTTTGCAGAGGCTCTCATAGTCCAGCTGGGAGATGACAACTGTGTTATCGCAGGTAGACTGAGAAAAATGAACTCGAAAAATGGACTTGCAAGCACACAAATGTTGAATGGTCTCTGGTTTTCACAAGCTTTGCTTCCCCAGAAGAAGACTTATCAGGATGGAAACTATTCGGTGTTGTAGATGTGTCAGTGGGGGACATTTATCCATGTGAAGACTAAAGGAATTTACTAGAAGTTCAAGATCATAATTTTGGAGAGTTTTCTTTCTTCGTGCTTCTTTTCTGATTTGAACTTTTTCTTTCAATTCAGTACAGAAAGTTTATATTTCTTATCGTGTACGTTGTTTCATGAAAGCAAGTATAAATGGAGTGCCACAGGCTTTTTGTCTGAACGTTTTTCACAGGTTTTAAAGGAACCTAATAAATAACTATATTGCTTTCTTCTCTTCAACAAAGAAGAGCTGGGGCTTTGAATCTTTAAAATCCTTCTTATTTGCAAGAGCAATAGAGAATTCAAAGGTCCACAGGTCTGGCTGCAGTTGTGTAGTTCAGTTTTGTTCTATTTTTACTGCAACAGAAAACGGGAGTTTGCCCTCAAATCTGGCAGATCTGAGATAGGTATTTTCTCAAGTCTGTGTAGGTTTTTGCAGCCAGTTCTACTGTTTGTTTTCTGGAATTTCAGTGCTGCTTTAAAACATCACCTGCTACAGTTTTTGTTGTTTTAATGAAGCATTGTCGGTGGTCGTAAATGCATACCAGCCTTTCAGTTACATGCCAGTTCCTTTTCCAACTTGTATTGTCAGAGGAACACACAGAGAAAGAGAAGTTTCTGTTCTGTTTTGCCTCCAGCAGGATCCTTCTTTCAACTTTTCTACGTGAAAGTGCTACAAATTCATTTGGGTGCCCTTGCTTGAAAGGCTGAAGCACCTTTTCATTTTGGAATGATGATATGAAAAGTTTCCTGTGGTCAGAGAGTGTTTTTCTCCCATAAATAAGCAGAACAATGCTTGGGGCTGTATCCTGAGCCGCCATACCTCCATTTACAGGCTACAGTGTGAAAACAAATGCTAGAGGCATTTTAAAAAGACATGAAACTTGGGATTTATTTGCAAATATCAATATTAATATTAAATTAAGTAAAGAATGAGAAAGGAAAAAAAATAGCCTGAAAGAGCAAAAGAACTGCAAGAAACAAACAAAACATTACTTTTTAATTGGGTTGTGCATTATCTAATTCCCTTTTCTAATCCAGTGTAAGCAGCTGGCTTGTGACAGTATATTCCCAAAAGAATAAGCAATTTTTCTCTAACTACCAAATTGTGTCCATCATGGCAATGTTTAGTGTCTTGTTGCCTATCAGATATAGAATTTAATGCTTTCAAACTAAAAGGGTCTCATCTTCCTTCACTCCAGGCCCCCGAATTCCCAATAGAGTAAGAATTGCTATAAAATCATAGAAGCGTTTAAGTTGGAAAAGACCTTTGAGATCATAAAACTCAACTGCAAAGCATAATTATCCTTTATAGGATTTACAGTGATTCAGAGGAGTGGACAGACAGGCATCTGGACACTTTATCCATTTGAAGGATAAAAGGTTTGCTACTGTGAACCACAACTTGGAGGGAGAGATTTTGGAGGACAGAAAGTGGACACGAGGTTTACCCTTGCTGGTTGTAGCTTGCCCCAAGTTCTTAAGGCTTTCTTGTTCTACAGCTATGGGACTTGAACTCTTTCTTTGCCAAGGTGGAGCCCCACCTGTGGTGTTATTGAATAGCATTGTTAGATCTCAGGATGGGAGTCAACGCTCATCTTGCACTGCAACCCAGGCATTTTTTCAGTGGCATTGTTTTCTCCAGTGGGTTAGAATACACTGGTAGCAGCAGGTGACATATTAACATCTGCCTTTTCTTCTGACCTGAAGATGACGTTCCAAAAGTTAAACAGCAGTAAGCTGTCACTGAGTTGCTCAGGCTTTTGGGGATTTGCTTTTGTTGTTTTGTGTTGTGAATGCTGAAGTCTGCCAATACCATCTCTCTCAAACAAATTGCCTGTAATAACTGGGCAAATGAGATGATTCCTTGTAGTAAAAATAACAAAACCAATAATTATGAAAAAAAAAAATCACCATAAATCTTGTTTCTGAGCTTTGCAGTTACAAAAGCCACTGACAATGGCACAAGTCAAATGTCACCCAGTGGTTTTTTTCTGTCTGCTGTGCTTGCCTTTCTTTGCTAAGCTTACAAACATGTGCACCTGCTCTGGGTCACATCTGTAGAACCCGACTTTCATCTCCAACAGCCACAGGCTACGTATAGAGCCCTGAATACTCTGTAGTCCGTTGGCCAGACCGGGCATTTCCAGACTGAATGTTCATTATGCTACAATCCAGTCGTGCCCAAGAAACGCGTGTCTGTTACTGCTCTGAGTTAAGTACTTTTATCCAGCCATAATCCCTGGAAGTCTGCGGTTCAGTTACATCAACACAGAAAACCCTCCTGTGAGCACATTCTGCACAGGTGCTCTCCTGTCAGCTGCATTTAAAGCCAAATTTTTCTTTCTGGTTGCCCTCTGTGCTGAAAGTTCAGGCACTGGTGCAATTGAGGAATAAAGCGGTGGAAGCTGTGACTTAGAACTGTTGTGCATGCTGCAGAAATTGCCTGTTATTGGAAATAAATTTGTGGTATGTTTATCTTGATATTGTAGCCGTGTGCATTGTGCTTTGCTAAGCTAGGTGGGTGCAGAGGAGCACACATCCACGCATTCCCATACAGATTCTGTCTTGTAGTGAAGGTTTTGCCTAGCAAAGGTCAGACTCAGCACTGCTTCTTCAGTTTTTATGTTTGAATGTACACTGATGCACAATTAGTGGCAATTACATGAATTTACATTTGCAAGGCAGTGGATTTCCTCAGCACTAAAACTGGCCTTTGTATCCAGGTCTTCCAATTACATTAGTTGATAGCGCTGTGTGCTAGTATTCACTTCTCTAATTTTAGAGTAGGCTCTTTTAAGAGTAATCTGATGTATTCATTTGTGTCATAGACAGAATGGATGTTATAAAGATGCACTGTTCATTTCACTGCTGCCCAGTATCATTTGTCTTGGCTATGTATTATGTTAAATGGAAGCATCTCACTGTCCCAGTCAAGATCAGGGTCCCAAAGCACATAAACGCTCCATTCAAGAATTTAAAACAAGTGCCATGGGGGAAGTTGGAAGATACAGACTGAAGGAATTATAGAACGGTTTGGGTTGGAAGGACCTTAAAAATCATCTGGTTCCAACTGCACTGCCATGAGCAAGGACACCTTGTACTACAGTAGGTGGAATTTGGTTGTATTTGACTGGAATTTGACAGAATGAATTTGATAGTCACTGGTTGCATCTATGACCATGTGAAGTCAGTTAAAGCCAGACCTTTCCTGTGAATATTACGTCTGGCTCTCCTGTCAGATTCATTTACAAGTTTTTACTCTAAGCTTTTTTTTTAAGCTCTGTTTTGAACCTGACTTGTGCACCATGAATGTTTAGAAAGATTCCTCTGCAAAAGCTGTGCACTTTCTAAAGCCTTTCTTTGCTATTTCCTCAAACTAAACCTGCAGAAAAGGCAATTAATTGCCTTCACTAACCTTCAATTAGCCAGGTGACAATGGCACTATGTCTGGGTTGGGCTCTAGATCTTTAATATGATGCATTGCTTGAGGATCTATTTTTACAGCGTAGTAAATGTGGTCACTGTAGAATTACATTATTCTTCCTTCATCATTCTGTCTCTTTTTTGCTTACATGGGAAAGCTTCTCATGATAAACCCTCTCAGGCCTGTTTTAGCTATACTGCAGAAGTTCCCTATATGTTTATTGGCCACAAAAATCCTTAAGACCTAGGAGGAGGAGCCATCCTTGATATTTTAGCTAGACATATCAAATCAAGTTGGTATTTGTATTAACTTTCTTTTATTCTTTATTTTCTGTCCAGTTACCTTAGATACTCTTGGTAAGTACGTTGGATTCCACTTTATTAACCCACCTACCTCTGGTTTCTTTTGCCCTAATCCAACTCATGTTATGGTTTCCTTCTTCCTGTGTTCTCCAGTTGCAGCATTCCACATGACAGACAATTACTGCTTCAGGAGAATTCCCCTAACCTTTTGTCAAGAGTTGAATAACCTCAGTCTGTCAGCTGACCCATCTGCAAGTGTTTACTCTGGCAGGGTACCATACTAATCGTGTTGCACAAAGCATGCTAACAAGCAGTAGTTGGTAGGGATGAGAGGGAATAACTAGCACCTACAAAAGTTTTGCTCAGTGCCAGATGCCCTGTTCACTGCTTGTTGCTGATCTTTGCTTTATGCAAATCAAAATCAACTCAATAAATATTAAAGAATTAAAGATTGGAAAATGTTAGTGAGCTGATGCAGATGGACACATGTTGGATATACTCTATCATAAGAAGTAGCATAAAGGAGACTGTGGACCTGTTGCATTCCATTTCATGTTTTCTTTATATAGGTAAAATATGATCTATCCTTTATGGTTGGTATTAATATCTGTATTTGGAAAAATAAGCCACTGGCATAAAATGCCTCCCTGTGTGTAGTATCAAAACCAGTAACTGCTCTGTATCTGCAGGTGTATATCGTGATACAGCAGCTAAAGACATACACATCTGAAACGCCTGCGAGCTTAGCCAGAGGCTTTGATGCTGCAGTTTCGGTGCAGAGGCTTTTGGTGAGAAATACTTTTCCCTCAAAATAAGGAAATATATAAATAAATTAAACTCTTCAACTGCATAGCCCAGAGCAAGATTAATTAAGAGGGAAAAGTGCTTAATCTATCTGCTCACCATAGAATTAATGAATAATAAAAAATATCTTTCCAGCATCTACAGCTGAAAGCGTTATGAATAACCATGCGTGTCATCTCTCCATGTCTCTGGCTACCTGCAGCCCCCTTCACTATTGTGACTCATAGCAGATCTATTGGTTTTTCATGGTTTTATTGTTTTGAACTTTTCTTTGGTTTAAGTTGCATATGGTCTTTAAACCAATTTAGATGAAGATTAATAAAAACATATTCTGCCACTTTCCTTATGACAAGCTGTCCCAAATTTGCAGAAGAAGAAATTTAAAAGCAAGAGAAGCTGTGTGGTCTGGAACAGGAAACAGCATAATGGTTCTTTAAGTAGTCCAATATAGTCTTCAGTGGGTTTTTTCCTACAGGCTGGCTCATTTTCAAGTGCTTTAAAAAAAAAAAGATTACAAAATCCTCCAAAACCATTAAATGGGACTTAGTCCTTTACTGGGAGTACTTGGGAATTCAACTCAATTAGATGAGTTTAGTTTTGTCATCCTACTTCCATCTGTTAAGGCTTCTTACTGGCACAGGTTTTGGATGGAATGTTACCATACACCAGCTTTTATCTTCTTGCAAGATGATTCTTTTTAAAAATACATTGAAGTTTTTAATGCTAGAAATGGTTTGGTTTCTATTTAAATATTCTGAACATCACAGTTATAGGCAGATACAAACTGTACTAAATGTTCTTTATTACTCACACATGCGCTGTCCCTGTGAAAAACACCACGCATCAGAGGCAGCAGTGATTCTTCAGATTTGCCCGGTGACTAGCCACCATATAGCCAGACTTTGCTAAAAATGTCAATGTCAACTTTATTTGCTGAAACATGTTTTCTTCTTTCAAGCTGCCAGTTGTTGTTTCAAAATAAATGGAATCTAAAAATCTCATTATTTTTATTGTTTAAAGCCAGCACTGGGTGCAGCTCTGAGGGTCAGAAGGTAACAATACTAATTTACCCCTGTGCCGCTGCGCTTAGAATGTTTAATCTCTTATGACTTAGACATGAAGACTAGCTGTATTTCTTAATTTTGTTGTGAAGATTTTGCTGGAGGGCCATGCATCTCTTAACAGTGTGCATCAAGACAGGGACAAGTAAGTAATGAATATTGTATGAGGCTCTTTTCCTACAAGTGGTTCAGCCTGGGCTCATACCTGCAGAAGTCCACAAGCCTGTGCCTTACGGCAGAATTGGGACAGTGATGGTGATGGCCAGTGATTAATGTCTCCTGGTGTATGTAGTGCATGTCCTGTAGCAAAATATTTTTAACTATTCTAAGCCAGTCATAATGTTCAGCTTTTTCAGAGGCTTTTGTGTGGATTGGACAGGCAGCAACGTTCTTCCACCTTTTTAGTGCCAGTGAAGAACGACTATATTAAAGTTGAATCTGAAAAAGCCCATTTCTTTCCTTTCAGTAAACAGACTCCTACCTAAAGAACAGCTGTATTAAAAGCATACCTTAATATAAAGCATGGTCTAGGATAATATTTGGTTAAAGATTGATAAAAGAGCTGACTGTGAATTCTATTACCGTAAGGTTGACTGTTTAAGAGTATAGGTGGAATGAGACAACGGATCTCAAAGAGGAATTCAGGTTTATAGTCCGCAGATACCAGCTGACAGAGCCAAAGATTGTTGTTCTTGTAGGATTAGGAAAACCATTCATGAGGCATTTTTAGACAACAGAACTATCTGCATTAAAGGCTTTAGAATGCCAAAGCAGAACACAGGGAACCAGAAGACCATACTGATCAGTGTGAAAAGCAGAAGTCTCTGCATTCAAACAGCCTAGCCATTGTTTAGGGTTTTGTAAGTTTTTTGGCAACAGGAATGAGTGAGGATTGATTTCAAGGAAGATAATGAAGTAATCTCTGTATCTGTAATAGCTTACATTTACATATTTACATTTACATATCTCTTGCACAGTTTCTCTACCAGAACTCTCATGGACATAGAAGCTGTCCTTGAAAACTTCCCAGATTTATTTCTAGTGTGTGAATCTCTGAAATTCCTTACAGTAAGTTATGATGGTTATCAAAAACACCACTCTGCAACCTCAGATCCCAGTGCAGCAGCTGTCAGGCAAGTTCCAAGCACCTTATCTTTTTGTGGGAGAGATGAGCTGGGTTTCTGCCATTTGTAGGAGACGAGGTCCTCAAATACTATTTTTCCTGTAGTTGCATGGAGTAAGTCTAATACTATACAAATAATATTGGATCATGGTGAATGCTGATAACCCTCTCTTAGCAAACCAGCACCTGTTCTCAAATTATGGTAGGAGATAATAATAGAAATTTGATAGAGGACTACACAGTTGGATTTTTAAAAGGTAGGAGCTTGACTCATTCTTATAAAAATCGGTGAGAGCGATAATGTTTATAAATTAGTGCTTTGTAAAATGTAAGCATGTGGGTTGAATATTTTACTCTTGGCAGTTATTTATATCCTGTTTTTACAATGACAGGTTTATTGGGGTTTTTAATGTTTGTTTGGATAATTGTTGGGTTTTATCTGTGTTCTATTTACTACTGCGTGGTCGTCAGCACAATATCATGAGCATGAAAGAAGCAGATCTGCCTGAAATTCTGCTATATTTTATAGATCCTCTCTGCAGAATCACCCTGTAGCATTAATACATCTTTGTGTCTCAGCAACAGGTACTAGAACATGGTGCAGTCTGTATTTGAAGAACTATCCCATGTGCAAGTGGGAACTGCTGCACCCCTAGAAAGGAGCATCCCCAAATTCCACTTAGCAAACTTCTGTGTAACTTTAGTGAGTCAATAATACTGCCAAAATTAAAAGGATGGATGGGTGGATGGATGGATAGATGGATGTATTTTCTGAAATGTGTTCACATTTTAACTCATGTCATTTGATTAGAACCATCCTCAAGATGAAGTCAAAATTCAGTGCGTCAAGGCTAATAATCTTACGAATACATAATCTTTGGGTTGTGCCTACTACTTTGGGAAGCAATGAGGATGATGAAGGAAGTGGAGCACCTCCCTTATGAGGAGAGGCTGAAGAAACTGGGTCTCTTTAGTTTGGAAAAGAGGAGACTGAATGGTGACCTCATTAATGTCTATAAATATTTGAAGGGTGGGTGTCAGGAGGACGGAGCCAGGCTCTTCTCAGTGTCATCTAGTGATAGGACAAAGGGCAATGGTTGTAAGCTGGGACATAGGAGGTTCCACATCAATATGAGAAGGAACTTCTTCACAGTGAAGGTGATGGGCACTGGAACAGGCTGCCCAAGGAGGTTGTGGAGTCTCCTTCTCTGGAGACATTTAAGACCTGCCTAGATGTGTTCCTGTGTGACTTGGTTCTAGGTGATCCTGCTGTGTCAGGGGGATTGGACTAGATGATCTTTCGAGGTCCCTTCCAATCTCTAATGATTCTATGATTTGGGTTTTGAATGACAGTCTTTGCATGCTGTAATTGTGACCCCCACTAAAAACAGTTATGGCACCAGGGCTGTCACAAGTGGTGCAGAGGTGACATCTTAGCGAAGTTAACACGTTCATCTCAGTTGCAACCACAGCACAGTGCGTTGTGTGTTCATTCTGCTCTAAGTAGAGAAGACATTGATGATATTCAGGACTATTCAGTCACCATACACCTTAACTTTCTGAGCCAGCACTGAATGTTCCCAATATGGAATCACTGTATGGAAATCCCTCATGGCTTTTGAACTTCCAGCCTTTTTAATGCAGTTGGATGGATGGCAGGTTGGGGAATTCTCTTGCTGCCTTACCTGACCACAGCACTTCTGTGTTGATAGTAACAGGCTGACTGTGCACATGCTTCAAAGCCTCTACATCAGCATGAGCAGAGGGGCAGTTGGACGCCTCAGATACCTGGAAGTATCCTGTTTGCAAGAGGAGTTATTTGCTTCTTTACTTTCTCGTGCCACTACAATACCACCTTGTTACCTTCTCTGAAGCTTCAAGTATAAGACAGTTGAGGCTTCCCTGTATATTCCATTCCTGTCTTGCTGGCTACTTTTGAAACAAAACTTCATGCAACTGCATGCAAACATTGTGTTAATTCAAATCTCTTCTTGCATCTAGGACTATGATTAGAAGGGGGCTGCATCAATACTGACTTTCAGTCTGATGGGCTGCAATACCTCTCTGCAACAGGGTGAGGGCCTCAGATCTGTACGTCTGCGTAACTTACCAGAGATCTTAGAATTTGCTGTCTGGTTTTGTTGCAGTTTTCTTCCAAGTAAATAACTGAAAATAGAAAAATACCAGGCTATATTAAAACTTTAAGTGATGGGCTAGATAATGCAGGTGGAATTCCATTAAGAAAATGGCAGATTGTGCTCGTGTGTGAGTACAGCTGGAATCTAGAGTTGCAGACCATCAAGGGCATAATGTTTTGTCTGTGGTTGTTTGTCTTTTTTCCTTTAAAGCTAGTGGTCAAATACTTTAAACATCAAAGTCTTCCCTTCTACACATTACTCATTCTTGCAGACATCTCATATCATGCAGCAGAATGATCAGGAAGGTATGTCGCTTTACATACAGTAAATCAATCTTGCCTCCTTTTGGAAAAGTTGTGGGGAATGATTTTACAGTTATTAACTTGAATTCAATTTCTTTTTTCAACCTAAGTCTTTTAAAATTCAAAAAGCTTTCAGGCAACTTCTCATTAGTCTTCTTCTCACCTCTCCCCAAAAGCAAAATCTTGTTTCATCAGCAAGCCAATTCTCGAATCTTTCTAGGGACATAAAAACAAATCTCAACATAAAACATCTCAGAAGAAATTGAAACACTCATTGATTGTCTGAGTATGTGCCTACCACAGCTGGGGCTGTACAACAGAAGCCATGGTGATTCCAAGAGCTCTACTACAGTAGTAGTACCTTGTAGGGCTGACATGGTCTTGATATGACTTTTCCTGACCACTTTTGGGGAAAGCTTGAACTTGGAAAATGTTCAGTTTATGGTGGGTGTCTTATTCACGTTTAGTTGCTGCACTGTCTACAGTTTTCACTTGCTGGTGGAAAAAAAACTATGTAGTTACTCTGTTTGGGTTGAAGGTAGTAGCTCCAAATGAACATAGCTTGGGTTTACTTGTAGTCTGTGGCTCTGACTAGTTGCTCTATGGGGTCTGCAGGCAGCAGCTGTGAGACAATGCTTTATAACAGTTCTTGTCAAAGTCTTTTAGTTTAATGTTGTTTGAAGTGAAATTTACTGTCTCTGACCTGACTAGTTAAGCGCAACGGGATTGTACATGTAGAAGCAACTGAAGCCTTCCCCTGTATCAACATCTTCATGCAAAGATGGGGTGTTCTGCAGTAATCAAGAGTCAACAGAAGCAAAGATAACTGTTGCCAGATCAACATTATGCAAGGACAAAGCTCAGTTTCAAGGAGAGGCACAGACAGTAGCTAGGTTTGGTTTTTTCTGCTGTTGTTATCATTGCAGCCTGAGCTATTTGATAGTCCAGTAGCAGCCCAGAAGTACCCCAAGGCAATAAACCATCTTTCCTACGTTAGGGGAGATGCTGATGACAGATGGCTATTTTAGAGTGCTGACTGGGTTTTCTAGAGTCTTTACTCTGGCTGCTTAGCATAATCTTCATCTTCAGCCAACTGTCCTTCATCCAGGTGTTTATTTTGGCTAAGTACAGTGATAACAAAGATGCAAAGGGTATGATTGGCTGCAGACTGTCACTTGAATACATAGCAACTTGGTGTTTCTGTATAGTGTCTTCCTAATCTATCTTGGATATCAGTGAAGCATAAGCCCTATGAGAAGGAGTAAAAATCAGCAACAGAGTAATAATGAGAGAGAGGCAAACTGAATGGGATCCTGGCATTGCCTCTGGCTTCTTCTGTTGTTTTGGAACCAGTGACCAATGCCTTCTTGTGTTCCCCATTTGTCAGGTGAGTCAGGGATCAGCACTGATTGGTGTGGTTTCAGCAAAAGCATTTTCACTGAAATCCAGATGTTGCATGCATTGACTTTGTTCTAGTTTGCTTTTATCAATATAAGCCTTTCTGAGGGAAGAGAAATTGGAACCTGACTCTCTTGGGCAGGAAGTAGTGGCTTCAGCTCAATGCTGTTTGTGTGAACATATTTCAAAGCTTTTTGGTTTTGTTCCAATGCAAAAGAGAAAGTAAATTGTCTGACCCTGAAATGCTTCCAAAAATACTCCTGCCATCCTTCAGACAGCTTTAATAGTGTATTTTTCGTTACTTTATGATCTCTGAATAAACAGTGATGTAGAAGAACTGGCTATTATTTGAAAGGTGTTAGGTAAGCTTTCAGCAATGTAAGCGTATTGTCATGTTCTTCTGGAGACTGCTTTAAGCTGACCGTTTAAGAGCATTTACTGAGCAAAAGGAAAGAAGTGCTTGACCTAAGTCAGTCATGGATGAAATCATATCTTTGAAAAAGCCCATTTAAAACAACTGGGGTGAGGGGAAGCTCAGTCAAAACTTGCTGAACTCAGTCAGTCAAAGTTGTTTTACAGCTGTTAGGACAAACTATGCACTCACACACCAGAATCCAAGCTGAATTCTTGTTACCAGTTTATAAACTTGGAGTATATAATGGAAACAATGATCTTACAGA
Source organism: Rhinopomastus cyanomelas (assembly GCA_013400115.1). Taxonomy (NCBI): domain Eukaryota; kingdom Metazoa; phylum Chordata; class Aves; order Bucerotiformes; family Rhinopomastidae; genus Rhinopomastus; species Rhinopomastus cyanomelas. The sequence continues at coordinate 280,404 of VXBP01009898.1, forward strand.
TTCTTAACCATATCAAGACCAGCAGGTGTTGCTATAATATATTAAATGCTGTGGAGACATCTAATAACCTATACTTCAGTAATAGTTCAATGTTTTCTTAAATCAAAGTAGGCATTTTCCAGGAAAAAAGAGGTATGACAGACTTGCTATAGAAATGCTACTAAAATAATCAAAACACTAGAAAATTGCAGGTTCCGAGTTGCTTCTGCTGAGCTGAGTTTTGCTACTGCTTCAGTGAAGGCAGTAGCATCTGACCCTGCATTTAGCTATTACTTGTGTTTTAAAAGACAACACTGTAGGAAGTAACTAATTCCTGTACAGAGACATGACTAACTTGCAAAAGATGATACTACAGGAACCTGTGGCATCTATTGCCAGGTTTAAGATCAGATGAAGGTGAAACTCTGTGCTTGTTCTGTGCTGCTGATTCCTCCAACAAAGGTTTCATTGGTTATCCCCAAAGAAAAGGGAAGAATTCTTTTAAGACAGAAACATCCCATCTCAAACTACACCCTCAGGGGCCTTGCAAAAGGTGAGCATCAGGAGGGGCAGAAGTAGGACAGCAGTGGAGAATTCATACCTCAGGAAACCCTGAGCAAGCCTAGCTAATTTACACTGAATTCAGAGCAAGCTTTGGTGGATTTTGAGCTTGGCAGCTCCTAAAATCAAGAAGAAAAGATGAAAGGAAAAAATTATTCCCACAGCAAGTATTGTATTCTGGTATGCAACCTCCTAAGAGAAATGCTGTACAATGAACTGTAAACACAAACGGAGAAACTACCAGTTGAAAGGGTGTATTTAATGTCCTTAGGTATCAAGTGTAAAGGTCTTAGTAATTCTTCAGCAGTCACTGGATGTGTGTTTGGGAGAAAGGGGCTAGGCTGCTTTTCTTCACCTCTGTATGACTCTATGGCAGGAAAGACATGGATCCGTTGAAGCAGGACTAGACAAGGCCATAAAAATGATCAGAGGGGTGGAGCACTTGTTTGAACAAAGGCTGAGAGAGTTGGGGTTGTTCAGCCTGGAGAACAAGTTCCAGGGAAGCCTTATTTGTGGCCTTTCAACATTTAAAGGGAGCCCACAAAAGAAAAAGGGGGGAGGTGGGTCTGTTGTAACAAGAGGTGATGTTTTTAGATGGTAAGAGGGTAGACTTACATTAGATATGAGGAAAGAATCCTTTACTGTGAAGGTGGTGAGATAATGGAGGGTCCAGAGAAGTTGTGGATGTCCTACCTCTGTAAGTGTTCAAGACCAGCTTTGAGTAACCTCTTCTAGTTGCACATGTCCCTAGTTGCACATAGTTGTTGGACTAGAAGATCGTTATGATCCCTTATAACCCAGAGTGTTCTATAATGCTGTCATTCTGCGTATTCTTTGCAAGAACTTCTCTTGTGCATGGATGTGGCACCAGCCACGTTCCACTTCTAGCTGGGAATGCATGGAGTTCCAAGCTCAGGTGCGTTACCAGCTCTCCCTCTTACAGGGAGCACATAAACTTGTTTTGGGTTATTTCCATTGACAAGGCACGTGGGACATCCTCTCACTTCCAGAAGCTACACCCACGGGCAAGGACTATGTTGGTCCTGTCCCTTTTCAGGAAGTCATGCTTAGGCAGGATAAGGCACCTCTAGGTGGGCAAGGAGGAGAAAATGGCCACTGGTGTCTTGTGTGGGGGACAGCCGATGCGGGGGCGGGCGAGGACCCCGCGGGCGAGGCGGGGCGCGGCAGCTCCGCCGTGTGCATGTAGATGAGATCCCCCGGAGCACGTCACTCCGCACCGGCGCTCTGCGTTTGGGGCGGCGGAGAGAGAGGGCGGGCGGGAGCCGCCGGAGGAGGAGGAGAGGCGGTGGCTCGGCGGCAGCAGTAGCGGCCCCGCTCCGCGCTCTTTGCGCGGCCCCTCGATGCCGCCCAGCCCCGGGCCTCGCGGGGCGAAGGCGGGCGCCGGGAGGGTGGCGGCGCGGTGGTGCTGAAGGACAGCTCCGCTCCGCGCTGCCTCCCGCGCTCCGCTCCGCGCTTCCCTTCCGCACATCCCTGCGTTCCGCGCCGCGGGCGCACCCCGCCGCCGGGTGGCCCGAGAGGCCGCCGAAGCCGCCGCGCCTTGATGTGCCCCCCGCCACCGCGCCCGCGGCTCCCATGGCGGTGGCACGGAAAATCAAAACTTTGTTGACGGTGAACATCTTGGTCTTTGTGGGCATCATCCTCTTCTCCGTGTACTGCAGGATCCAGGACCGCTCCCAGGAGCTGGTGCAGATCGTCCGGAGCGCGGACCGCCGGGCCAGGAGCCGCGGTACCAAGGTGGGCAGCCTGGCCGACCGGGAGTCCATCCTACAGCGCCTGGACCACCTGGAGGAAGTGGTCTACAACCAGCTAAATGGTACGCGGCGGGCGGGGGGGGGGTGGGAGTGAACTCTAGGAGGGTCCCGCGGTGCCCTGTGTCCATGAAGGCTAGTGCAGACTGAGGAAGAGCAGCCAGAATGCCCGCTGCCAGGCAGGGAAGCCTGGGCACCCTACACACCGATCCCACTATTCAAGTACTGAAAACGAAGGGAAAGGGGTGGCTGCAGGGGTTTGCTGGTGGGATTGGTTGAGCCCGTATTTGCAAACTCTCAGTCCAAAGTCAGGACTTCTTCAATAGATGCAAAGTTAGGGACGCTGCAGAATTCATGGGTTTAAGGATTTGTGAAAGTCCTTGTTAATTGTAGCAGGTTTTACAGCTTGCCAGGATGTATTAACTCTGCATGGAGAGGTGTTTGTAGAGCAAATACAGTGTTACATTGTAGTTGGAATTCATATACTCAGTCGCAGAACTACTTAAAAATATTCCACAGTGTTCTTGGTGTGTGTACATTTGATGGTCTGTTTAAACATAGCACCCATATGTTTCCTTAATGACTTTGCCATTTCAATTTGATTTTGTCTTTGGTGAGGATCCACCAAAAACTTGGTAGGTAGGCAAAGAGCTCTTCTGTGGTAGTTAGAACAGGCTAAGCCGTAGAAGTTGTTGTAGGACAACTGATGTTTTATGTAGAAACTGATTCTTCAAAATGTGTGTGTTTCTACTTGCATAGATGTTCTAAATGTCTAGCATCAAAGAAAGAAGTATGTGATTAAAGACATCAGTGCTTTTGATGAGGAGAGACTGAAGGAGAATACTTTTACTTGTAATGGAATTATAACATAAATCTAACAGCATCTAGTATAAAATAAAACTTCCAGTGTAAATATGTTTAAGTATTTACCACTAAATGTGTTCCTAGACTGCTTGTGAAAAATCTACTCATAACATTGATTTAACAGAAGCTCATGCATTCTCAAAAATGCAGACAAATCAGAGGGTTAGGGTAAGGTTTGTTTCTTATTCCTACTTTCTGAACAACTGTGTAAGTCTAGGTAGGCTGCACTGTTATGGTAATATGCAGTTCAGGCCAGCAAGTGTTACCGAACAGGCATCCCCTTACACACTTGCCTCTATAAACCAGGGAAGAGAGAAGAGGAATGTGGAGAGTGGGTGTTAGTCAGAAAAATACAGCCGTGAATTAGAAAGATCGTGTCACAGTTGTTTCCTGTGTGACCATGTTTTGCAGCAATTTGGAAAAAAATCCTAGATTTAAGAGGGAAATGCTCCTCCAAATTCAACAAACCACAGAGTTCCCGAACTAAGTTAGATCAGTCCTTGAGCTATATTCGTCATAGCTCAACTGAATGGGGTTTTTTGGCCCGAACTGATTTTTTTCTTGGTGGTGTTCATAGGTGAGGCTTTGTGTAAGATTTACGTGGTCTGGGTTTATTTCAGAAGAGCATCCCCTGGAGATTCAGCAGAAATCTTTAATGTACTGGGCAGGCACCACTGCACGTAGTGACAGTGGTTTCACAGTAATGGGAAGTTCTCTGTAAAATGTGCTTCTGTGTTGGGGACGACTTCTTCCTTAATTTGGTTTGTTGGATATGGAACTTCACAGTGAAATTGCCTGAACTTAAAGGTTATGTTGCTTCTTCAGGTCATAATAAGCACTGCAGGCAGTTTCTTCAAAGTTCTTACACAGAAAAATACTGAAAGTTTTTCAAGCTGAACTGTTCAGATTTCCTATTCATTTCCCTTCAGTTCCTCTCTGGCACAGGTGAGTTTTTTATTACAAGGTAGCATATAAACATGGAGTAATTATTTTGTCATCATTGTGAAATGATGCTTTATTGCTTTTTTGGTGGTTTTTTCTGTCCTGTGGCAACAAAACAAAAAAGTTCTAAAAAATTAGGGGGTGCTTCAGTGAAATCTTCAGAGTTGCATCACTGTAAGGAAATCAGGATCAAGCATCTGTGTTTGGGGTTAGCTAGCTGGTACGCCGTTTTTAATATCATGACTCATTACCTTTGCCATTAACGGGTGTAATGCTGCTCTAGCAGCATGGAGATTCAGGGGAGCCTGTCTGTGACAGTGCTCCACCATCTCTCACGGAAAGACTGTGATATTGTAGAAGCATTCTCTCTGGTCTGGAGATGTCCAGTTTCATCCTAATGCTGAGCAAGGTTTCTCAGACATTGTCCTGCATACTGCTTGATCACAAGGTTCAAAACCCATCTGAGACCTTCTTGGGTGTTACTTTTTCATGAGGTGAGTCAAAGTCACTTTTGTGTGGAGATAAAGACACGGGTTGAAAGATTTTATTCACATATAATACAAATTCCTAGCATACCCAGAACTCCTTCAGGCACCAGGAGTTTGAATCCAGCTCAGTATTATTGTCCAGGTCAGTATTTCAGTTTTCTATTCTTGGTTCATTCTATTTTGAGTTTAGCAAACTTAGAGCTACATATGAAGTATATTAGAATTTTGGTAATAAAGTCTTAGTGTTCCTTCATTTCATTTTTGTCTTCTCTTCATATTAGTCCTAAGCTGGTAAGACCTTATGGGTTTTTTTGAGAGTCTCTGTTGAAGGTCCAGTGCAATAGAAGGACACTTGTGTCAGAGGGCAGCCTTGAAGCTGTAGCTGTGCAGAACTTTGTTTCTATTACACTTCTTTGTTTGTATGCAATCAAGGGAATGTTATTTGAAAGTGTGCCTTCTGCAAGGAAAAGTAAACACAAGCTGTAATGTGACAAGTGCATCAAGAGGCAGATCGCTAGAGAACTCATTAACTTTTCGGTCTGAATGAAAATGGTGCATCCAGTGCCTGTGGAGGTGTGCACAGAACACAGAGGGCCATGCATGAAAGTCAGTAGAAAGCTGGTCCTTGCAATTATCCTTGGCAGAACAAGAATTTTTAGAACAGAACGAATGAGAGTTGCCATGATTCCCTACAGAGCCATGCAGACATACACCCAAACAATAGTTATCCCTTGGCTCGTGCTTTGGTTTTCTATCAACTGATATTTTCTGAAAGCTTGTGTTACACTCAGCTGCTGCTGGGTTTGGTGGAAGTAAATGAACGGAGCATGCAAAGGGAAAGGAAAGCAATGAAATGTGTCCGTGGGATTTCCTTGGTGAAACTTTGCGTTATCTCTTAATATTTGACTTTAGATATAACACATATTTTGATAAACCGAGGTATTCTAGATCTGGTTCCTCAATCAAGATATTTTTTCAATTTTACTACAGTATTTCAATAGGATTTTTTTGTCAGTCAACACAGAACTAATGCCCTCCGAGTTAGTGGCAATTCATGAAATGGCATAGTGCCTTGACATTTTCTTTCTTCACCTCTCGTTTTTGTAAAAGAGAAAACAAAACCAATGTCATTGATTGAATTTTTCCCCTAATAACTTTTGCATCTGTTGCTAATGACTTTCCACAGAGGATAACGTTTTACAAATTTTTGATGCCCCAAGTAAAGTGTAACCTTTCATGCCAAAAGCAATTGAAGGGTCAAACTACAATTTCACTGTAAATGCCTTTTCCCCTTTTCACTGTCTCTTTCCAGTAATACGCAACAATCAATACAAAATGTAATTAGATTTCATTCAATCTGCTGAGATTAAGGCAGTTTTCATCTTCTCATTATGTATGCTCACATCATGTCTTCCTACCCATGTCTTCTACATTAGACCTCTCCAACCTGTTCTGGTGCAGCCAGGAAGGGATAAGTTTGGAGTATTCACTTGATTTTGACAGATTACCATTCTTTACACACCATAATTTGATTTTGCTCTCATTGGGAAGATTAAATACAATAGCAATTTTCAGTATGATAAATAGATTTTATATTGCATTTGCATTTCATGGAGGAGGCTGGGGAAAAAAAAGAGTGGACAATCCACATAATTGCAGCATGCAGGCTAAAAATGATGGAAATAGCAGGTCCTAGCTGCAGAGGACTGATTCATGCAGACTGTGACTCCTGATTTTTAGAGTGTACTGGAAGCAAAGTGATTGCATTTAAAATTCAGCCTGGCAATCTGCATACTTAAAAGGTACAGTAGTATTTTTAAAAGGACAGTTTATTCTTCATGGAGTTGGGACTCGTTGAAAATGGTTCCAAATTTCCATATTGAAAGTAAGGCTTGGGAACAGGCTGTGAATGAATCATGCATATGTCCACATCGTATTTGTCAAAAAGAAGCTTTTACAGCTGGCAACTTTCTGCTGAGGAGTAATTCCCTTGCAGAGCAGAGAGGTAAATCTACACGTGCATGGGAGAAGATTAAGCGTGACTGCCAGCCCTGCATGAATGAAAAGGCACCTTCTCATATCCACCCAGGGGTTCTCATGTTACAACAATTTCTATTTAATTTGTTTATGGTCTAAAGCTAACATGCATCTGAGAAAAGCAGCACATAATTATCTCCAAATTTATCAGCTTACCTGTGAGGACTGCTCACAGCTTTCCTCGCCCCAGTGAGTAGCTTCTGTTGGAAGATGGTCTTGTTCTGAGGATTTCTTTTAAAAAAAGTTGAAAAACCTTGCATTCCTTAAGTCAGGCTGCAGTTTATCCCACCAGTTATAACAAATGTTTTCCAGTTGTTCCAGATCAGTTACTTCAGTTTATGTAAGTGACCACTGATATAGATCTTGACCTTCTGTGTTGCAAAGTGACAGTCAAGTCCAACATACCAATTTCCAATTCACATTGGCTTTAGCTGTGTTAATCTGGTTTTATGCAGCTGAGGACCCTCATAATCAGTGCCCCCCCCCCAAACTAGGGAAGACAACATGGTCAGCCAATATTTGAAGAGCCCCTATAAAAATATAAAGTAATATTTGGGATACTGTTATGCTATTTAGGCACTTTACTGAAATAATTCTCCACTCTAGAAGCACATCAGTGATTTTAGTCTCTCCCTGTACTCTGTTTCCTATGCTGGTACCTTGTTAACGCTTTTCAGGTTTGTAGCTAGGAAGAAAGCTTGTTCTGACAGAGAAATCATGGTAATTCTATCATCTACTCACTTATTTCTGTAGAACTTGAATCATTGTTACTACACAGGATTAAAAGCAGTATTTTCAGAGATAGAAAGAACATCTTTGAGTGATCTTGGTTTTGTTGCTTTTTTTGGAGGATTCAAGTTCAGTTTCCTTCAATTTCTCTATAGATGTATCTGGAGCTGGAAAAGCCGGTATGGGTCTGTCATCTTTCTAGTGAAGAGCAGCAGTGTGGCTGTTGCACATCTATAACCACCATACAGGCTTAGAGGATTAGAAAACCTGGCTTTAACTTAATACACTTGATAGTGACAGATGGGATTATTTTTTAGTTTAAGGGTTTCTTGTTGTTTGTTTTGATTTTTTTCACTAAGTAAGGTAGTAGTTAAACCAAAAGCATCATTTAGGAATGCAGTTCCAGCCACTGAGTGCATGGCTTTTCTCCAAGGAAATAATAAGATTTATGAAAGGAAGGAAAAGAAATGAGTCGTGTTTAACAATTCTTCCTTTTATTAATGCCCCTCTCTAACCTTACTAATGGGTACTCAGTCTCTCTTTCTCAGTCTAATTGGCATACTTTTTTATTATTGTTATTATTTGTGAGGTTTCACTTGGTAGTCATTTCCATCACTTAGTTTAAACTGAAACACTGGAAGGAGAAAAGAAGAAAAAAGAGCTTGTGATGTTTTGGATAACAGGAAAGAAGAAAGCCAGTGACAGCAGAGCAGCTTCCAATCTCGTCGTAGTCCTATTGATCAAAACTGTCCTCTGAAATAAGAGAACTTTAGCTCCTGAGAATGAAAGTCAGTTAAAGAACCTCCCACTGACCCAAAGTCATGTTCATCTGAGAGCACAGAGCTAAAGCAGCCAAGTGCTAATTGGATGCGTACAGGACTTATTTCTGTCTTTCCTAAACCCCATAACTATGGTGCCATGGAAATGGCTGTGAATGTCTGAAAGCCTCTTAGGTGGAGGAAAAACCTACTTCAAGGGCAGCATGTCATGCAAAGAGATTAAAAATTGTCTTTTTCTCCCATATTTTTTATTCCGTCATATGTTCTGGAATATCCAGGTTCAAAGTCAAGCTACAGGAAAACTGACACTCACTGGTTACTCAGCAGGTCCCGTAGGACATACAAAGAGCATAAATATTCCCTGTAGCAAGGCTGTCTCCTGACCTAGGATTTGCTTAATGTAAGGAACAGAAGGGAGCATCGTGATGCAACTTGGTCTCAGGTCTTCTCCGTTGGCTTGGGTTACATTGAGTTTAATGTATGGTGGTGCTTAGTTTAATCTGCTAGGCTTTGGGGTTTCTCCCTGCAAACTCGCCAGTATGCTGAGCAATGTGGACTTTCTTCTGGTGATGTTATCTTCAAAGCTCAGGGGGCCTCATCTTTTCAGTGTTGGTTTACTTCTACCTTCTGTCCTGTCTTCTTTGATTGCCCATAACATCTGCACTGGTAGAGCATGCAGGAGTGTGCCATGGATAGCCTGTATGATTTCTCTAGGCTAGCAGGAAAGGGCCTCCATTTACCTCTAAGTGCAATATCTGCAGATGCCTGAGAAGTGGTATTTTAGAACGGAGTTCTGCTTTCTTCTGCCTCTGTCTGGCATTCACCTCTCCCAGTGAGGGCAGTAGGCCTGTGCTTCTGTGGTGTTTGCACTAACTTTTCGTTTCACCCACTTTAGCTAACTTGGGCTCATTGCTGTGCATGGAAAGACAGTACAGCTGCACTTCCCGTGGGAAATACAGTGGGACAACCAAAGGAGCTCTCACACCCATTTACTACCTGTCTTTCTGCATTTGCCAGGTCATTTCACTTCCAAATAATTGTGTGTGTTGGTTTGTTTTTGCTTCTTAGTCACCTTGTTGAACCGTGTTGAGAGGGCTTGTGTCAATATCTATGGACAAATTTGCTGGTCTTGTAATGAGAGGATAAAGTGAACCCACCTGCTCTTTGCCACCAGGCTGTTACTGTGTGTGTTCTACCACTCTTGCATGGATGTCTTGTGAAGCAGATGTGGCTACTAGCTTTTCCCTTTGTTCTACTTGGATGTCCTGTTCTGAGGGATCTGCTGTCAAGCCAAGGATGAGCCCAGGACCATGATTTGTTTTGTATTTTCCATGAGGGGAGTACTGAGTGAGACAATGCAGTAGAAAAGAGCCAGTTCTGGGAATCTCTTACAAATGGCATAAAGCCCAACATATTTTTTTCTTCCCAAGTATGTCCTTGATTAATGGCTTTGGAGGAGAGTCCAAGGGCACCTGCAGGGTAGATGGCTGAGGAGAGGATAGATTGATTCTGCTTTGTCATCATGAGCAGTGTGGAAGCATAATTTTCTCAGGGGCTGAAGGGTTGCCTAAGTAAATGAGCAAAACATTCTTAGAACAGGTGAGAATATAGGTTTCTGAATATTTTAAGCTTTGCACCACCTCCTGTGGAGCCATTCTTTAGAAGCCCTTTCACTTGCCACCACAGTCTGATTTATACTTATAATATTGAGCTGTAATTTGCATGTCATCCTGCAAGAATGAGCAATGATTAAGAAAGCTAAGCCAAGAGAAGGTTTCTGAAAGAGGTTTGCTAAGCATTACTACTTAAAAATGGTTCTGTCAGAGGGAGGTATTTGATGCCAGAATACTACAGAGAGGGTTATGTGCTTCACAGTATTGCTCTGAAATCACATCTGAAAAATCCAAACTCAGAAGATGAAAATACACAGAAACATGTTGAGTCTCTGGGATTCTTTAGTGGATTTACTTCAGTCTTAACCTCCTGGACTAAGTGTTGGAGCCACTGCTTAAGATGTTGTTGTAATGGCAGTATCTCCTGTGGGTCGAGTATCCACTGTAAAATGGCACAATGCTGGCAAAAGCCATGTTATCCTCCCAACAAATCCCTGACACCTCCTTCCTCTCTGCAAAGCCAAGACGTTTCTGTGGAAAGAAGCTTCTGATGGAAAGGCTGTTGTTAGCTGTGTGTCACTGGAGTCTGCTTGGGGACGGCAATTCCTTGGCTGTATGGATCCCTGCTTTCTTATCTTCAGGCACTTAGCTATGGCAGGAGAGAGAGGAGAATACTGGGATCTGTGTAGACAAAATACACCTGTGGAACTCAATTATCTATCTTTTACTTGCATTTCAGAGCTAGTCATACAGACAATCCAGCTGCCTTTAGTGGAGTACTCATGAGAATAAGTGCTCACTAGTGTAATGGTCTCACACTTTATCAGACATGACTCAAACCGGGCTTGCTAGAGCTGCATTTGAATCAATCCTTGGTACAGGCAGCATGAAAAGTCTCCCAACTGGGCTTAAATGTCTAACAAACTGATCAGAAAATAAAATGGATCCTGTCAGATCTTCTTTCTTCTGTGAACGTTTTTAAATATTCAAATATCATGCAACGCAAGTTCTACCTACAGAGGTTCATATAGAGCTGTGTTAGACAATACAGAGATATCTGTGAGGGGTATTGTCTGTCATAGACTTCAGAGACTTGTGAAGCACGGAGCTGCTCTCTGTGGGATTATCAATGTGTGTGTGTAACTAGACTTTATACCTGGGGATAACTGCTCCAGTCATTTCAGTGGTACATTCAGCAGTCATGTTTAGTCAGGAGTCTAAGTCAGGTAGAAATCCAACACCACTTTTGAAGCAAACTGCAGATCCTGCCAAGCCCTGTTCTGGTGTCAGCAGCGTGTTGTATGGACAGTGACAGATATTACGGGGTTACTTGCTCAAATAGGTTTTTAGGCCTGCAGCAATGAACCAGATTTTCCTCATCTCACCCATGTACTTAGTCTTGTTGAAGTCATAGAATCATAGAATCATAGAATCATTACGGATCGGAAGGGACCTCGAAAGATCATCTAGTCCAATCCGCCTGCAACAGCAGGATCACCTAAACCAAGTCACACAGGAACCTGTCCAGTCGGGTCTTGAACATCTCCAGAGAAGGAGACTCCACAACCCCCCTGGGCAGCCTGTTCCAGTGCTCCGTCACCCTTACTGTGAAGAAGTTCCTTCTCAGGTTGATGCGGAACCTCCTATGTTCCAGCTTACAACCATTGCCCCTTGTCCTATCACTACATGACACCGAGAACAGCCCAGTGCCATCCTCCTGACACCCACCCCTCAAATATTTGTAGACATTAATGAGGTCGCCCCTCAGTCTCCTCTTATCCAAGCTAAAGAGACCCAGCTCCCTCAACCTCTCCTCATAAGGGAGGTGTTCCACCTCTCTTATCATCTTTGTTGCCCTACGCTGAACTCTCTCCAGCAGCTCCACATCCCTCTTGTACTGAGGAGCCCAGAACTGGACACAATACTCCAGGTGTGGTCTCACCAGGGCAGAGTAGAGGGGGAGAAGAACCTCTCTTGATCTGCTAACCACCCCTCTTCTAATCCACCCCAGGATGCTGTTGGCCTTCTTGGCCACAAGAGCACATTGCTGGCTCATAGTCATCTTGTTGTCCACCAGGACCCCCAAGTCCCTTTCCCCTACACTACACTCCAACCGGTCAGTCCCCAGCCTATACTGGTACCTGGGGTTGTTCTTGCCCAGATGCAAGACTCTGCACTTACTCTTGTTATAGCTCATTAGATTCTTCTCTGCCCAGTTCTCCAGCCTGTCCAGATCTCGCTGAATGGCAGCACAGTCTGCGGGGGTGTCGGCGACACCACCCAGCTTAGTGTCATCAGCAAACTTGCTGACAGTGCATGCCAATCCCTCATCCAAGTCATCAATGAATAGATTGAACAGGACCGGTCAGTTGCCTAAATTAATCTGTCCTATTGATCCAGAAGCATCAGCACAGCCAGTAGTTATCAGCATGGTAACTCCAGCAGTAAATTTGGCCAAATGAAGGTGCCTCTGCCACAGGACAGACAGTGTATTAGCTAGTTATGATGATGTATATGTAGCGTAGAGGATAAATTCGTGTTGCGTCCCTATACTACTTTAGTATGATGAGAACAGGATGCTTCCTTCTTGAAGGCTTTGGAGTGATTCCCCTTTCCAGTATAGATCCAGTGAGCTTGTGTTTCTACCTCTGATCCCTACTGCTAGAGCATCTGATTGCTTCTGTGCTTGCACTGTTTGGCTCCAGTTTGCATTTTGCAAAAAGAAGAACACAGACCAGCAGGTCAGATTAGCAGCTGATTGGCAGCCTTATCATGGCTGTCTTGCTCCTGGTATCTGAGCAAGTTTTGTTCAGAGATTGATTTATCTGTTTCTACAACATCACACAGTGTTGTCTGCCTACCATGGAGCAAACCAAATCCCTTCTCACACAACGTGTATTACGTGTGCTGCTGGACACAAACCCCCAGAGCCTGAGCAACTGCGTGGGCTCCAATGGATGTTGCTTCCCCATCCCTCAGCTGTTGCCTTTCACTTTTTCTATTTGAGACCTGCTTCTGGCTATTATAATTTTTATCTCAGTTTGATAGCACTGAGCAAATTGATGGAGTCTAACTGGGATCCAAAACTAGGCATTTCCTCAAGATTTGATTGAACAGGTACGTTTAGTGAGTGTTAGTGTCGTGGGTTGAGGCTGGGCCAGGCACTAGATTAATTACAGATGCTCTCTAGTAACTCCTCTCCCTCCTCAAAAGGGGAAGAGAAGGAAAGAGAGACTTTGTATTGGAAAAGTAAACTACAATAGCTTTAATGAAAACAATAATAGCATGGAATATATACAAAATCAATACTGAAACCAACTGCTCAGATGGAAAATACATCACCGTCACCACTGATGCTGTGTGTAGACACTGGGAAGTCCCAGACTGGACTCAGCAGCAGACAGGAACTGAATGCCAGAATTGGATTAATGAATGCCTAAACTGGAGATAGAATAGACGGAGTCCTCCTCAGGTGCCAGCCATAGAAGAAAAGAGCTTGACCACTATGTCCTTTTCAGTATCCTCTGTTGACTGGTCCCATCCTGAGCCTCAACCAAAGTTTTGATCTCTCCCTTAGAGGGAGAACATGTCCTTTCTGCAAGCACTCAGCTCAGACCTCAGATTCTGGTACCTAGAAGTTATCCTCAGTGTGTTAAAGCACTTTGGAATGCACCAGCAGCTGGAACTTCACAGAAAGTTACAGGCTGGAAGGAACCTTGAAAGATCATCTAAGCCCAATTCTCCCGCCCAGGGTGCTTGTGCAAGGTCATGCAGTCTCCCATTCCTGCTTCCCACAGCACAGGCCAAGGTACTGCTGTACAGTTCACAAAGCAAAAGGGGATTTACTGCACAGGACCTCATGCTTCTTGGAAGGTATCCACTATGACAGCTGGAAAGCCCTCTCCTGCAATACCAGAAAAGTTTGTTCCTCATTGTGTCTCTGGAATATTTGGTGAGGTTGTGGGGTTAATTGGTTGTTTTTCATTTGGATTCTTTATGCTGGGTTTGTATTTTATTTGGCAACAGGGCCTTACTGGCCTTTTAGAAATTGAGTTTATTTTTTTTCTACAGATCTCATATGCCTCTAAGATGTGAAGCTTTTGTAAATAAAAATGCATTTTTAGTTATATTAACTCATTTTCAGGCAAGCTTTGTGTTGCAGAAAAGATTGCTGGTATTCTTCCCTGTGCACAGTGAACTGAAGGCAGTGATAAGACTAGAAATATTGCCAATTGCAATAGCATTGTGTAACCCAAAGGTTAGTTCTTCCTCAGGATTAAAATTTGCAGTCACTTTATAGATTCCTCGTAAGGCTTTTTTCTAGTCATCCAGCCATATGTGAAATGGGGCTACTGATAGCTGCAAAATTTTGCATCTGCAAACCTCACCTCACTGATGGCTGCCACACCGCAAACCTGCTGAGGAAAGCAGCTGGCCAAGGAGGCTTCTGTATTCCTGTGGTGTTTGTGTTACAAGCAGTGTATGGAGGTGCTGAGCAGGGACAAAGTACTGTTCACACCTCTAGTAGGAAAAACAGATTTTGCTGCACAGAGCTGTTGATCCTAAAACATGATGATAGATTGCAGGTGGCTCCAGGTAACAGATGGGAGTGGAGGATGAGCTATGAGTGAGCTGATCAAGTTCACACTATTGAACAGCCCAATATTATACTGCCTGACTGATGAAACAGTGGATGCTTACAGCTTGGACATGCAGTGAGTGGCTTTGACTTGAAGAGAAAGGGTGGTTGAGGGGTATAGGAGTTAGCCTGTGGTGACCTTGGGTTTGGAAACTAGTTTTTGGTAGTTCTGTTGCATAATTTCTGTGCTACATGGAGAATCCTCAGAATCCAAGTCTGTGGATTTAGCCTTGTGGCTTCACAGAATCACAGAATTGTTTTGGTTGGAAAAGCCCTTTAAGATGATCAGTGTCCAGATGTTAACCCAGGACTGCCATATGCCAGGACGGTTATATGTCCTTTAAATACTTCAAGGATCTTGACTCCACAAATTTCCTGGGCAGCCTACTCCAGTACTTCACAGCTCTTCTGTAAAGAGAAATTTCCTAATATCCAGCCTAAACCTACCGTAACGCAACTCGAGGCCATTTCCTCTCATCCTATCACTTGTTACTTAGGAGAACAGATTTGCCTCACCTCTCTAGAACCTCCTTCTGGTAGTTGTAGATAGTGATAAGGTCCACCCTGAGCCTCCTTTTCTCTAAGGTAACCCCAGTTCTCTCAGCCACTCCTAATAGGGCCAGATGCTTCATCAGCTTCATATCTTTTTTGGACACATTCTGGTCACTTCCAGCATCATCTTAGGGTCACAGGCAGCAAAATGCTCTACTGGAGCTTGTTTGTGTACTTCTTCCCGGTGACTAGTCTTTCGTCCCAGTTTTTAACGGTATTTTGCATCTGCTAGAAGTTGCAGCTCTCTCAGCACTTGAAGAATACTCTTTGTTTATTCAGTGCTAATGTTTTAGGGAACATTGACAAGACTTACAGGTATTAATTAGAAATTTCCCATCTTTTTTCCATTTGTCAGACTCACTTGATATGGGCTTCCTCGGATACACCTTTACAGAATCATAGAAAGTGAGGGGTTGGAAGGGACTGTTAGGCGTAGACCTGAACATTTCAGCACCCGCACTGAGCAGTTTGCTCTCAGCTGCTCCAGCTTTGAATACACCAGATAATCTTTGATTTTAGACCTATGCCAGCCCGATCTTCCTCATGAAATAGATCCATCTGGCTCAATGCATTTTATTCATCAGAACATTAATTCTGAAATGGGAGTGGCTTTTATAGCACTGGTGTCCAGTGATATGGAAAGCCTTCTGTGTTCTGAAGGAATGAACTTGCCATGGTTCCCGTATTCACAGCCTTGTTCCCATTTCAGGCCTACAACACTCTGAGCCGGGCTGCAGAGCCCTCTTAGACAAGATCAGGGAATTAAGAGTTTCTTCTGTGATGTGTTCTGAACCCAACCTGGTTTACAACTGGATTCTTTGTCTCCCTCTTTCTGTCACACATTAAAAAGCTCGCAGTGAGGTTTTAAGTCTTCTTTGCATGGTGAGTAAAGTGAACAGCAGATGTGCAGCAAAGGAGGAGAAATATTGAGGAGAGAACAAAGACGTGGCCTTTGAAGCTGAACAACTCGTTCAAGGACTGCTCTAGCCTTAAGGAGATGTGGAGTTGCCTGTTGCAGCACAAAGGCTATTCAGTTGAAGCCTGTAATATGGTTTGGCAATCTATGTCAATGCAGATTGTTGATAACCATTCTGGGCCAGAAGCTGTAGTGCTGAAAGCTGTCCCTTACACAGCCTGCTTATGGCACAGCAGCAGCAAGGTTAGAACTGGGCCCAAAGGACAGGACAGCTATACAGTTCAATGCCAGTTAGACGTGGTTAGGCAACGCTCTGTGTGATATAGGCTGAGATATCCTCTGTACACTGTACTATTAGAAAAAAACCTAGGTATTTCTGAATAGAAATTTATTTTAGAAAAAGAGGTGAGCTTGTGATCTTTTAGTTTTATCCCTGAACTGGAAGAAGATGCCTCTAACCTGTTTTATGGGTGATAGCTCACGCCTGTGGCTTCTCTAGGCTAGATATGAGTGTCTCAGCATATGTTGTGAAACTAGAGGTGATTATTTTCAAAAGTAATCTGACAGATAGCAAACTGGACAAATTCCATGTTAAAAGAACCACAAGGTTTTGTTTGATACTCTGCTGATGAGGCTGTGTGGATTTGGGATCATACCTTGCTGTATAGTCCTTTCAAAGGCAGGGAGAGGACTCTTGCTAAAAACAATCAGAAGGATAAATTTCTTAATAAATGCCAGGGTTGCACAGAGTGGTGTGTCCTGTTGTCATGGTGCTTCACCTCTAAGCCTGTGAGTCTCCCTTCCTAAGTGAAGGAGTGTGAATTTAGTGAGCCAGGCATTGTTATAGGAGTTTTATTTAAACGGTATCTTTACAGGGCAGGTAGTTTTAAGTGGTGACACAGGCATACCTCATTATTTCATTAGGAAACCCCTAATCTGTGACCAACACACATGCTGGTTTATCACTTAGCTGGGTTCTCACTAACCCTGACAAGAAGCAAGTGTGAAGTCAGGGAAACCAGAACTAAGAGAGCAGCCTCAGTGCTTGCCTTTGAGAAAATTTCTAGAGCTACTGAAATACCAGACCCAGGATTAGGAGACCCAAGCTGAATTTCCACATGTATCTTTCCTCTGCTTTTTCTCTGCAAGAGCTCGCCTGTCTTCTTTTTTCATACCTTCCCCTTATCTTTGTCGTCAGTTTAACTGAAGAGGTCTGAGCCCAGGCCAAACTGTGCAGCATCTTACCTCGTGATATTGCTAATCAATGATATAAATAACAGCCAGACGTGCAACAGATCTAGACACACAGTAATTACCACAATTAATCCTAAAAATAAGTGTCTACTTCCTTGAGCATCAAAAGCATGAAAGCTGATCTCCTTGTGGGTTGGTATTCTAAAGGTGAATTCTTGGGTGGTCTCTAATGGTTCCAACACATCTCTTGTATTTGATCTTTCACAGAACCTGCCATCTCAGTAGGAGCAGTTTCTTCCCAGATGTCGACTTCTGTGATGCTTGCAGAAATGTAATTTTTTGGAGACCCCTGACTGTCTGCCAAGCTTTGGCTGAAATTAGACAGAGTCTTCAAAATCTGATGAGCAGAGGTGAGGGCAAGGTATGGGAAAGGGGAGCAAACTGACAGGCAAATGCAGACAGTATGATCCTGCAAACTGCTTTTTCTTAGCAAACTAGGCTAAAAAATCGTAATGGTGACAAATATTTTTACATGAAAAACATGAAAATCAAGTTTTTAGGTTTTAAAGGAACCAGACTCAGATCTTCATGTTGAATTTTTCTGCTTGCTCTGCTAATTTGCAATATTTTAATAGAAGCCTTTTTTCTCTGCTTCCCTGCTTACTTCAGTTAATAACTATAGCAGCAAGAAATTTCCCTGACACTACACCAGTACTGCGGGAGAGCTTCCTAAAATGGCAGACTGGGGTCCCACTAGCTTGTCTCATTGCCTTTCAGTAGTGACTGAATATTTGAATCATGCAAAGAGCAGAGAAATGATCCTGTGATGCTTTTTGCTAGGCAGTGTGAAGCATGTCCTGCTGCTCAGTCTCATCAGACACCCCTCATGGCCCAGAGAGCTCAGAATGGGCTTTCTCTGTGACTATTTGGTGCTGGAAAGCTCTTTCTGCTTGTGGGAAACATGGGTCTGACCAGAAGTTCAAGTGTGACCACGTCTGCTCCATGTCCTTGAGTGATGAGTCCAAGCTGTAAGCTCAGACTTCAGTTTGCTGGAATTGAAAATCTGATTCATACCTTTCTCTTCACTGAAGGATCTTCTTCTCCTGTATAAAGGCACCTTCTATTACTGCCTTCATTTCTCTCTTTACTGTGTAATTTAACATCTCATAATGTGGTCTTAAGTACAAACTAGAGACACATCAGGGGACAGGAACATTCGTTCTTTTACAGAATTTCTGCATGAAATAAAGAGAAGCTTGAAGAAAAATTGAATCTCTGGGAATGTGGATTTCTTTTTACATGACCTTGGTGCAAACCAGCTAAGTACTATTGCACTCGGTGAGAGTAGGAGGGTAAATTGGAGAAGTCTGATCGACAGGTTCAGAAACTCTGCCATTGTGTTGATATAGGACCTGAATTCAGTATGTGCTTTAGACATGCTCTGTAGGACCAAAGGAGCATGCTGTTGTGAAAAGCACCCAACTGCTGTCCAGCAGAGCCCACTTAGTCTGACACTGGGTTTGTCAGGGCCTGAACTAGCCATAAGTCAACATCAGTTCATAACAGTACCAACACACAATGAAGACAATCTTGTTAATAATGAACCAGGTATTATAGCAGGGCTGGTTTTTAATGTGCCTCTAACAGTGGATTGTAGCTTTCCCACTCCGGGAAGTCTTAGTCGATTTGTCTTTATATCAACAATAAACCAGAAAGGGTAGAAATCAAAGCAAGCAATGTTTTTATTAGCGATTTTAAATAAAACATTGTGCCAATATTTTTTCCCTAATGTTACATCTTTATTTTCTCAAATTTATTGACAATTGCTATTTATCCTCATTTCTCCTTTATTCTGCAAAGCTGCCTCATCCTTTGATTTATTTCCTCCAGAGAATATCATACATAATTATTTTTATTTTTCCCTGATAAATCCTTGATTAATTGTATATTATAAGCTCTCCATGCAGCATCATTTCTTTCATTTATAAATAAGCTGCTTTTATGCACAAACACTTCTCTCTCTAGAGCCAAAAACAAATCCAGGCTCAACAGTTCCTTAAACAATAGCAAAGCACTTCAGAACCAAGTATGACTCTCAGCCCTGTAGACTCCTTCTACACTGCTGCTGCAAGCAAGAGAGAATCAGACCTATGTTTTGGACACGTCCCCTGTCAGATCTGCTATAAATGTGGTCACTGGGCAAAAGGTCTCTGCTTAGTAACTTTCTCTATCCGTTGTGTCTTCAACACTGCCATAAATTGTCGATTTGAGAGCATTTTGATTTAGATGCTGGGTTCCAGGCTGCATTTTTGCACTTTCAGACATGTCCTCTCTTCGGTTTGGAACTGACTGATCCTGCTGGTAGGAAATGAAATCAGATGTGTGCTAAGAGTCTGATGGAAGGAGGCACTGCAGCCTAGCATTGACAAGCAAGGCACAGCTGTAGTGTGTGTTGACATGAGATATGAAAGTAAAGTGAAGTGAGGAGAGAGGAGCAAAAGCAGAGATGCAAGTTCAAACCAAATTTCCAAGCCAAACTCCCTGAGACGTGTCAAAGTTGTGCCTGAAAAAGAGACACTCAAGCACAGTTCAAGAAAAGTACCCCTATCTATAGGAAATAGGAAGTGTGTCAGGAAAATTAATGTCTTTTGAAGCCAGCCACCCACATTGCAGTGTAATGGTGCAAACAAAAGTCTGTCGCCTTTAAAGAGCCTGAAAGGCCATGTGACACTGAAAGAAAAACACAGGAAGCAAGGAGTTCTTCTGGCTCCTGTCAGAACTGATACCCTAATTAACTCGTTTTCAAGTGTGGGCCTGTGAAGAGATCTGATGGAACTCTTCAAAATCTCATGTCCTCAATGGCAGGTGATCTCTTCTACCATCTGTTCCCAAGGATAAATGCCTGATAATAAGATTGAGACGTAGAGATAGAGAACCAGCACTGCACTGACTAAACTGGGGACCTTTCCAGAGAATTTGATTCTTTCACAGCCAACAAAGATACCAGACTCTTGGACGGGAGGGAGAACAGTGAACACAGCCAGCAGGTCTGTAGGTGTTATGTTGTGTCTGTGTTGTAGTGAAAAATTGAGATCCCACCTTCAATCATGATGTTGAGTTCCAGAAGCTACTACATGTGGGTCTAATACTGCAGTCCTCTGCTGTGTGAAATGGTTTGGACAATCAGGAACTTCTCAGTCATATAAACAGTAAATATTGTGCGTGACTTTTCTATAGGGAAAGTTGTCCATGATTATGTGGGTTTAACTTAAGAGCAGGCTGTTTAGGTAAATGAGCAGGGAGGCATATGAATATCTGCAAATAATGTGGAGCATGACAGCAAAATGATGCTGCAGGAGATGGGCTTATCTGACCCTTGTTAAGAACTCGCCAAACACCCTTGATCTGAGAGAGAAGCGTTGCTCAATCTTGGACACCATCCCTCTGAGATGAAGTCTCAGAGGTGCTTGACTGAAAACTGGACTGAAAGGAGGTAATTTAGCACACTTGGCAATGTCTGACTTCATACAGCCTTTGGTTAGTTTAGATGTTAAAACTGGTACAGTGGATTTCAAGGTACTAGAAACCTGCACAGGACCTGAAGTTTGATAGATGCACTCTCTTTAGCTTCCTCATATATAAAGAAAATTTATCCCTTATGGAACCTAACCTCGTGTGATTTACTGATGTAGTTGAGCTGGTCTGAGGATGGGCCAGTCAGGGATTTCTTACCCAGCATTGTGTCAGAAATCAAACACATGTTTAACAGTTAGAGATGTCACTGCACCCAATGGCATCTTTTCAGCTGTGGGCTCCATTCTGACAGACCTTGGGTCAGAACTCCCTTCCCGCAATGGTCCACTGCTTCCCTTCCTTATCTCTGCTTCACACAAGCAAACTCCTTGTTTTCAAAAGATCTTTTCCTCATTAATGAAGTTAAAACCTTTTCACTTGGTTTGGAGCAACTTTTACCTTAATCATCCATGGAGTTTTAGCTCTTGCACCTTGGAGCTTGTCAAGGAGAGGCCCCTTTCCCTATCTCTAGAATATCTGTTATCATTTTAATGATCACTTTCCCTGGGAGTTCTTACCTCTCTTTCCCTGGAAAAGTACAGGCAAGTACAGATGAACCATTTCATCTAAGTCAGTGACACCCCGTGACAATACAAGACAGTTCATTGCTGCAGGTGGCCATTCAGCCCAGTGTTGTTGGCTGGGCTTTTAAAGGGCACTGGGTAGTTTTAAGCCCTATTTCTACCTGTCCAAGTTAAGATAATGAGGGTAATCTATTATTATTATGCCTCAGGCCTTTAGTTATCTGCCTGTGGGGTTCAGAAGGGTACTTTGCTTCCAGGGTCTGTGCAGAATTTAATTGGCCAAGTGCTTTATGATTTGTATGTCGTTTCCTCTGAAGCCTCAGGTAGTGGCTGTTGCCAGAGGCCAGATACCAAACTGATGACACTCAGATTTTGTCTCCTTTTAATAACAGTGGACTGCTGGGCAGCTACACAAATATTTCAATATCCCAATTCCAGATCTATGCCATCAGCAGAGTTTTCTGGCTTTCTTCCAAAGCCCTGTAGAGAAAAATCCTTTTTATATGTTTCACCAGTGCAAACCACAAGACATCTGGGATTTTAAAACTTCCAGAAGATTCTTGGCAGCCGTTACTTATTTGAAGAAAACAAGTGGACCTTTCTCTGTGAATGATCTTTTTATCATTAGGATGAAAATTTTAACAAAATAAATCAGAATTACACATATAATTTAAAATCGTGCATATGGAGTAGGCTCAGTAGTTTCTTACTCAAAATTTAAGTTTAAAAATACATGTTGGACTTGATGATCTATGAGGTCTCTTCCAACCTTGGTAATACTGTGATACTGTGATACTGTGATGTTGTAGATATCCCTTGTTTAACTCTCCCTGCTCTTTGCAAAATTGACTTTTTGTTATATCAAGGCTCTGACGAAACTCTGGCACCTCTCTTATTATCTATAGGCTTGGGATCAGTGTCCTACCTCACAAATAAGCTTTTTTCTTCATCTCCAGTGGTCTGTGTAGCTTCTATTTCTTGATCCTTCCAGTCATCAATCTGTTTATCTCCTACTGAATTATCTGTTGTAATTAGAATACATTTTCTCATCTCAAGGGGAAGCCAGCTCCAAATGAGTATTCTATAAAAGTAATTACTTTTGATATTAGATATCTGTACATAAAAACACAATATTTCTTCCAATTAAAAAGCACTAATGAATTTTGTGTCTAGAGAGGGAGTAGCCTACACAACGATACTGTTTCTACTAAGTCAGTGAACAAAAAATTAGGCCTGTAAGGGTGATGATGAAACCAACAGCGGCGTATGAGCCCCAGCTTTGAGAAGGTCAAGGTGAGAAGAAGTGTATGCAAGGCCATATATTCCTTTGCTTCCCCACCTGGATCTCCATTACATATTTTTCTTTGTATTTCCTTAGATACTCCTCTCTTCTTCCTCAAGGTCTTAAGTCATGCACTAGGAATCTTGCATTTGGCATGGAGCAGCTTTACCAAGTATCTCTATGGTCTCCTCCCCTCTACAGACAAATGCTGAGACTTCTCAGTGGGAAACCTATCTTACATGCATCAGAACTGACATCTTTAATCATTTCAAAATAGCCTGGATGAGTTAGGGAGCTTTTATCATAAGATTTTATTCAGAAGGAATTATTTTAGAAATATCTTGATCATGTTATTTTGGAGAAGAGTATAAACCCTGTCCCTAGGTTACCTTCCCACAGAAATCCTCTTCTTATCATCCCAATAAAGCCATCTGTGTATGGAGGGCACTTTGGGATAGAATCAGTAGAGTGGGCTGGAAAAGAAGATCCTCCAGATGAAAGAATGAAAAAAACCCCAAATCCACAGGCTGCTGTTGATACTGTCTTATTGTTTTATTCCTTGATTGTTTTTCTGCATGTTTCTTCTCTTCAACACTGATAGCAAGCTCTTTGAGGTAGGATCTGTCTTTCTGGACTAATCTGATGTCCTGAATCTGGGTTACATGCTGTGAAAATATTAAGGAAAAACAAATGAAGCTGGCCCAGTCCAGCCCTGGTAGGCTTTATTTTGAAGGATTTAAGTACTAATGCATCACTATGATAGCAGCAGAGTGGGTAGGATGCAATAAGGTTCAGCTTCCAGCCCAAATGCCGATAACAGCCCTGGGCACTTCTGTGGCATTTTCCATCTAATGTACTTCAAACTCTTGACAGATATTCATAGGCTGTGCCTTGGAGAGGTCTCTGCAACCAACAAACATCCCTGGTTTGAAGAAGAAGAACTGAGGGCAAAGTACACCAGAGGCTGATATATCAGTCCTCTTTCCAGATAATTTGTCCTAATTTATGTAATTGCTAAGCCTCCTGATTCTGTGCTCTTTGGAGTGTTTGACTAGCTTTTGGGGGCAGAAAAAGAACAGCCCTAGTAGAGGCAGAGTTGCCAAATCACTTCACCCCTAAACCCTCACTCGGCAGTCTTCTCATGCAGAGGTGTCTTATAGGATTGTCCATCATCTGTGTATGAAAGCTGTGAAGCACTACAGCAGTTGTCCACGGACAGAAGGGTCTGGAGATGAGGTCAAGGTACGAAAACTCTGCACCTTCTAGTTTCTAGACCCAAAAAGTTGCACATGAAGTGCATCAGCTTTACAAGTCATTGTACTTTTTTCCTTTGCAAACTAACAGGCTCGGGATACTGTTTGTATTCTCCGTGGAATATCCTCAGAGATACTTGAGGCTGATACTGGAAACTAGGGGACATAAATCTTTCAAGCAAGGATGCACCAAACTTGATTACAGCTATAAAATATGGGGCTGCATTTTGGATTTCAGATAAATGGAGGTACTGGAATAATTTAAATTGGATGGGGGTTTGTTTGTTGCTTTCCTCTTTGCCGAGAGTTAGATCCTGCATCCCTGTGGAGCACCATTTGGTGAACGTGTCTGTATGTAAAACTAAATCTCACCCACATCCAGCATTCCTTCTAGCTCAGAAAGTAAGCACCTCTGATATGGACCAAATTGAGTTCTGTGGGCAGCAAATCTTATATATTTTGTAGGCTTACAGCAGGGTCATGGTGAGGCAAATTGATTTGGGATATGGGAAACTGGGATATGCAGAAATAAGGGCCTGGCTCTGTTTAACATTTAGATTGAATCATGAGCTAGACCCTACTGACTCCTTATGCTGCATACTGCTTGCAGAGTTGGCTGAAATAGTGTCAAATAGTGAAATCGTTTCAAATAATGTTGGGTTTTGGCTTTTTCCTGGATGTTGTTGATTGCAATTGCAAAGTCCTTTTACTTTTCCAGGTATAATTTTGGTGCACCGCTAATGCTTTCAGCAAGTCTGTGTTTTATGGAACACAATGTATTTATTATATTGTCCAAGACAGTAATCACAAAGAGCCACTCTTCAGCTATGGTCATTTCATCATTATCTGCAGCTTGTGCAGTGTTTAGGGGCATCAAGGAAAGGCAGATACCTGCACTTGGTGATTTTTACTTAATTTTCTGTATGATAGTGGCTGCTTTGTCTTGATTAGCCCAGTGAGACGACATGTAGGCCTGTGTAAAACCGTTATTCTGGAGCACCTCAACAGCTGAAGTATCTGAGGCAGAAGGTTTTCTTTGTTTCTGTACGAAAGATATTTTTCTGATAATGATCTCAAGTCCCAACTCTGCTTCTTTTGGAATGTAGTAAATAAATGGGGTGGCAGTCAGTAACTTTTTATTCAGATATTTTAAAGCATTTTGTAAAAGTAGGTACTGATGATTTTGTAGCCTCTGTCTGCTCCTTCTTTGTCAAGCCATCTGCCTGGTGGGATCATTGGCTCAGCTTAAACTGAGACGAGGCTTATGGTGTGTCTGTAGCAGCTGTGTACTACAGAAGCTTGTTTACCCTCCCCAGGATACCTCCAATAGCACCCAGTCTGGGCAACACAATTATGAGAGCGTCTCTGGGCTATGCTAGGTGGCACAGTGCTGTTTGGTCGAGTGAGCCTTTTTCTGATGTAAACAGGTGGTTTTGGAAAAGTTGTCCCTTTTAGTTGTTTTTAGGGCTCACTGAAGTGAAGCTATAAATGGCAAGACAACTGGTGAGCTCTGACCTTTTGCTTAGTGTTGAACAGTTTGCTTATGTTGCTCTTTCTTCTCTTTCTTCATCCTTCTCCAACCAGCTGCTTCTCTCGTGCATCTGCTTTGCTCTAATGTGTACAGTTAACTCTGAAGGAGAAAGGCCAATGTTTTCCTCTAAGCCTACTAATATGCTACTCAGTGAGGCTGTAGCCTTCATCAGAAGTTTCTAGTTGCAGCAGAACAAATTAGGACCACACAAGATTCAACAAGATGGACACATTAGGGCTGATTCATTAGATGCAACTAATTTAATGCCTGCTTCCAAAAGAGTGGGTTTTGTATAGAACTAACTTTAAAAAGATGTTGTAAGCTGGGTCTTATTTTAGCTGTAATACTGCACCTATTCTAAACTGAACTTTTTCCTTTCTTTAAAAAGTTGTCGCTGGGAACGCTAAAACCTTTGTCAATCTATATAGAATTGCTATCACCCCTTTTCCTTCGGTTAAGCTAGGATCTAAATCTTTTAATTGCCTGACAAGGTGTTCAGAGATGCTTTCAAGTGAGAAATTAGAATAGGAAAAGGAACGAAATAACTATCTTGCTGATGAGTTTTATGTTTCCTGTTTAAAAGAGAGAAGTGTTTCAGATGCACAGGTAAAACCTTGGGGTGACTCTGCCAGGTTTGCAGAAGGAAAACCTTTTAAGGTGCCAGGATCCAGAATATTTTGTGTAGTTATTTGAGAGTGCAGATGGTCTAAGTGTAGATGAAGCTCAGAAAACTGAGCTTCTCAACCGAAGATGAGACAGGTCAAGAACGACATTTCAGAGATGTCACAGCAGTTCTTACTGTGGTGGCTTTGGTGATGGAGCTGCCTTGTGATTGTGCCCAGGGTCCCTAGGCTTCTGTTGAAGGAGAGATGGGGTGTGGGAGCAGAGCCACAGGTACTGAAGGGGAGCTGTCCTTGCCAGAAGTGTCAGGAAGAACAGAAAAATGTTAAGAAGATCTGTGCTGTTGTGAACATGGATGTGTAATTATTTTGAATTGCTTATTCTTATTTTGAATTGTCAGAACTTTAATTATGTCTGCGAACCTTGGCTGAACCTGATTTACAGCTGCCAGTAATTGTGTTGCAAGTGCGTTAAAAAAAAAGACAGTAAAATTATCACAGATGTAGTTTGAGCTTCCTTTTGCCATAGTTTCTCACATTAATCTCTTCAGTAATTTTCTCATTGTGACAGGGTTTATGGTGAAAAATAGAAGGTCTCTCTTCTTCCTAGAAAATTATGCATCCTGCAGAGTAATTAATCTGGTTAAGGAGCTAAGACCGGTTCATTCTGCTGTTCATTCTCCCAGCCATTCCTGTCTCATACAGAAATCTCTGCAGTGAGAGCAATAAATTTGAAATGAATGACGGACACTAATTATTTGTGACCTCATTGTCATCTGCAGCATTGAACTGGGTATGACTGATCCCAGCATATGGGCTGTAGATCTTTTTAGTCTAAAAATGTAGAGACAGCTGTAAAAATAGCAGCTTACTGGGCATTGAAACTCTTTTTCCTTCTCTTCCCTCTCTGTCCATCACCATGATGATTTCAATGCTTTGCTCTGACACAAGCCACAGGCTTAGACTATCAGCTGTGCTCCTGTACCCTGCCCACAATGGCTTCACTTCACAAGCCATGGAAAAACTGCTGAAATGATGCTAGTTAGAGCCAGCCACAGGTAAGGGACTCAAAAGGTTAGAGAAGGATCTGGAAGTCTGAAATAAGCTTTAGAAGAATAGAAAGACATAAAAGTGCTGTCATCTGATCTGCCTTGGTTAATAACCAGGTGTATGCTGGAAGTTGAACCAGAAGCACTTCATCTGTCTTTTTTAGGTTCTGTGCTGTGCCACATCACTGTAGGACCTGGCATATAAAATCAATAACAATCGTGTCTCTGCTGAGCAGCAATATTTCCAGAAATACATCCCTTTCTCTGTTGTTGCAGTAGGCAAGACTTGTGGAAATGAATTTTCCTATGGGCTGTCCTTGAAGGCTGTCAGGGATTTTGCTGAGCAGAAAATGCCCATGCCCTAGGGCACTAAAACCGTGTTCTTTGCTGACTCTATCTCTAGTAGCCCAACCATTATGTATCCTGTGGGAGCACTGCTGTAGAATATTCTGCTTGTCTGTGCCCTCCCAGGTGTTGTACCCACATTCAGCATGCTGGAAGGGCTCTGTTGAGGTAACTGATGGAATGATGCTCGGTGGTCCCAGCCTGTTGGGTACCCCTTGGATGAGGGCTTGGAGGATGTACTGGAAGGTTTTCTCTTGCTCACCAGCAGCTTCTGCTTCAGCCAGACATGAGAGGACATTGTCTCCCATCACCTGTCTCCTGATTACACCTCTTAAGACCAATCTTTTGCGGGGCAAGCTGCTGCTGAACTGGGACCCTTTTCTGGTTTGCTCTTTCAGGGTTTTGTTGGTTTTTGTTTTTCACAAAAGGCTGACCAGTGCAGATAATTGCAGATTTGGGAGTTAGCAAGCTAGGATCCTGACTTAGGCAGTCAAAGGGCAAAGCTTTCTGCTGAGGGTACATTTGCTGAGGCAACAGGTGATAAGAAATGTTAACACATATCAGATATGTGAGTTATAGCTGTATTGTGTCTGGCTAACCAGCCACGCACTGGAAAACATTACCTGTAATTGCCACATTGAACATGCACACACTTGTGTGAAATACACTGTGTTTACAGAATAACAGAACATTAGGGATTGGAAGGGACCTTGAAAGATCATCCAGTGCAATCCCCCTGCCAGCAGGATCCCCTAGATCCAGTCAGACAGGATCTTGTCCACATGGGTTTGAAAAGTCTCCAGAGGAGACTCCACCACCTGAGTAACCCCTTCCAAAGCTCTGTCACCCTCACCATGAAGAAGTTCCTTCTCATACTGATGTGGAACCTCCTCTGTTCCAGCTCATATCCATTGTTCCTTGCCCTATCATTAGACAACACTGAGAAGAGCCTGGCTCCATCCTCCTAACACCCACCTTTCACATATTTATAAACATTAAGGAAGTCACCCTTGATGAAACAGTTGGCAA
This sequence comes from Rhinopomastus cyanomelas, assembly GCA_013400115.1. Lineage (NCBI taxonomy): Eukaryota > Metazoa > Chordata > Aves > Bucerotiformes > Rhinopomastidae > Rhinopomastus > Rhinopomastus cyanomelas. The sequence goes on from VXBP01009898.1 coordinate 308,672, forward strand.
CAAACTGCAGTGAATTACAGTGAGGTCACACCATGCAGGGACTCACAGGATCATAGAACATTAGGGATTGGAAGGGACTTCAAAAGATGCAGTCCAGTCCCCCTGCCACAGCAGGATCCCCAAGATCCAGTCACACAGGAACAGCCCACAGAAGTTTTAAATCTTCCCAGAGAAGAAGACTCCACAACGCCCCTGGGCAGCCCGTTCCAAATTCTCTTAGCAAGAGTGTAGAATTCTTTATCCCCTTCCAAGCTTTGTAAGAGGCACCTACTGTCTAGAACCAACCAGTTTTAAAAGGCAGGAAAGTATTCAACACAACTTTGTAATACTCTAGAACAACAATAACTTTACACATTTGCTGGTCTAGCACCAGGAACACGCTGGAACAGCCTCAAGCTGCGCCAGGGGAAATTTAGGCTTGAGGTGAGGAGAAAATTCTTCACTGAGAGAGTCATTGGCCACTGGAATGGCCTGCCCAGGGAGGTGGTGGAGTCGCCAACTCTGGAGCTGTTCAAGGTAGGATTGGACGTGGCACTTGGTGCCATGGTCTAGCCTTGAGCTCTGTGGTGACAGGTTGGACTTGATGATCTATGAGGTCTCTTCCAACCTTGATAATACTGTGATACTGTGATACTGTGGAGTTTTCCTGGCAACCTTCCTACAGAGAAGGAAACTGCTCTTCTCTTGCGTTATTCTCCTGAATTGTCTCAGAAGTTCACACAGCAACACTCATTAACAGACAGTTCCTGACAAACTCTGCAGTGTCCCAAGGGGCTGTCAGGGATTAATCTCACACTTCCTGTGACTAAAGAAGTTCCTCTGAAACTCTGTATCCCTCTGAAACTGAGGGGCCCAGAACTGGACACAATACTCCAGACATGGTCTCACCAGGACAGAGTAGAGGGGGAGCAGAACCTCTTGTGATCTGCTAACCACTCCCATTCTGATCCACCCCTGGATGCTGTTGGCCCTCTTGGCCGCAAGAGCACATTGCTGGCTCGTGGTCATCCTGCTGTCCACCAGGACCTCCACCAGGACCCCCAGGTCACATTCTTCTATGCCGCTCTCCAACAGGTCAGTCTCCAAGCTATACCTGGGGTTGTTCTTGTTAATTTATTCTAAGAATTTTTAGAGACACTAGTACTTCCCTTGAATCATAAAGCAATGTGATAGGATCAATATAATTGCTGCTATGTACTGGTCGATGCTACTGCATTGGTATAGCTCGCAGACTGGGCTACAGTTGAGTAATGAATGGGAAGAAACCCTCACAGCAATATCTTTGGAGATTAAATCAGAGATAAAAAGACTCTTTCCTAGAAACAAAATCAGATAGGCAGCATGAAGAGCTAGAATATCAGGTCTAGGGGAGAAGTACACAAAATTGCCATTATGCATGGTTTGAAAGGCCACCCAGCTTGTTCTTTCATAAGAAAAATAACAAAATGCTTGATGCTTCCCGTAGGTTGGAGATTTCATTCCCTTGTTACTCATGCCACAAGGATATGAGTGTTTTGTTCTGTAAATGCAAAGAGCATACCGTATAAAGAATAAAGTTTTCCACTACTGGAATTAAATCGTTGCTAAAAGTCAAATGAGCACACTGTGCTTTGAAGCCCCTTTTCATCAAAGAAGGTCAGTTAACTTGTATGAAGTCGTCTTCAGTTTGCTTTGATGTAACATCGAAAACCAGCCTGTATGATTTCAGATGATCAGCAAATGAATTTCTGCACTGCAGACTTTCAAGGACATAGGGTTTATGAAGCATCTCGTTTTCTGGATTCTTTGACTTCTACAGCACCTAATTTGATTTCCTTCTAATACAGGCTGCTAGTGCTTCTTTTCCTTTCTTTTTTAAGGAACTGCTGACTTTTCTCTGAAGTTCCGTCCCCTGGGCAAGATGCAGTATATCGGGCAAGTAAAGCAGAGGCATTCAACATCACTGCTTGCTATTAGTTGTTTAAGACAGTATCATGCAGGAAGATTAGACTGCTGTGATGTTTCTTTTGGGTGGGGAGAGATTTAGAGTCTCAGACATGTAATTTCTCTAATTACTTGAGCAGTAAGTGGTTGCCAGGCCACGGATGGCAACATTAGGCCCTTCTGTTCTAGTTTTCCTGCAGGAAGTAGTATTAAATAAAAAAGCTATTCTGAGTGCCAAACGGCCTCTCATTCTAAACTGGGTTCTGAAGCTCTCTAGAATATTTTCAGAAATATTTAATGGGTATTAAAGTGCTTCATTTAGATAGTCTGAAATCACAACTGTTGAAGAGTTTTAGTCACATTTCAAGAAACTGTGGCTCACATTCTACGTTTCTCTTGCAGAAAATATTTAAATTAGAAAATTCAAATAGACCTCCTTAAATACCCCCAATATCATGGTGTCACATTTTTTTTGCTTAGCTGCATCCTCCTTTGCCTGACCAAGTTGAAGAAATTATTATATCAACTTCTAATTGTTAGTGTCCCTTGTGCTAGTTTCTCCATGTCCCTGCAGAATGCAGAGGCATAATGACAGCTGCGGGTTGATCACTTGATGCTAATCCAGTTGCTTTATGGTGGTTGCTGCAAACAAGAATGGAAAGCATTTTGGAACCAGTGTTACTAGAAAAAAGACTCATGAGGTGCATTTCTACAGAGAAATGTGAACAGTCCAGGAAAAAGGTTTGTCGTGTGTGAAGTAAATCTGTTCCATTTTTAGGGGCAAAAAAACTGGTTTTCAAGATATCACATGGGACTAACGGTAGTCATTCAGAGCAGGAACCCTCAACGTCTCTGTACATTGATAAGTAAGCTGTGTACACCATAATATCTTTAATTAGGATTAGGACTGCACCAGATTCCTAGCATTTAGTTTCACTTACAGCTTTGAAGAAGTTCATTATTGATTAAGCATCAGCATCAACCCTCAATACTTTGGTCTTCTCTCTCTGTGTGTCCCGGTAATACAATACCCCAGAAAAAGATGCTATTTTGAAGCTTCATCTTTCTGCTTTGCCTTCATGGGTGCATGGCCTGTGGGGTTACTGCTCGTGCCTCTGTTCGATCTCCCTAGCTAGTGAGGTCTGCAGTTCACCTCCAACACACACCTGTCATGAGACCATGGCTATGACAGCCTCTTCTTTTCCCTTCTTTTCAACAACTCCCTAAGCTTAAATTCTTGGAGGTTTCTGAATTTTTCAAAAGCTTGGACACCTCAAGAATGTTTTTTCTGTAGGGTGTCCCTTTATTCTTTTTTTTTGCCTTCTCCTCTCCTGCTAAGGCTCATGATTCACTCCAAGACAGCTGAGCATTTCAGTGCATGATGATGAGGAACATGAAGAAGACATCAAAGACGCAAACGGAACAAGGTCTGTTCTGACTTGGGACCACTGAGAATGAGTTGCAGAATGAGTTAGGTACTTTTGTAGGCAATGTTTGAAATTCAGCCCCAAAATTCCACAGGACTGCAGACACTTGGTTCTTTTATATTCAGACTATTTGCAGTGTTGTACTTAACACAGGATCATCAACACAGGATCACCTTATAAGCACTATAGTCAAAAATGGTAACTTTACTCTTTCAGACCAACAACAAACTCCTGTCTCTCTGTTCTATTCCTTAGTTAAGATATGAAGGTGGTGGTGATACTACAGGTGAGGATAGAATTAGCAGTGAGAGGACTTTATGAGAGACCGAATTGCCCCAACCTTATTGGGACCTTAAAAAGCCAGTCCCAGCTTTGCACTGCCTTATGTGTTTGTTATTAGCAGCCATCAGTTTCTTGTTGTCTTTCTCTGTAATTGTTTAGTTGAAATAATGGCATTTTCTTCTTGAAAAATTCTTAATCTGAAAAATGTTGAGCAACTCAAACTGTAATTGTTTTGCTCTGCATTGTAAACTGTTTGGAGGATATTTGCACTTTTCTATGTGGCGTTCCCAAGACTATTCTAAATAACTTCTTCGCTTATAATGACTTGTTGATGGTGAACCTTTTGGAAAGGAAAGCTTTGACATTAAACACAGGATATTTGAGGAGATTATTTATGAGAATTCAGCACTAAGTTAAATGCCATGGGAGAGGTTCTTTACGATGTGATCACAAGGGCATGTTTTACACAGGTTTAGTTTTGTTTTACATATCTTCTTGAATTGACCACTAATGTACCAGTGAATGAAACCTGTAAAATGCCTTGTTGACTGGCTAACATCTCAGTGCTAAGAAAATGGGCTAATCCAAGTGTATCCAAACTTTCCAATCCTATAAGCTGTATAGAGCTGAGTATCTTATACATTACAAGTGTTTTATTGTCAGAGAACTGAAGGACAGAGGAAAACTGGACTGGTGAGAGATGGTGTCAGCACCCTACTGGATTTAGCACCTCTTTGTGGGAATGGGTTGGGCGAGGTGTGCAGCTGCCTTCAAATGACCCATCTATTGACTCACACGGTCATACCAGATTTACCCAATATTTCCTACCTAGCAGCCAGCTGGTGACTAGTCATGTAGCTGTATTCCCAGCATGGGAACAAAACCTGAACCACTCAAGAGATGCAGAGCAGATGCCTCAGCTCCAATATTTCTTCCAGAATGGACAGTAACACAGAGTTAGACTAACAGACCTACATGTGGTAGAAATTTAATACATCTCCCTTGAAATGAATGGAGAAATAACAGGTTATACTGGGAAAAGCCTTGGCCTCCAGGTCTTACGCGAAAAATTTATCTGGAAGATAAATAGGCATTTTAGAATGTTTGCAGACAAGATTCCTTGTTCCCAGGGATATACACAGGTAAAAGGAGATGCCCAGAAAGCTGTTAATTGCTTATTTGTAGTTTGCTCATTAATAATTGCATGCTGATACTGCAAGATGGGTTGTTATGGACCCTGGTTTGAAAACCTGAGGATAATTTCCACAGAGCCCTACGGGTTTCAGAGCTGAGTTTCATGGGATTTCGGATCTTGTTTATTTAAAACCTTCTGTGGTCACAGAAGAGGTGGGATTCATTTCCTTTCTGTTAATAATATGATTTCTTTTATTTTGTCATCCAGGTTTGGCAAAACCCATGGGATTAGTTGAAGGTCCAGGAGGCTTGGGCCAGGGGGGAATGGCTGCTACCCTACGAGATGATAGCCACGAATCAGAGACTAAGTATGAAGAATATGGTTACAACGCCCAACTCAGTGACAGGATATCACTGGACAGGTCTATCCCAGACTACAGACCCAAAAAGTAAGTTGAATTTCACATCTTTATTAAGTGAGGCCAACTGCTGTCTCAAGCATAAAGAGCCACCTTGTTAAATGCATAGCTAATTACGTGAGTAATGCATTAATATGCACATTTGGGGCTTCAAATCAGAAGCATAACTGCTGCTTTTTGGTTTGGTTTTCCTAGAAAAGGCCAGGTTGTCTCAGGTGAGCCCACCACACAGGTGAAAGCCTTAATCTGTGCTGCTTGTAATCATACACAATGGAAGGTGAAGCAGTGACAACAAATGTTTTACAGACATTGGTCACTTTAAAAAGCCAAACCTATCAAATCAGCTACCTTTTCCTTAATTGCATTTGTTGTTCTTAGAATGGTTTAATCGGGGTTTACAATGTGCTGAAACATGGACTAAGTGTAATCCATTGGGGTCCTATAATTGCGGGAAGATATTTTTTCTGTCTTTGGAATGTGTGTTTGTTTTTATTCTTGGGTAATAGTCTTCAAATGCCTGTGCTGTGTTGGATGTTGCAATTACGTTTAATATTTGTGCTGATTTATTATATTTTGTATTAAATGTCTTTCGAATCTTTCATATTTATGGTGTTATGTATCTTCCAGATGAGACAGCTACACTGCCATCCTACGAATGACAATCAGTAATGTCTTCATGCAGAGGAGATCAGCAGCAATGCCTGGTTTCTCTCAGGAGACAGAATTGAAAAGAATACTTAATTAATTTCTAATAATAATCTTTTGGTTTAAAAGACCCACTGGGGCTCCTAGATAGAACTGAAAGTTAAATAAAAAAAATGTTATTAAGTAGTGAGAAAAGTTTAGCCAAGCAAAGCAGCTGTGCTCTTTCAGTAGATTGCAATTGAATTAGGATTTTAGACAGCTCAAGCTGCAGAAAACTGAACCCAGCAAAACAAAACTTCAGCTTAACTGCAAATTTAAACTGCAAATTTCATTAGCTGTGTTACATGTTAACCTAATCTCAGAAGTTTTGACTCAGCATTTGTTTTCTCAGACTTGCTATACAGAAGAAAACCTAGAAAAATGAAGTAGCAAAAAGAAGATACCTGCTGCTTTGATGTCACATTTGATGTAACTAGACTGACTTGTCCAATGGTCTCATCTGGATGTGTCATAAACACAGACTTATTCTGGGGAAAAGAAGTAGTCTGAAGTTATGTAAATATTTGAATTGGGCATCAGACTTGGTCCAGAGGCCCTTAGTGACTTCAGTGAGGTTTGACCTGGCCTGTTATTAGCTGCTGTGGTCAGGCTGATAAACGAAAATGCTCTACTGGGAAATGCAAAAGCAAAGGTTGCAGAGCGTGAATCTAGCTCAGCAGCTGTCAGAAGCGAGACGGCATTTGCAAAGCAGTGATGTTTCACTTTGGATTATTCTCCTCCACAGTTTGACTTGGAAACTCTGATGAGTCATTCAGATGAGCTTTTTGACGTGCTCGTTTGGGAATTTATAAGGTCATGCTGCATGATTAGTTGTCTGAATTACTGGGACAACTGTCTTCTGTGTGGTGTTTTGGCACTTTTGAGGTGGTTCTAGCTGGGTCTAGATGCTGGAATTGAAACACTTGTCTCTAGATACCAGTGAGTCACAGGAAAATCCTTCAGATTGAATTTGCTGTGAAAAGTGAATGAAAGTTTAGAGAGGGTGGAAGCTCTTATTACGTAAAGAATTCTATCGAACTAAAGAGTTGTATCTTTTGCTGTCATTTGGTTGCCATTTTTTATTAGAAATTTCTGCTGTCCTTATGATCAGCATTTTTTTTCATCTGACCCCTTTAAATACACAGTGCCTCAGGTACAACCTCTCCTTGGAGCTGTCACTAATGCTGAGCAGCAGTTTTCACTCCCTATCCTACCAGCCTCTTCATATCCACCATGCATTACCACATCTGCCCAGCTAGCAGGTGCTAGATATGCATCACAGCCATAAAGCAAAGTGGAACTTGGCTTTCTGTTTGATTTAGACTTTCTGTTCTTAATTATATATTGAAGAGAACTAAATCTCCAGATCTTTGAGATAAGCTTTGGATAAACCTCTTCTGTTTTGTCCAACTTTGTATGCTGACTGGCCCGATGGTCTCATCTCTTCATCTCTTGAGAACAGCTCTTGTCTCTGAGCTCTTCTCAGTCTGCTTGTGGTTTATATTCATGACATTCCCAGAACTTTTCTTTTATGAAAAGGGGGGCTTTTAATTTTTAAATTGAGACGTAAGATAGAATTAATGTCCAGGGCCATGAACAAAGTCCATGGCCAGTCTATGAATAAAATCACTCAGCTGGATTTGCATTCCTCAAGCATTAAACCATGCTTTCTCCCCATTCTGACTCCCATTTAAAATGTCCAGGTCCACGTATTTGCATGCTTTAGTAGGTAGTAAAGATACGAACCAGGAGAATTTATAGTTAATTCTGCACTGCACAGGTACAATTTATGACTGTAAACACGCTTCTTGCTCTGCAAATGTGGGACTTGTAATATTCCAATCTTTTAAAAGACGTTTTATCAGAAAGATTATCTTTAATTTTATTCTTTGTTAATTTTATTATCTTTTAGTTCATTTTATCACCACTCCTATTGTTGTCCAGTATCTTTTTCTGGTAGAATGAGCCTTTTGTTCCATCTACTAGAACAGCTTCAGTAAACATTCAGCAGTTTAATTGCTTTTCAGGAAGTGTTTTCATCCCCACACAGCAAATTAAAAAGTTGTATAACATTGAGGAGGTGTACAGGCAGACAGCATGACCATGAAGGCTTCTAAATTGGAGTCACCTCCTCGTCCTTTCACTGCACTACAGTTCTGCTCTTGAGATGCTCTCCCATGCACTCACTTCGTGTTCCGCTCTCCTACCTGCTGCTGCCAGTGCAGATATTCCATTTATTTCAGAAGCCTTTTTTTAAGACAGGAACTGCTAAGTCACTACAGGAGACGACAGCCGAGTGAGTGCGTATCGGGTTTGTGTGCCAAATTGAAGTAATGACAGTAAATAGCTTCCTTGCGATTGCCGTCCACACAATAATTACAAAATTACAGTTTGATCCTAATGTGCGATAATAAATATGTCTCTGCTTTTTCTTCCCTGATATTGCACCTCCCACAGCTTGAACGCTTGCCCTCTCCCTGTGCAGAAAGCAGACATCCCTGGGGAACGGTCCAGAAACATGCTGTGCATTGGTACTTCAAGCTATGTTTAGCTTCAGGAGACAAATAATACACAGAGAAGTTGCAATTTTGGTTTTATAAAACAATGCAAAGCTTTTGTTTCTGAGGTTATTCAGGGTGACCTTGAACACTATTTTCATTCCTTGTTGGATTTCACCTCAGTGAAATGGGCTGATAGTGAAGAGGTGCTGATGAACTTTCCATAAAGTCTCATATGTTTTAATCATGGCTTTTTGACTTGGAGCAGCTGAGTACGTTGTAGCTGAGCGCTCCGAGAAGAAGAAAGCACCAAGTGATGGGAATGAAATGTTTTTGAGTTTCATGTCATTCAGAATACTCATAATTTATTGCGGTTGATTGATGAGTATTTAGCTAATTATGATCATGTTGGCCTGATCTGAGATTTTGATCCAAGTGCTCACTAGAAAGTGGTTGATAACTGTTAAACTACTTGAAAATAACTCTTCAAATAGTGGTCTGGTTAGTACTGACTGTTGCTAACTGTCTAAATTCTAGAGTAGAATTTTTAGTATGTCTGAAATCTACATTAATGCCAAAAGGATTTTGCAGGATTATGTTTTTACAAGGGAATTTGTAATGCTTGTTACGGAATTATTTTCATCCCCTTTCATACAGACACATATCAAACTTGAAAAGCCACAAGAAGAAGGAGTAAGGAAAGTAGCAAAGGTCTCTGTGCAGCCCTGTGGACTTTTTAGTGGGCGCTACCACCATGGAAAATGTCACAGAGAGCTCAGGAAGTTTAATATCCTAATCTCTCTCCCCAGTGGTAAAATATTAGCAGGACTTTGTATCCCTCACTAACGTATTCTACATCCTCTGTGCAGCAGAAGAGAGAGTCTTCTCTTGTAAGGAACATGCTGTTTTTCCCATGGAAGTACACGGCTAAGCTTTGTGGTTCCCCAGGAAAGGTGTTATTTAATGGCAAAATATTGTTGAATTAATTTTTTGTTTGTGTTCTTCCTTATTCAAAACAAATGTTCATCACATCAATCTAAGTACGTAGTGGAGATAAATCCAGTGTTGGCCGATTTATGCACAGGCATGGGAAAGCTAAGCACGTGTTACCACCAGTTATTTCTACTGAGACAGGTAGATGTAGGATAGTCTTAAATCCTACCCGTGAGTATGCTGCCAAATCTGCTGGGCTGTGTCCATGCTGTTCTTACCATAAGCATAGAAGGTCCAGTGTTTGAATAGAGCAACACAACTGAGACTTTTTCTAGAGATCCCACACTTTTGAATAGAAGAACCCAGACTCAGCCACCTAAATCCTTGCACAGTCATTCGTCTTCAAGTGTCTTGCTAGGGATATTGAGACTAGAGAAAGCCCAGGTTTAGGGACACACTCTATTGCTACAACAGAGCTCAGGAACAGCAGCAGCCGCCATCCCTCTGTCTTTTTTGGGGAATAACAGCCTTCAGTGCTGCCAGCTGTAGCACAATCAGGCATGAAGACAAGAGGTGCTACAGCCCTGCGTGACAGTAGATTTTGACTTTATCGAAAATGAAGAATGCAGAAAAACTCAAAACCTTCGGGAATTTCATTCAAAGGTGAGAAAGGGCCCCCAAATTTACAAAAGCTGTTTGTTTTACAGAGTGGCATCCTGGCAAATTGGGAAGTGTCAACTAACCAGATGCTTTCAAAGCTAAGCATTGTCTCTCAGGATAATATAAATTCCCCTGTTCTTTCTGGTGCACAGGCTGGATCACAAAGACTTGAATTAAACAGGTTGAACACCTGTAAATCTGGCATTTTCTAACTTTCTATCACTTGATTTTGCAACTTAAATAACTTCTGAGGTTTCTTTATATGCAGGACACATCCACGCATATGCACACACGCACTTGTCAAAACCACTTGCTGTGATGCATTATGCATACTTTTGAGAAAAGTTAATATGATCCCAGGGCTTCCATAATGGCTAAATTGGCTTTTACAAGAAATTGTCGCTGTTCGGTGAGGATCTTTAATTTAACTGATCTTTATTTGTGCGACTTGATGCCGAGTGCATTGTGGCAGTTCAGAGATAACAATGATACTAATATATGGATTCAGTCTGCTGGCTTTATCGGCCTAAGAAGATATTTCTTTGTGTAATGGTCATGGATGTTTGTATTGAGAAGATTCAGCCCCAAAGAACAAACTTATTAATGCTGAAGCAACTCAAGTCTTTAGCCATAAAAAGCTGAGGAATCTAGGTCTTGAGGAAATTGCTTTCATTTATTCAGCTCTTTTATAGAGGCGAGCATTTTCGTTGCTTGCTATAGATGTTTCACAATAGCAAAGGAATTGCATCTCTAGGGCTCTGAAGTATAATTAATGGTTCACTCCACTCTGTACCTAAGGAAAAGCTTTTTTAATTACCTATCAAAAATGATTCTGGAATTGATCAAATAGCATGATCAAGGGGGCAGACCCCTGATTTGTTCATTCAAGAGTTTAATAACAGCAGCTAGCGTGAGGCCAGTAGGTAAAAAAACAGCCTTTCCGTGAGCGATTGTGAGAGTGGCTGGTGAGCTCAGCCCTTTTGACCATGCAGGGAGCTCACCTTCAGTTTTGACCCTTTCTTTTGGCAGTAGAGTACTGTGGACTCACTGTGGCATTTGAGCCATAAGCCAGCAGCTCTCTCGAGCCAAATTATCTATGTATTTCCAAGTTCTCTGTTGTGAGAGGAGGATCAGTGGTCCGGTACAACAGCCCCTGCCCGAGGCTGTCAGAGCAGGCAGCTCCTCTGCCCATCTGTGTTGGATGTCCCTGCAGGAGCAGGGCAAGAAGGCAGATGGCTTTCAAAGAGCATCAGCTTTTGGATCAGTGGATCAGAGAGGGCTAGACCTGGTATTATTTGATTTTCTCCACCTCTGCAGCCTGCTCTGCCTCATGACCCACTTTTCAAATCCTCTGGGGATACTGGATGTTCTTTGCATTGCTTAGAAAAATGACACAGGGATCTCCAAATTAAAACAGACCCGTAGGATTCTTCCCAGGTTAACCAGAGTGCAGTGTGATGGGCCCCTTTGCAAGGAATACGTGCATATCCAGAGCTTTTCAGGAAACAATTTCTGATGAGCAGAGACTGACAATTATAAAACCCCCAAACCTAAAAATATTTGGTGTCAGACTGAACACCTTCTGTTTATTTAAACTCAATGTTTAGACCAATGAAACATTTAGTTCCCCATGAAAAATCTGGTGTTAATGAATTTCCTATCACTAGTTTTTACCAATACTTTCAGATTAGTTTCAGGTCACAGAAAATGGAAACATCAATTAAAATTAAGTGTTTCCTTCTTGTCAGTTAACAGTATTTCACGTTTATAGTACACGCACAATATTTTGATTTCAATTAGACTTGACTTGTATTAGGTGGTTTTTTTGGTTAGGTTTTTTTTTCACTCATAATAAATCTAGAAACATGTTAAAATTCTGAAAACTCTGTTTTGGCCACGTTGATTTGCACGTATGACGTAAGTTGAAACGGAGAGAAGGCAAAACAGAGGCAGAACATGGAGCAGACAGAATTCCCTCTGGGCAACAGCCTGGGATTGTTTATTGGAGGGAAACTGAGTGAGGGATGAACTGGAGTGTTTTAATTAGATCCCAAATCAATGTCCAGATGTGGATTTTGAACAGTGCAAAGGGGACATGTGTGTACACGTGCTCAAGGACTTTATATAGCTCTCAACCAGCTTTGCCAAGTTGCACAGGCTGGACGTTTTCCTCAGGCTGTGAATCCCTATAAATAGCCCAGGCACTGTTGTGCCCACATTAGCTGTGTGCACACTTGGTGATGGAGCTTCCTAGAGATGTACCCAAGTTTAAGCTGACTTCCCATCTCGCCCAAGAGCAGAAGGAACTGGTGTGAACTGACTAAATCTCTGTGCAGCTTCCTCTGCAGGGAGCTGGGCTCTGAACCAGCTACTGCACAGTTCTTTGTGTTGTGCTTCTGACTCAGTTCATTTGGGATATCACTTGACAACTTACATTTGCTCATGCCACTGCCTCTGGGCCAGTTGTGCTTCTTCATGTATTCCTGCATAAGGCAAAGGCTTATCACTGCATTTTGGAAAGTGTTTCCTGTTTGAATGCACAGGGCTCAAACTACAACAGTGCAACGCCCTCAAAGGATGGGAAAAATCACCTGTTCCTTTGGCTGAGGAAAAAACCTCCCTTGGAATCACAGCCAGCCAGCCCCTGACTTTACACACACTGCTTTTTATTTGTACTGCACCTCTAGTTGTCACTGAGCCCTGCAGTCATGACTTGACTCAGCTATGAAGGTTTTCTCCCAAGGTCCACCGGAGCTCTGCTCACTTTGCATAAGTAATGATATATGAAGTGGCTCAAACTTTCCCTCTCCAAAATCCCAGCCCACCATTATGTCTTTGAATCTTTTATTAGTTATGCAATGATACATTTCTCTAATGTGAAGGCTAACTGAGCAACAGATTAACACTTTATAAAAAGTTACTGAGAAACTTTCTGACCACTTTTTCAGACCATCATCAGGAAGGTTCTCAGACTTTTGCTTCATCAAGAGCAGTAGGGCATGGCCATGAGGTAGGACCGTGAACAGCCCGGGTTGCACTACAGTAGTATTCTTTCTGCTTTGTTGTGCACAGGGACTGGTGACATCAAAGGCTTAGGACAGACAATACCATAAGATTTTTGCAGGCTCCTAAGCATAGGGTCCCCATTAGCTGGACTCTGTCCTGCCTCCATAGTAGTTCTGGACACGTGGCAGCATCTCACATGTTGTTTCTGATATTCAGTAGAAGTTTTCTCTGGCATTTTCTGTCAGATGTGTTATTGATTGCCTTTTGTTTAGTGCTAGCTAGGCTTTCCAATTAAGTAGAGGCTTTAATTATACCATAAAGCATATAATATAAATCTTGATTATTAGCGCTGGCCCATGAGATAATGAAAGGAGGACTAGAAAAATTAAAAAGAATCATAAAAAACAAATAACCTTTTCCAAGACCCACCTTATTTTCAAATGCAGTAATTTTGCTCATTAGAACTTCTGCAGTGTCTTTGTGTGTATTAATTGTTGAAGACAAATTCTGCATGACTGTCAGCCCTAATAAATGTAGATTTAGTGGGGGCTGAATTTGATTAACTAGAATGCATGAAAAATAACTGATTGCAATGTTGTATTTAAATGCAGTGAGCCTGGAAGCCATTCCCTGCCATTTGTCTGCACCAGAACGTACTCCTGAATACATGAATAGTTTACCTAAGGTGGGTTGCATAACACTCAGTAAAAATTAGGCATCTATTTTTAGACAATCAGCTTGGCTGCCTTTACAGTCAAAGGAGATAGAGGATGACAAGGTAGCACTGGTTAAGATGTACAGTGTGTAACGTCCTCCGGAGGTCTCTCCCTCAGAAACTTAGGGCATCCAGATTAAATAGGATTTCATGTGAATCCAATCCAAAATGTTAAATGCTCCAAGGCATACAGAAACAAGAGGGAATTTCTGTATTAGCCACACACGTCGAAGAATGACCTGCCACCACAGGCAACCCGGGTAAGGTCTCCACTCAGCAGCTGTGGAAGAAGAAGTGTGGAGACAGCAAAGTTTTCAGCTGGGAGGAAAAGGTGATCAAAAAGCTGCTTTGCATCCCTCAGTTTTTCTCACAGATCATATGACCAAATGTGTCTGATGTGACCTGTATATTTACAGGTGCCTTAAACATGCTTGCTTTTCTCTTTTTAAAGAAGTGTGCTTTACAGACCGCAGTAGTTTTCTGAACTGGAAAGCAGAGAGACACAGTATTTCCATAGCAGGAGGAGTAATTTCTCCTTAAGAAGAGCAATTGTGCAGTGCTGTCTAAAAATTGCATGTGCTTTTCTGTCCCAGGTAATACATATCTGTAATGCAGAAGCACAACTCAGATCTAGCCATGACTTGCAGCTGTGTGTTGACATTTTATAGCTTCTCTCATTTCCTTCCCCTGGGCCTAAGGCTGATTGTTGCCCACTATCAGTTCCAGGGAGAAAAGGGTATTCCTGTAAATTTCTGAACTGTCATGTTATGTTACACTCTGTGATATCGCATTACAGGATAAAAAGAAGTAACAGAACAAGTCAGGCAATGAATTCAGGGTGGTATTTCTTTTCCTTTTATGTTTCCTTACATGTGTCTCTGTTGCACTGCTCCTGACATCTTTCTCAGGGCTTGAAAGGGCTATTTTTTTTAAGTGATTCGAGTTGAACATGTTCCTCTTTATTAAAACATGCATGAAAATTTAGTTCTGCTGACAATGTGAGATATGTAGTAGCTCCAAATGCCTTCCTGGCGGAAGTGTAAAGATTATCTTGCTTTGGTGCCTATTTTATTTAGATAGGTTTCACAGTATTAAAAAGTCAAGGTTTCAGGTCAAATAACATCAAGATTTTTTAGCTGTTGTTGTTTGTGTCTTTGCACTAAAACCACCTGAGCAGGCCAAAATGTCAGACAATTTACTCTTCTGTCTGAAATAAACCTGAATTGTGAACTCCAAGTTGATGCAGTGTGTCATTTTAAGAGTGTCAGCTCTTGCTTGTTTTGCCTGTGATTCCTGTTATGAGTGAATTTAGTGGTGCTAAAAGTGAAAGACTCTTAAAAGTAGTCAGAGCCAGAAGCACCTGATAGCTTCAGTCCAGCAAATGTGAGCTCCTTGTCTTGGTTAGCTTCATCTAGGTGTTTTCCAAAGTTCTGTTTCTCTCCAACAGCAGCTGCCGGTTGAATTGTTTGATAGCTTTATGATGCTTAAATACAGGGGCTCTATTTTCTATTCCTTCAGCTTTCTGCAAAATCCTTGGCTTCTGTTTTATGCCCTTAAACCTTCTGCTGCGATCTCAGAAACGAGCACAGTTGAACCAGGTCACCTTGCTGCGTGCAGCTCCAGAGGATGTCTAGGGACAGTTGCTTTCCATGCAGTCTGTGCACTCTATTCTCGAAATGTCTACCAAACCAACTGGCTGTGCAATTTTAACCTGAGTCCTTTCGGTCACAAGAAATCCTGCAGCAACTGGATCTTCCCACATGGAGACTTCTCTTAAAATGTAGTGCAAGCTCTGAGGAGCAGGAGCTCCATGGCTGTGCCCTGATGCCTCTGCTGTAAAGCTACCACTCTCTATTTCTTGTCTGTCCAGGCATGTTTCAGTAACCCTTCTGGAGCAGGCATCATGCAGCGTTCTGAGCCTCAGAACTCCAGGATGCTGAAAAACCCACTCTGCACATAGCAGAGGGAGCTCAGGGTGTAAAATGTGGTGTCAAATTAGATTGCTGATCTCTGTGGTTCTTGGTGATGCTGTGCGTTGAGTGCAATAGTCTTGTGAGTACTGGGGAAACACTAAAGGGAAATTTCATTTTTCACACCAAACTTGTGCTGGAGCTTTTAACTATCTGCAGTACTGTAAAGGGAGGAAACAGACTGCACACTTTGTGTTTCCAGTATTCTATTTTTTTCATTCTGTATGCAAATAATGCTCAGTTTTAGCTGACTAACCCAAGTCTATAACTAATGAATTTTTGAGGCAAATTTACTCTTTGCAAAGAAACTTGGTATGGGCTGCAATTTCTTAAGAATCCTCTGTAGGTTGCTGTGACCACCTCTGGTGCTGGATTAGCATATACATGAAAAGAGTGCTTGAAAAACACTCCCAATCAATGTTCCTTATCTCCCCTCCCCAGAAAGAAAGCTGGAAGGCCTTTGCTTAGCTGAAGGTTAACAATAGTGACAGAAGAAGACACAAGATCATTCTCTGTATTCTGTAGGCAATTGTGATATAGCTGATGCACGGTGTAGGGGTCACTTAGGCAATGACAAGGAGCCATTCAACGGAGGAGAACAGCAGACCTGGCTACGCAGCACAAACAGGCATCTTTCCTTTTCTGTCTGAATTAAACAGAGAAAATTAGTGCAGTTGTCATGCAGACTTCGGGCAAAATCCAAATCCACTTGTTCTAAGCAATGCACTTGCAAGTTTTAGTGTCGATGTGGCAGGATTTATCAGTTGAGACATTAGGCAGCTTTAAAGTACAGGAGAGTTCATCTCTGTGTATTGCTTAGTGCAAAGCTGTCTGCTTCTCAGCTTCTAGAAATGAAGCCCTCTGGAGCTACATTTTACCGATGTCAGATGCCTTCAGGTTGTCAAATAGTTCCTTAATTAGTTTATTTTCTTCTTTGCTCCAAGGGATGAGTAATATTATTTGCTCTACGCTCCCAGACTTTTGTTAGTCTGCATTTATGTATTTTGTCTTCAGCCTGACCCAGTGCTGGGCTGGCCTCTAGGGTAGGATGAAACACACCTTTCTGGCAGAGACAGTAGTTCAGACTTGACTAATAGTAGAATATTGATAGCAGCAATAATAATTAAAACAGTGCACTAAGATACCCTTGGGTACTATTGCTAAGTTAGACTCTACCCCTAAAATTCCAAAGGAAAGGCATAAAGTTGAGTTATTTCCATCCACAAAGTGGAGCGAGCTTTCATGCCCTCTGCGGATGTTTCATCGGGACACAGCTCTCCCAGAGGGTCGTGGTGCAGTTTACATTAAACTCAAGATGAAAGTGACATTGAAGCTTTGCTCCTGTATTTTCTACACTGCCTGCAAACGAAATGCATGACCTACAGCTAGTTCATTGGCTTATTGCCTTGGTCTTCTTAACCCATGAGTGCCCAGGAGACAGGGAGTTTGTGTTCCTTTTGCTCACAGAGGAAAACTCTTTTGTCTGGCAGACCTGACAATCTCTGCCAGCAGTGTGGGAGGGGAGTTTCTCTATGTACAGGCAAATAGCCTGGATGGAACAGGCAGAATATGTCTGTGTGTAGATGAGGGATGAAGAAGGGCACGGTTCTGAGCACAGCCTCAGTCTGCTGGCTGGCAGTTAATGGGAATAATCTGTTCCCTCAGTGCAGAGCCCTCACTTCTAGGTTTCTTGGCAGATTCATTTCACTCTGCAAACACTGAGGATGTGACTTCAAATTGTCTATGGGCAAAAAATACAGAGCAAAAAAGAAATCCTTTTTCAGCGGGCACGTTTGGGTGTTAAATGGCTGCAGCACCCATGGCTTCTCAGAGCCAGGAGAAGATGTGTGCATGCCCTTGGCCCGCTCCAATGCAGTTGTACTCACGTGTGTTGCCTCGTCAAAGATGCGTGCCTAATTTCTGTCAACCTGAGTGAAGAGAAAGCATATGCTGACCTGTTTTTCCTAAATTAGGATAAGAGCTCATAAATATAAAAAATCACCATACGTTGAAGTGTTTTTCTGCTGTGAAGTGTGTGTGCCCTAGATATTAGCTTTGTGCTAGGCAGTTAATGTGGTTGGATTTTAAAAAATGTGTTTATTTCCAAATGTGACCAAAATTAAATTAACATGCAGGAATTTTCTGAAGTGCTCAAAATAATTAGAAGGTAGGAAACTGTTAACATTTCACTTTTAAGTGCATGAAATTGTCGAATGCTGTGCCTTTCACCTCTAGCTAGCCTTTAATTTAAACAAAAGCTATAAAACTGCAATTAGGCTTCAGTCCAATGAAGCACTTAAATATGTTCCTCATTTTAAGTGTGTGAGTAACCCCAGTGAAGTTAAGACGTGCTTAACTGCTTTATTTGAGTAGGACATTTCACAAAGTAGTTAGAATACACAAAGAACAATCTCTGAAGTATCGCCGGGAAAGATGTGAAAAGGAGGAAAGTCCCTTCTGCTCTTAGGTTTTCACAAAGCTGGTTTTGCCCAGTGCAAGGTCCTGATCTGAAGTTTGAGATGTGTGAATGTCCGCCCCCCGTGTCTTTTCAAAGAGATTTAGTTTATCAGGCAGTTTCCAACCCTCATCTACTAATGGAAATCTGCACGGAGCAAGTGCACCTTCATTTGTCCTCTCTGCTTGACTCAGACTTTTCATAAACATGCTGCTACTACCAGCAGGCTCTCCACCTGATCCCATATAAAGCATCTAAACTTCATGGATTTAATACTCCTGTTTTCAGTGCTAAATCAATATTCTTTATGCATTTGTTCTTGGAATGCTCCTCTGTCTGAACCATAATTCTTCCCACATACTCTAAACTTGGTCTGTTTTCACTCTGATAGAAATTGATCATTTAATGCAAGAGAGGAAAACCCCGTGGCTACTGTTTAAACATCTCAATGCTGCTGCTGGCTAGACAAATCAACTTCTGCATCACCCCAGCGCACAAAGTGCTGGGATTATCAGGGCAGAGGTACCTTTCCGGGGTACAACCAGCCTTGCAACTGCTGGGGCAAGGCAAAATTAAGAGCTTCTCACTATGGTTTTGGCAGGCAGTGTGAGGGTGTGTTTACTCAGTTTATGACTGACCTCTCTTTTGGTTGTTTACTCCTGCAGCCACCCTGTATTTGTACATAGGTGGAAAGAAATATTCTGCAGCGTAACTAGATTTGACCAGAGATTATAGCTGGTCTCCTGTGAAATACGGTGGAGCCCATTACAGAAAGGATTGTTTGCCAAACGTTGTTGTACGTCCTCCCAAGACCATAAAAAACAGTGTTAGCTGAAGTAATAGTTGAAAGTGATTGCATTTTTCCATCCTCCTCCTTACCACCACACTGCAGCAATGTGACAGCAGACCTGTAATGAAATCCATGAAGCAGTTACCTTGAAAACTTTTATTGCCCTACACTTCTAGATAACGGTGTATTTAATACTCAGCCTTTGTCCAGCGCCAGCTGAGGGCTTGAGATAGTCAAAATTAAACAAAAGTGTCTTGAAATTTTAATATTAAATACTTTAAGGACTTTTTTTTAATAGTCAGGGATATCTTGCCATATTTACTTATTATTATCTGAATAACAAATAGCTTCAAGGGTACAGCAAACTGTTCCATGCAAATGCAAAGTGATGAGTTTACTCTTATTCATTATTTATTGAAATTTATTCCTTGAATTTCATCCACTGCACTATTCTTCCTTTATGTCTGTCATGGATTTGGAGCGCAATGGGAAAGAATTTTCAGGGAAGGTGGCATCTCAAGATACGTCATCCACTTTTTGATATCTGGGCTATTACCTTCTCAGTCTCTGCAGACATGCTGGGACTAATTCTTCCCTTGCCATAAAAATCCATTTTTGGAATCGTGATACATCACCTCGAGTGGAAGAGTACTTCTTAATGGGAAATCTGCTAGAAATCACAGTTGGAAATGCAGCTAAATAGCTGACTTCACATTGCTAGCTGGAGAGTAATGGCCCTGAATGACAGGAACAAAAAGTGGTGCTATGGGGTAGCAGCCAATTTTGTGAATGCACCCTAGGAAACGTTTTCTGGATTCTTGAATGGTTCTTCGGGAACCTTTCCTATTTGATATATGAGGTCCTAGTTTTGGCCAGGCACTGGGATGCAAGTATATTCTCTCTCCTCCATAGATAGTGTCGATTCCAGAACAGTTTCCAAAAGTTGCACAAAAGGCAGTGTTTCCTAACATGCTTTGCTGGAAAGAACTTCAAATCAAAGCAGTGCTTGACTGAATTGGCAAAAGGCCGTTAGTTTCGCCTTTATTTAGTGTCACATCGTTGGTTTCACTGAAGTTTATGTTTCATTTACCTTCAAGTTCAAAGATCTCTCCAATCTCAAATCAGATTTCTCCAAAATCCCTTTCATGTTTACTTTTTGAGACAGCTCTCATCTGCCTATTACGTCTGAAGGTTACAAGCTAAAAATCCAATTGGAACAGGGACCAGGGTCTTCCACAAATCTTGAGAATCACTTGACTAATCTGAATAAGCTATTAGTTTAATGACTGAAAATTAGGAGGAATGCATGTCACTTGGAATTCAGTTGGGCTCTTCCTTAAATCTAAGTGCAGCACTGTTAAAAATAAAGTTGCATGGGGGAGATACACGTTCTTTGGAGGTTTTTGAAAAGCATTTGAGAGCAGATTACAGCTTCTCTGCTAATTTCCTATCAGCCTAATGCTTTGTGATGCAGCATGCATACAGCCACAGGCAGGTCTCAACTGGCCCACGAGGGGATAGAGTGGAAATTTCTTACAGATGGTATTTCAAAACATATTAGTGACTCGAGTTAAGTTACCAAAAAAAGGCAAATGCTTTTTACTGCTGAAGGATCTGAGCAAGAGTTTTTAGCTATTCTTCATGTTAATAGAGGGGCTTGTCTTAAAGGTGAGTTGAACTAGTTTTAACATTTTTCTGTGTACAAATCAATATGAGTATTAGACATGATGGCATCTTCTGGGATTGTGTGCCTGAGGAAAGCCAGGAATAGCTCCCTGACATGCAAGGCCTCTGCTTTATGTGCGTGGCAGCTACTTTTGGAGAATCTAATATCTTGGAAGTAAGGGATGAAATTCTTTACAGAGGGGCCATCGCCACGCTGGCTGTGTTAACTGTGCTTAGACATCTGCTGACAGGCTCTGACTCTCAGTTCTCAGCACTTTCTGCCATAAATTCTCATGGAGAAGGGAGGATTGAATCCAAATAGAGCAGCAAGCATATTGAGAAACAGAAGATACAAATGTGTTAGGGTCTTTTTCTGTGCAGAGAAATTAGTTCCAGTTGTACTGAACCAGGGGAATTGTGGAGTCTCCTTCTCTGGAGACATTTAAAATCCAGCTGGATAGGTTCCTAAGCAACTTGGTCTAGGTGATCCTGCTCTGGCAGGGGGATTGGACTTGATGATCTTTCAAGGTCCCTTCCAGTCCCTAATGTTCTGTGATTCTGTGTCATCTGTGTGATTCTCTGACCTGGAATCTAAAAAAGAAAGGGAAAAGGACCAAAATGAATGTCCAGTTCTCGGTGAGCACTAGTCCCATGGGTTTTATTGCCACTTCATACGGAACTTTAACTGTGGAACTGTCCGTGTTCCAGTCTAAAAGAGCTCTCCCTTTCATGGAAGTACTACAGTACTTTCTGTCCTTTCTGTTTGAAATAGGATGGAGAGAGTTCTAAGTTATAAAAGACATTTATTTTGAAAAGGCTGCTGCTGTTCCTCATACTGCAAATCTTACAGGCACCAAGTCCAATTGTTCAGCTTGGAAATGTGAGAAATTCCCAGGAGCAGATTTGTGCTGGTAAACTCACAGCATATTGCAATCATTTGTTTCTGATTTATATTAAAGGCCATTTCTCCTGGATAGAGGAAATGTTTGTGATTAGCACAGAAATAAGGATTTGGCATGCTTTCCTGCTGATGAAAATGGGTGATTTCTTTCTTAGACTTTTACATGCAAAATGCAGAGAAATACATCCAGGAGGCAAGCAAGGAAAAAACCAACAATGCTACTGGGAATTCCCACAGTATGAAGTACATTTAGACCTCAGGTTAATCCTGAAAATGACCATCGACATCACTGCATACCAGAAAACTGGAGGACAGATTATTTGATTTTACTTCTCCTGACTCCCTGTAAGTGTGAGGCACTGAAACGCTGGAGGAGGAGGAACAGACACAGTTTGTACTCAGGACCAGCTGAGAAGGTGTCTTTGTTTTAATTAATTCCTTCTTCAGGGATAACTGCTGAGGACATGCTGTACAGAATGTGGCCAAGGGAGCAATGGGAGTCAGGCAGAAGTTATTCAGGGAAGCTGTTTAGTGGCTGAAAAGTCCTGACCGCAATGTTCTGAGTAACGCATGCTATACGGATGATCTCTCGGGTAATAGGGAGGGTGGTAATTTACTTGGTTTTACATTTAATTCTTGCAAACTGTCATTCAGTTTGTTCTTTCAAGAGTAATCAGGCAGGAGATTTCAAAATTGGCTTTCAGTGGTTTGGCAAGTACTTAGTTTGCTGAGGATCCCAGAAATGAGTGGAGACATAAGTCAGTGTTAAAGTTGAATGTCCAAACACTGAAAAGTGTGTTACTTGCAGAGACAGAGGGAAATTACCCAAATGTCTTTACCGGTCACTTGGAGGGAAAATCACCCAGCAAATCCTTTGTTCATCAGTGCTGATGTTTTTTTGGAGCTGACTGGACCACCAAGCTTACAGCACCAATGAGAATTGCACTGGAACCTGTCTGTATCCTCAATTTAAATTCAGGAAAAAGGCAAAGGTGCTGATTTTTCTTCCATAGGATAAATCGAAGTGGAGGCTGTTCCATAAAGCAACAAGGACTGCAAAGAAATAGCCACAGTAAAAGGTATCTTCTGGTGTGACCATAGTTTCCAGACTTCTTGTAAAAGCAGCTGTTGCTTCCCTTTATACCTTACTGGTAAATACAATGGGCTGCTTCCTTCAGGATATGTAGTGCATCAGTCCCTCATTCACCCCTGTATTTATATTCCGTGATGCCTGGTGGGTGTTTTCCTTGAGCTGCAAAACAGGAGAAAGTAAGGGCAACTCTTGAACTCAAACATTGACTGTTGGTTTGAGGGCTTCTTCCTTTTTAGATAGGGCAGAAAAATCCATCCTTAATAGAAAGAGAATGTTATGTCACAATGCTGTTAACACCTTCTGTTGAGAAGGGGAATTAATTAGGAAGGAGCTGGAGCCCTCAGCCTGACAGATTCATGATCCATGAAGCTAATCAGTTTTGTAGCCTGTCACTGCTTTTGCTGTGGACTGGGCAGCAGCTGAATCCCATTCTGGGGAAGGAGATGTTTGCAACTTGCCACTTTTTCACTGCTGTGCCAGTGCAGAACATGAAGGTAATGCTAGTTTGTTTGTGCAACTGAAAAGTTCTTATTGCATCTTGCTGCAGCTGAAAAGCCTCAGTGGTTTTCTGGAGAAAGAAATCAGGCATTGAACTAGGCACTAAATGTAGTGATTTATCTCTTGTAAATCATCTATGCCTATGGAAGCCACAGGAGCTTTTAGATGCTAAAAGGTTTGTGAGATTAGTCTGAGCCTTTGGTTTAACTGGGTTCAAAACACACATTGACCCGGTGATTAAAAGTAGTATTTGGTAGCATTAACGAGCAAGGATTCAGTAATCTTTTTAATATATGTCTTTGTCCTTTCACTGATGAAGTACTCGAAGTGCTGTTTTGCCTGTTTCCCCTGCTCTGGCTATAAAACACCAACACAGACCATTCTGTGACTTTCAGGGCATGAAGCACGTTAGTTACTTTTTGTGCTAAGACTGCAAAGAAGGCGTCTTCATGGCCAACAATTCCATCAGGCTTGTGAAGGAGAGAAACCCACAGTTATATCCATCCCAGTGGTTCATTGGAAAAACATATCTTGTATTAAATACTTTAAAGATTCATGAAGCAGCTTTAATTTTGTTTGCATTTCTTCCTGAAGGGTAAAGCTGTCAGAAATCTCTAAATGCCTTTGCCTAATCCTTTCCAAACTTGGTTTATTAAGGTCTGCAAGCAAAACTCATTTTTGGAATTTAGCAAGTATAGCAGACAGGAGAGAAGGCAGGAAAAAGAGAGCAAGAAAACTCCCTCTCTCCTTGGTAATACATTGATCTACCTGCATGGCTGTAGTGTCAGCCCTTCACAAAACCCAGTGCAACTCAAATGAGCTGTAAGACGAACTCTGATCAAGAATTTCACATGTTTCTGCTGAATCAGATACAAACAGGCTAAATGCAACTATCAAGAAATGAAGGCTCAGACAAAAGAGCATTTCCTCTCCTTTACTGCCTATGAACCCACAGAGCTGCCAAGAGCAGGCTTGTGTGCACTGAGAAGCTACTGTTTCCTCATTGTCCCAATTTCTAATATGTGACCTCTTTTGTGTTAGTACATGAGTTGGTTTTTTTAGGGTTCTGGACTGCCAGCAGAAGAGTCTTTCCCATTTTCTTATGCCTGCAGACAGTGCTCACAACTGGGCTCAGGGGGCTGGCTGGGAAATGTTCATTTAAGGAACCGGTTCAATGCAAGGGAAAGAATGGCTGAAATTCATGTCCAGAGTAGAGAAAAACGATCTGACATCAAGCTTTCTGTCATGTACAAAGGAAATACCTCTGGGGTGCCAGCCAGGTTCTGCAGTAGCCAATACAGAGCAAGAACACTCAAAGATGTTTCCCAAGACAGCAGCAGGATGCCTCAGGTTTGCTGCTTGGCACATTGTACAAAGGTGCCTGAAGGGCTGTTTCACTTATCAGGTCTAATCCATCCTCATCTGGTCCTTGGAAATTATCAGCTTTGGCATTACCAGTCTTTGCTTGGAATCACTAGTCTTAAATGCATCCAGCAGAATGTGTCTCACAGCATACCTGTCTGCCCTGGGGACACACTGCTTCTCACTAGACCTGACATCCTGCACTGGTTGTGCACTCTGAGACCAAACAGATCATAAAACTAACTTAGAATCACTGTAATAATAAATATGAGCCATGCCTGGTCAGCTTAGACCTTCATTAGCTACCACACAGGTCAAAAGTATACTCTAAGGTCTTCCTGAATTCAGTAGTGTTAGGAAGGTTTTAATGAGGCCAAGATTTGGCCAGCAGTCACTGGAATTGTACTGCTTCATCTGGCTGCCCCAGTTCTTAACATTATCAGACCTACCACAGAGAAGTGGAGAACCATGGTGGTAACCAGCTCCTTTCCCTGGGCACAGTGGTGTTGTGGGCATCCTGAGCAGGGCAGGCAAACCTCTGCTGCCCGAGAAGAGCTGCCTTAGACACCCAGGCACCTTAGTGCATGG
The DNA here is from genome assembly GCA_013400115.1 of Rhinopomastus cyanomelas. NCBI lineage: Eukaryota > Metazoa > Chordata > Aves > Bucerotiformes > Rhinopomastidae > Rhinopomastus > Rhinopomastus cyanomelas. The sequence goes on from VXBP01009898.1 coordinate 333,675, forward strand.
TATCAGGGCTGCCACAAGAAGATGACATTTGAATTTCTTACCAAAGCCCTTTCAGTGGTCAGGTTGAAGCATGTAAGGGTGTGTCTTGCTAGGACACCTTCGTACAGTTTGGTGTCCTCACTTTCTGGTTACTTTTCTTCTCAAAATAAATAATAAAAGTCTCTTGATGAGCTCCTACACTGTTACGTCACTGTTTTCTTGCCCAATGCTTTCCTTCCAGACTGCTGCTCTAACCATTTTCTGAGGATGCCCCGTGCCTTACTGAAAGTCAGTAGGCTTGTTATAGCCTTACTTTTTCTGGGACTTCTCTAGAATGACCTCTGTCCTGCTGCAGTGCTCCAGGGACCAATTCAAGGGCTGCACCAAGGAACATTTCCTGTGTCCTCCTAATACTCTGCCCTTCTCAACCTTGCATCCCGAGACAGGTGACTGAATGTTCCATCGCAGTGTGCTTGGTCAGTTGGCAGCATCCTGCCAAGAACAAAGCTGCAAAGGCATTGTAAGGTGATGGCGTGCTTGGTTGTGCCTTAATGGTAGATCATCCCTGTGTGTGACTTACTCTTTGGCTCAGGGTGTCAATTGCTGGTTAGAGTTTCTTGGAATGAAGGAAGTATTAACTGTAAATTGCTGTGGCTGGTATCTAATTACAGAATGCGTTGGGAAGCACTTGGGCAGCAGTCCAATAAAGCACTTAAGCACCCACTGATTTTTAAGGAAATGCCCCTTGACTGGGATTGCTCATGTTCTCAGACATCATCAGAAGTGTTAGTGGACCAGTACTTTCTCCTGACTACCTCAGCACATCCATCTCATTTTCTGAAGTGAGTTAAGGAGTTGGGAGTTCAAGGTTGAGTGGAACTCTGCAGGAAATAAACTCCTAAATCACTGCTGTACTTTGAAAAGTCTTCTCAGCTGGACAGCTCCTCTTGCTGTTCCTCATCCTTGCTGTAATAAATAAAACTATGACAGCTTTGAAACCACTGCTAAATTCTGAGGTTTGCCTTTGCCCATCTAGCTGTTCCTATTGCAGCAGGATTGACCAAGATATCCTAATATGCAATGGCAGAGCTCTTTCCAAACACTGATGTAACGCAGGTTTTCCACTCTGTCCTGAACTGTGTCCTGCTGACAGAGAAGGGGAGAACTGACAGGAGGAAGATTGCAGTGAGAAGTGATAGGTATGACTTCACTTAATCCAGGTGAGATAAATTCAAAGCAGCCTCTTATGTAGAGCAGTCCATGATGCCCCACAGGGTAAGTAATCACTGAGAACCACAGCATGAACAGTCTTGTCAGCTGCTGAGACCATGGAGTCACACTCGGGATAATATTGCATTGATTTAATACGACAAAGAACAAATAAATCAGAAGTGGAGCTTATGGTGTAGGTGTGCTGGTTTAAAAGCTTGAATTAGAAATACCAATGTTCTCAGAATGTAAGTGGGAGGATGGCATAAAAGTGCTGGGAATTAGTCCTACTCAACCTTTCAGTCTGGACAGGAACATGTGGCTGTGTGCCCAGGTTCACTTAATAAGAAAACAAATACATTTTACTCCAGAAAAGTCCAGCAAAATTTCTTGACCATGAGTCTAGTCTAATCCACTGAGGTCTTGAACTATTACAGTGGTTCCTTGCCTTTTCCTAGGCAAAGTACTTTGGTCCTTCTACACGTGCCTTTCTCCATCTTACTTTTGTGTCCATCCTACTTTTCCTTTGACTGCTTGTTTCTCTACGCAGCACGTGCTGCTTTGACTGCCCTCTCCTTCTCACGGCACTTCCTCCTGCTCCTCCTCTTCCTCTCTCTTGGCCTCCTTGCTGTCTGTAGGCTTTGGATACATGATTTCTCTGCTTGCTTTTTCTCTCGCTGCCTCCTTGGGTTCCAGAGCAATTTATCGAGATAAAATTTATGTGCTGCTATTGTAAGTGAGGCTCTAAAGCAAATTGCTGTCAGATCAAAGATGTCCCTCAACAAGGGAAATCTTGCAAGGTCCACATTTTTAGCTGATGGCTCTCTCCTGTTAGTAAAGTATTCCCGATGGACTTCTTTGATATGTTGTTGTGGTCAAGAGGGAAATCACATTAAAAAAGAAATCTCAAAAGAAATCCAAAAAGAAGGCTGTGTCAGAGTTTTCACACCTCCCATAAACCTCTGTCTTTGTTCCAGGTTTATTTTTAGACTATGTGAGTTTGCTGATTAGCCAGAAGTTTTACACAGCGATTCTCTGTCTGGTGCTAGCCACCAGCAAGCTGCTAGTAAGTAGCTATGGTAACACTGTAATTGATGGCAAGTACTCAGGTCTCTGAGCAAAGTGCTGGGACGAGTAGGAATTATGAATAATTGCACTTCACCAGAATTCATAACTGATTTCCGCTGGTTGCCCAACAGTCAAGCACTTGTCACCCTCGACATCCCCATGACTGCTGATAGTGGGGAAAAAGGTGATTGTTATGCCGAAGTAATGAGCAAAGAGGTCAGAAAGTTTGATAAGAGCAGGAAAAGTCATTTCCTGTGATATCATTAGCAGGAGTTTAGCGAACAGGTTCAGTAATTGCTATGGTAATTCTCAATGGCTTTTGACTGTTAGAGCACGTGTGTAATTTTTTGAAGTAGCACCTTTGCTAGTGGGAGAGAATTCCACTAAAAAAAGGCAGTGTGGTGTAACAGCAAGGGCTTAGGCTGGGAGCTTGGGAAGCAGAGACCCTGCTTTGGGACTTCTCTAGGCCTTGGGTTTTTCTTCTCGGAGTGGTCTGTGGTACCGTGTACGCTGCATCAGTGAGCGAGCACAAAAGGAAGTTGTGACTCTCAGGACAGAGCTGCCTGGCAAGGTGACATCTCAGCTGAAGCAGATGTGGTTTGGAAGTATTTCAGCTGGTGCACATCTGTACAACAAACTTCACGTGTTTGTCATTGCTGTGTAAATGACAAAATCAGGAAGGGTGACAAGAGCTCTTTGCAAATGTGAAATTTGTTTGAGTGGGACCTGGTTTTAAAACAATGAGACCTATTTATGAGTTAACAGCAGAGCCTCTGGTGAATCCTGGCCTGTCAGTGGGCCATCTCCAGTTTGTTTTTTGACACAGTCATTGGTCCCTTTGGTTTTCAAGAGCTACTTTTAACCTTCTTGAGAATGAGAGCCACTACAAATCTGTGCACATGCCGGTACTCTTTGGTTTTCAGTGACTTGATGGAAAGTTGCTGCTCCTACCTGCGTTGCTTCCTCTGAGCTTTTACCACATCTTTGCTTTGGCTTAGAAGGGGAAAAGCCTGCAAATGCCTATGTGCTGGAGACGACCCTCTGCAGTGTATTTTACCTCCTGGTGGATGTTTGGGTTTTAATTCTCTTTCTTCTCTCCAGGTGCAAGCAGATGACCTACCCTGATGACCTGCCCCAGATCTCTGTGGTCTTTATATTTGTGAACGAGGCGCTGTCTGTCATCCTGCGCTCTGTGCACAGTGTTGTGAATCACACCCCGTCACACCTGCTCAAGGAAATCATCCTGGTGGATGACAACAGTGACAACGGTGAACAAACACAACTTTTCCACTACGCACTCTGTGATAATGGACATTAAATGTAAATTGGAGGGACTGTGGTCACTAATACTTTTAAATCTTTCAGCTTTACCTTGCTGTTCCACTTCAAAATCCCCAGAGACAATGGAGGGTTGAGAGGAAAAATCACTAAAACAAAAATAATTTTCAAAACCCCATAGATTTAAGAAAACTTTTGTCTAGTTCTGCTTTCAGCTCTGGCCATGTAACCTATGGAGTAATTAGGTGAGATTGCAAAGTGTTTGAGTCAATGTAATATGGAGGAGAACTGGGCTCATTCCTTCTCAGTGAACTCTTCTATGGCTTTTCTCTGTCCTTCTTCCAGGTAACTGGAGATTTATCAGGTCTTTGATTCCAGTGATAATGATTCTACTTCTCTAATGTCCTGGAAGCTTCTACTAGTTTTCCTAATAAATATATTTGAGTGAAAGCCTCATTATGAATAAGTCATAAATGAATTACCAAACTAGACTGATTTAAAAAAATACAGAAGGCATTTGGTAATTTGCCTGCTTATGAGCCTATTGAAACGAAGCTGAATAAAAGAGTGAATGAGCTCTGCTCCATCTGCAGCTGAATGCTTGAAAATGAACAAAAGAGAAGTTGTCTATTTGAAATCTTCAATATCCATTTGGTTCAATGGGAAAGAAGCCTCATATTGAGGATTCTTAATTATATTTAAGGGAAAGCCCTTAAAACGAAGGGAAATTCATTCTTATCAGAATTAGGTCTTGACCCAAAATCCAGCGAGGCTATTTTTTTAAATTTGCACTGAATAGCAAAGCCCAGAAAAAAACATCACCAGTCTCCAACATTACACTTCTGTAAGGTCAGAGATGCTTCTCTAGAGGCCAGCTGTAACCTGTTGCAAATCATCTGAGAATTAGAATAGTAATTAACAGAAAATAATTAGACAACCTACCCCTTCAAAACAATACTGAAATCAGGCCATCTGAAACCTGAGCAAGTCTACCATTACTGCTCTGATAAAACCTGATGTGGTATGGCTTATCTGATTCTGAATACCTGTGTGGGCTTTTTGTCCTGCAGTTGAGCTCAAATTTAATCTGGACCAGTACGTCAATAAAAGATACCCAGGTCTGGTGAAAATCGTGCGCAATAACAAACGAGAAGGATTGATTCGAGCCAGAATCCAAGGCTGGAAAGCAGCGACATCCCCCATCGTTGGATTTTTTGATGCTCACGTTGAATTCAACATTGGCTGGTAAGTTGTTGGCTCTTCCCACGAAGTTACAGTGCCGTTACCCTGTGCCCTCTGTCTCAAAGGTGGTGAAAAAAATTTGCTCAGCAACAGGGGAGCTGCAAGATTTGAGGGATGAGATGGCTGCAGGGTGGTGCTATCACACTTGCTACTACTTTTGAACAATATTCTTGGTGATTTCAACATGGCTGACAATCTTCTGCAATGGCTGCAAGGTCCATAAAAAACCTGTTGTGCCCACTCTGGCACAGCTCAGTAGACAGAGAAGGAATTGAAAGCACAATGACTACAAAGCGTCCAAAACGGTTAAGTGGGGAGACACCATTAAGGAGCCTCTGGGCTGGAGTCAGATTCATGCTTTCAGGTACTTTTTTTTTTAATCTCCTTGTAATTTCTTCTAAGAAATTTGAACACCAGTCTGATTTATTCACAAATTTTCTTGCATTTACATTTGAAGGAAACATTTAATGATTTCCTGCATATTAACGGGGCTTGAAATTAGCCCGCCTTTCCCCAGCCCCTGGTTTGGCAAAGGGAGCAGTGTTGACTGTGGCTAGCAGTTTGGGGCTTAATGGGCCATCTCTGCAGCTGGAGCAAATCTCTGTAGCACCACTTCGTGGCCAACACTGGCATGACTGCAAGTCGGGGCTGATCGGTACAGCCGGCTCCAAAGTGCTGCTGGGACCTTCAGCAGGGAAAGTGTGTGTTTTCCAAAGATAGGCCGGTGTGTGATAACGATGATGCAGGGTTATGGTGGAGCTGATTACGCTCTGCAGTTCTGGGAGATATCCCCAAATTAAAACTAAAAATAGCTGTACTTAGAACCAGCGAGAAACTTAATTGCAAAGGAGTGTTTATTTTTATATGTTCATGAATGTCTTTATTAAATGGCAGATGCAATAAAATAAGTCTTGTGGCACACCTGGATTATGTTCAACCTATTTTTTTTCCCCAGGACTATGAAAAATTATAATAGTACTTGTAGTAATTTTCTAGGAGGTTTAGAGCTGGTTTAATTTATTCATTTACTTCTGAAGCCACTGTATCACAGAATCACAGAACATTAGAGATTGGAAGGGACCTTGAAAGATCATCTAGTCCAATCCCCTTGCCACAGCAGGATCACCTAGACCAAGGCACACAGGAACATATCCAGGCGGGAGTTAAATGTCTCCAGAGAAGGAGACTCCATAACCTCCCTGGGCAGCCTGTTCCAGTTTTCCATCGACCTCACCATGGAGAAGTTCCTTCTCATACTGATGTGGAACCTCCTGTGTTCCAGCTTACACTCATTGCCCCTTGTCCTATCATTACATGACACTGAGAAGAGCCTGGCTCTGTCATCCTGATGCCGACTCTTCACATATTTATAAACATTAATGAGGTCACCCCTCAGTCTCCCCCAAGCTAAAGAGACCCAGCTCTCTCAACCTTTCCTCGTAAGGGAGGTGCTCCACTCCCGTCATCATCTTCGTGGCTCTGCGCTGGACCCTCTCCAGTAGTTCTGTGTCCTTGAACTAAGGACTTGCCCTTGCTATAATTAATTAAATTTCTCCCCACCCAGCTCTCCAGCCTGTCCAGGTCCTNTGTCATCCTGATGCCGACTCTTCACATATTTATAAACATTAATGAGGTCACCCCTCAGTCTCCCCCAAGCTAAAGAGACCCAGCTCTCTCAACCTTTCCTCGTAAGGGAGGTGCTCCACTCCCGTCATCATCTTCGTGGCTCTGCGCTGGACCCTCTCCAGTAGTTCTGTGTCCTTGAACTAAGGACTTGCCCTTGCTATAATTAATTAAATTTCTCCCCACCCAGCTCTCCAGCCTGTCCAGGTCCTGCTGAATCACAGCACAGTCTGCTGGGGTGTCAGCCACTCCTCCCAGCTTTGTGCCATCAGCAAACTTGCTGACCGTGCACTTTAATCCCTCATCTAAATCATTAATGAATAGATAGAACAGTACTGGTCCCAGTACTGACCCTTTGGGGACTCTACTAGATACAGGCCTCCAACAAGACTCTGTCCCCTTGACCACTGTTCTCTGGCTTCTATTCTGCAGCCAGTTCATGAGCCACCTCGCTACCCTATTGTCCAGACCTTTTAAACCATTGCAAATATTGAGGTAGGATAATATCAGCTACTGGGCAGAACTAGGGACTGGGGAGAGCATGGTCTGGGTGCTGTTCCTGGGGTTTGTTCTGCCCACACTGCAATTTTCCGAGCCTTGCAGAGAATTTTGTCATTATTTCTGTAAAGGACATGGAGATCTCTCTGATGTGCTGCACACAGAGATGCTAGGCAATGGTGTCAGTAAGCAGGAGAATGTTTTCTGTCTGCTTTTGGGTTTGTCTGGGTTGGTTTCTTTTGAAGTGTAGTGCATTAAGGTTTGCATTACTGTCAGAAAAGGTTGAAATTACTTAGACTGCTCAGCAAATGAAAGATTTTTATCTTGCATTTACTGCATTCTCCCTGGTGCACTCTCCTCTCAACAAGTGTGCTTGCATCTTGGTAACACTGCCGAGCCAGGCTGTGCAGATGCTTTGAGACCACTTGGCTTCTGGAGGAGCCACAGGGGATGAACGAGAGCAGCGAACATGCACCAGAAGCATCTCAGATCCCTTTGTTCAGTGCTGCACATGGAAGCCCAGAATGTTCCCTTCTGGTACTTCTCATGTTGTCCCCTCAACCTCAGAACTGCTGACAGCTACCTCAAACCCTCTTCTACCTGTTTCTTCCTCCTAGTTCTCATTCTCTCCGCCAGTGCACATGCAGTTACCTGTCAGTTCAATTTTCATCTCATCTCCTTCACTAGTAGAGACTGGAAAACCTTCCATCTGGACTACTTCATTTTATCCCACCAGGTTAGCATTCCCTCAACTCCATAACCCTATAAACTTGGTAGCTGTGTGGGGGAGTATCTTGTTAAAGTACAGCTGTTCTGTTCTCCTACTAAGTCTCATCTTGCATGAATATTTCCCCCATTTTCAATGTATATTCGTGTATTCAGAGGCCATATGGATTGCTCCCACTCAAAGCTGTCTATGGATTATTTGTGAGGCAATTAAAAAGCAGCCAATTCCTTTACCACAGAAAAGAGCATTAGCTTTCTGTTTGGTTTGTGTTCCATATAAAAGTCAAGTACCTGCAGTGCAATTTTAGTCTTCCAATCTANCGGTGTGTGATAACGATGATGCAGGGTTATGGTGGAGCTGATTACGCTCTGCAGTTCTGGGAGATATCCCCAAATTAAAACTAAAAATAGCTGTACTTAGAACCAGCGAGAAACTTAATTGCAAAGGAGTGTTTATTTTTATATGTTCATGAATGTCTTTATTAAATGGCAGATGCAATAAAATAAGTCTTGTGGCACACCTGGATTATGTTCAACCTATTTTTTTTCCCCAGGACTATGAAAAATTATAATAGTACTTGTAGTAATTTTCTAGGAGGTTTAGAGCTGGTTTAATTTATTCATTTACTTCTGAAGCCACTGTATCACAGAATCACAGAACATTAGAGATTGGAAGGGACCTTGAAAGATCATCTAGTCCAATCCCCTTGCCACAGCAGGATCACCTAGACCAAGGCACACAGGAACATATCCAGGCGGGAGTTAAATGTCTCCAGAGAAGGAGACTCCATAACCTCCCTGGGCAGCCTGTTCCAGTTTTCCATCGACCTCACCATGGAGAAGTTCCTTCTCATACTGATGTGGAACCTCCTGTGTTCCAGCTTACACTCATTGCCCCTTGTCCTATCATTACATGACACTGAGAAGAGCCTGGCTCTGTCATCCTGATGCCGACTCTTCACATATTTATAAACATTAATGAGGTCACCCCTCAGTCTCCCCCAAGCTAAAGAGACCCAGCTCTCTCAACCTTTCCTCGTAAGGGAGGTGCTCCACTCCCGTCATCATCTTCGTGGCTCTGCGCTGGACCCTCTCCAGTAGTTCTGTGTCCTTGAACTAAGGACTTGCCCTTGCTATAATTAATTAAATTTCTCCCCACCCAGCTCTCCAGCCTGTCCAGGTCCTGCTGAATCACAGCACAGTCTGCTGGGGTGTCAGCCACTCCTCCCAGCTTTGTGCCATCAGCAAACTTGCTGACCGTGCACTTTAATCCCTCATCTAAATCATTAATGAATAGATAGAACAGTACTGGTCCCAGTACTGACCCTTTGGGGACTCTACTAGATACAGGCCTCCAACAAGACTCTGTCCCCTTGACCACTGTTCTCTGGCTTCTATTCTGCAGCCAGTTCATGAGCCACCTCGCTACCCTATTGTCCAGACCTTTTAAACCATTGCAAATATTGAGGTAGGATAATATCAGCTACTGGGCAGAACTAGGGACTGGGGAGAGCATGGTCTGGGTGCTGTTCCTGGGGTTTGTTCTGCCCACACTGCAATTTTCCGAGCCTTGCAGAGAATTTTGTCATTATTTCTGTAAAGGACATGGAGATCTCTCTGATGTGCTGCACACAGAGATGCTAGGCAATGGTGTCAGTAAGCAGGAGAATGTTTTCTGTCTGCTTTTGGGTTTGTCTGGGTTGGTTTCTTTTGAAGTGTAGTGCATTAAGGTTTGCATTACTGTCAGAAAAGGTTGAAATTACTTAGACTGCTCAGCAAATGAAAGATTTTTATCTTGCATTTACTGCATTCTCCCTGGTGCACTCTCCTCTCAACAAGTGTGCTTGCATCTTGGTAACACTGCCGAGCCAGGCTGTGCAGATGCTTTGAGACCACTTGGCTTCTGGAGGAGCCACAGGGGATGAACGAGAGCAGCGAACATGCACCAGAAGCATCTCAGATCCCTTTGTTCAGTGCTGCACATGGAAGCCCAGAATGTTCCCTTCTGGTACTTCTCATGTTGTCCCCTCAACCTCAGAACTGCTGACAGCTACCTCAAACCCTCTTCTACCTGTTTCTTCCTCCTAGTTCTCATTCTCTCCGCCAGTGCACATGCAGTTACCTGTCAGTTCAATTTTCATCTCATCTCCTTCACTAGTAGAGACTGGAAAACCTTCCATCTGGACTACTTCATTTTATCCCACCAGGTTAGCATTCCCTCAACTCCATAACCCTATAAACTTGGTAGCTGTGTGGGGGAGTATCTTGTTAAAGTACAGCTGTTCTGTTCTCCTACTAAGTCTCATCTTGCATGAATATTTCCCCCATTTTCAATGTATATTCGTGTATTCAGAGGCCATATGGATTGCTCCCACTCAAAGCTGTCTATGGATTATTTGTGAGGCAATTAAAAAGCAGCCAATTCCTTTACCACAGAAAAGAGCATTAGCTTTCTGTTTGGTTTGTGTTCCATATAAAAGTCAAGTACCTGCAGTGCAATTTTAGTCTTCCAATCTATGGCTGCTTTACCTGCCTAATCAGTTGGCAGATTAATTCATAAAGAATCTGAAAAGGACTTAATCACTTTCTCATGAAATATGCAAGACCCTGACAACAACAAAAATCTTTTCTTTAAAAAACAGTTGCCCCATTTATGGGTGAGCTCTCGCGTTATATTGCACTATAGCATTTTACAGGCTCTCACAGCATTGCTCTCAAGGGACACGTCTTCTAAACTAAAATACAGTCTGGTAGGATATAAAAAAAAAATACTCTACAACCTGGCAGGTCAAATTAACTACTGAATTATTTATTTTGCTCTGCTTAATTGCTGCTTTTGTGCTTCTCAGGTGTTGAAATGTGTTAGTGCAGAGCAGAGGTTTTCTACTGACCTGTTCCCCTTAAGGCTTTTGATGGTGTGAGCCAATACTGCTGCTGTGTGAGCAAAAGTGGAGAGGACTTGCTGTCAGGGAGGACATTACTATTAATTCTCAAATGGAATTTTAAATTAAAATTACATGATCATGTATATGTGCAGTTCATATGCAAAATTCTACCTGTCGTGCAGTAGAACCTCATCTGGTTTTAATGCTTGCTTAATGCCAATAGGGGTCAACCTCTAAACTCAACAACCCAGTAGAATCAGTAGGAATGAAAAGATCCCACATGTTCCTCTCTGAAGGTCTGTTTGAGCCTGTATAGTTCAGCTTTCCTTTTAGTCCTTTAAGATACCAGCATTCCCGCTCTGAGTTTTGTATGAGGTCCACCCACTGTGCGTTAAGCAACACACAGGACCGTTGAGTGCAGACTATTGCATCCTGCCTGCTAGTTGTGTTGCAGAAGATACAGTGCATTACATAGACTCCTGGCTTTGAGAGATGGGAAAGAATAACAGCACAAGGAGAAGAGAAAATCACTATGTTATATTCGGGAGCAGGAAAGAGAGATAGTGGAGATGGGGTGTTAATTCTCTGGGTGAGAAAAAGGACACATTGAGTGAAGGAGAGCAGAAATCAGTAAGTGAAAGGCAGAGCCCACAATATATTAGCAGCCATAAAGAGGGTGCTAGGAGCCGTAATAAAAGACATAATGATGGAGTATTATACTTGCTTTCTATCTTAGGAATTGCTTTTCCTTCTGTCACAGAGGAAGTATTAGACCACTGAATAGAGTTATGCTGTACTGCAGTAATTAAAATTTTGCCAGACAAAGGGGGAGTATCAATAAGGAAGCAGTGGTGTAAGAGGATTTAATCAAAAGATTTCAATATACCGGAGAGACAGAGACAGCCCGACATGAGAAATAAGACTTGAAATGTAAGCTGAGTATCCATCAGAATGTGCCATACACATCCCATCTTTATGGATTATCCCCATGTTTTAAAAATATGGAAAAGTGGTATTATTATAATGAACTAAGTACAAGATCTGTAGATCAAGACCCCCAGCTCTGCAGAAGGTTCTTTGCAGGTGCTATTTTATAGTGTGGTACTTAGTGTGATTTGCTGCAGTGGATGTCTTCACGGTGAGGGTGACGGAACACTGGAACAGGCTGCCCAGGGGGGTTGTGGAGTCTCCTTCTCTGGAGATGTTCAAGACCCGACTGGACGGGTTCCTGTGTGACTTGGTTTAGGTGATCCTGCTGTTGCAGGCGGATTGGACTAGATGATCTTTCGAGGTCCCTTCCAATCCGTAGTGATTCTATGATTCTATGTAACCAATGGATGCTCGAGAAAGTTTGTAAAGGAAAAGGAAAGTTGATTTCCTCCTTGATCTTTTGCTGGCTTTGATTGTTCCAAGTGCTCCATGTTACAAAGATGTGGTTATGAGTTTTCTTGGTAAGAAAACTCTCTTGTTAATATTTTCATACCATGTACTGGAAGCCAATCACTTTGAGCATGTGAACTCCCCTGTCCCCTCTGTTCAAGCTCAGGTGGCTCTTTCGGGACCTGGCAAGGTCCAGGTGGTTCCTTCCTCCTAGTGACAGAAGTGCTGACAACGAGGTGAAGTTACACTTGCAGGCTTTCTCCTGTGCAGTCTCTCCCCTCTGGGGGTTTCAAGCCCTTCACTCCTCAGTACATGGCTCATTGCAGCATCCCTGGTGCCATGATGAATTTGACCTGGGAAGTTTTATTTATGCAAAGGAAAGGACATGTGTTTATTAACGGAGTTGTTTCTTATGCAAAACCTCTACCATCACCTGGATCAGCTTGGTAACTTAATGGAATCCAGCAAAATGAGCTAATATTATCTGAGTGAAGAGGGAAGTGTGCAGCACCAGCCATGTGGGCCTTCCAGATCCATGAGACAGTGCCAGCTTCCATACAGAGGACATGCCAGAAAAGCAACTTCAACTATTCATCTACCTAAACAACCTAGAGTGTTCATTGAAGCATCCTCATTGCTTTTCAGTGGTGCAGAAAAGAGCTATTCAGATTTGGCAGCCAAAGAGCTGATCTTTATCTCTCCAGCAGGCGTTTATGCCACATTCACTCCATCCTGGCTGGGGGCTGCAGGTCTGAAACCTCCCTGAGCACACAGGAACGCTGATAGAGATGTCAGGTAGAACAGATGGAGAATTTCTCTCTCCTCTTAGAGACTGGGGTAGGGAGTATGAAATTTGTCTTCTTTTTTTTTTTTAGTTCTCTGAACACTTATTTACAGGAAAGTCATTCTGCACGAAATATTCCTCAGCTGGCCTCAGTGAAGAATTATGTATGTTAGTAGATCTGCTTGTCTGCATCTGATAAATGTGTATTGTCAGCAAGATGTGAGGCGCAGTGTAAAATCACATGCAAAATATCTTTCAGTTTACACAGAGGGGTTTTTTCTTGCATTTCTGTGTTAAGTTTTTACTTCACGGTACCTGACAGCGGTACAGCCAGAGTAAAATACACTGTTAAACCCACTGAACCATAAAATCTAGCAGACAAGACCATGTTATGTTGTCTTGCATTTGTGTCCTTAAGTACTTCCACGGGAATTAAAAAAAAGGCCCTTCTGATCTGCGAAAGGGAGGAGGGGGGAAAGGGTGGATTTTTTAAAATGAATCATCTTTAATGCTAATTCTTCATTTTCTATTTGGTCAAAAAAGAATAATGATAGTGGAGAGAATATAAAGACATATTTATTTCAAAAGAACCCAGAAATCAGTGTATTTGGTGCACACCTGGGCTGACATAGAGTTTAAGAGAAACACCTCCTGATTCAATTCCCATCATTTAAGAAGAGATTTCCTTCTGGACAAATTCAGAAAAGGTTATGTTGGTGGGCTGAGGAAGGGAGTTGTTGACAAATACCTAATACATTCATTCTAATTAGGAACTGCAAAGTGGTTTGTGCGTCCACTCCTCAGATGGAGTGTGTCAGCAAAGCATCCCCAATGTTGCTAAGTCTGTTGAAGTAGAGGAGTGGAACAGCAGAGGATGTAGCCTGTGACGTAAGGTTTCACTTAGATCACATTCATTTTTTTCCTGTGCTGTGCCTTTGGAAAAGTCTGCTTGAAGTCAGCAGGTGTTTGTACATATTTAAAAGGGTGGGTTATATAGTTCTGTGTGCTAGGGAGCTCATTACTAGCTTGTTTTTATCTGCAAGAAGCTGCTTCTTTTAGCTTTGTGGAAAATCAGACTTCCCCACTGGCACTAACTCTCCAGCAGTCTGATAAGGCAGCACAGAATTCCTGTTTGCTGTGGCTTCCTGTGGGGTCTGAGCAGCTCTGAATCAGCTCAATATTAAATACAGAATGCATATGTGCTCAGAAATTGATTTACAACAGGATTAGAGAAGTTCGTGTAATCATGGCATGGCCTCTGCCTTTGCTCTCAGTCTTCTTACAGGCTGGTTCTGTACATTGAGTTAAATTCTGCCTTCCAACTGTGTTCTTACCTCTAATGTTTATCTTGGGATCACTTACTCTTTGAGGCCCTACTGGAGTTGCTGGAGCTCTCAATGGAGTCATCTTAGGGGCTCAACACCTTTTAAAATCTGGACAAGAACAACTCCAGGTACCAGTATAGGCTGGAGACTGACTTGTTGAAGACTAGTGAAGGAGAGAGGGATCTGGGGGTCCTGGTGGACAGCAGGATGACCATGAGCCAGCAATGTGCTCTTGTGGCCAAGAAGGCCAACGGCATCCTGGGGTGGATCAGAAGGGGGGTGGTTAGCAGATCAAGAGAGGTTCTTCTCCCCCTCTACTCCGCCCTGGTGAGACCACACCTGGAGTATTGTGTCCAGTTCTGGGCTCCTCGGTTCAAGAGGGATGTGGAGCTGCTGGAGAGGGTTCAGCGTAGGGCAACGAAGATTATAAAGGAGGTGGAGCACCTCCCTTACGAGGAGTGGCTGAGGGAGCTGGGTCTCTTTAGCTTGGAGAAGAGGAGACTGAGGGGTGACCTCATTAATGTCTACAAATATTTGAGAGGTGGGTGTCAGGAGGATGGATCTGGGCTGTTCTCGGTGTCATGTAGTGATAGGACAAGGGGCAGTGGTTGTAAGCTGGAACATAGAGTGTTCCACATCAACCTGAGAAGGAACTTCTTCACAAAGGGTGACGAAGCACTGGAACAGGCTGCCCCGGGGGGTTGTGGAGTCTCCTTCACTGGAGATGTTCAAGACCAGCCTGGATGTGTTCCTGTGTGACTTGGTCTAGGTGATCCTGCTGTTGCAGGGGGATTGAACTAGATGATCTTTCGAGGTCCCTTCCAGTCCATAATGATTCTATGATTAAAATCCAGTGTTAACCCAGAAATTGACCCACAGGCAGAAAAAGCAATAAATGGTGTGCTCAAGAGACTGACAAGTCAAGACAACTTTTTGTGTGAATTTGCTTCTGACTAGAGACTCTTCCAAAAATTCTCCATGAGAATTCCTGTAAGGAGTAGTCACTCTGTGGATGTTCAACCCAGAATGTCCTTGTGCCTGTGGGAACCCGTCAAAATTGCAGGACAGCAATATGCTTTGTGGAATTTCCATGAAGCATAATCACGGGTCTGAGTCCTGGGAATGATGCTTCAGTAGAACATGACTGTAGTTCTGGAACTGCTTCAGTGAGAGATAACCCAAGTGAAAATACCCTTTAGCCTAATGGAGACTGTAAGATAACTAAATTTACTGTCCTTTCTATTCTGGCTTTAACCATTCACCAGCAGCCTACTCAGAGTGAGAGGAGGACACTCATAAGTATATATTTTTAGAGAAGATAGAAGGGAGGAACAGCTTATGTCGCTCAAATATTATCTGCTTGGGTTTTATGGGATGGAAAAGAAGTAGATGATATAAAACACTACCTTAAGCTGAGTCGTTTGATTATATTTAGTTTACAGAAATCCATCATGTCTATGAATGTGCCTGAGAGAATTTTTCCTCTTGCTCTAGTAAATGATATGTTAACAACACATGCTACTCAGTGCCCATAAAGTGTGTTGACTAAGACACAAACTAGGAACCTGATAGTTTTACATCTGTGAGAACGAGAGATAAATCTCATTATTCACATCTGGTGTGTGCACCTACTCAGGAAGGGCTGAATGCCGCCTCGCTGCCAGCGCTGAATCCTGCCGTGCTGCCAGCACTGGCCACGTGGAAAGCAAATACTCAAACAGCATATTGCAGCCCATCAGCACACCAGGTTGAACACAGACTTCAGCAAACTTCTTTCAGACTCCACTCTGTCCTTTTGCTCCTGGGAGCTGCCCAGCAGCAGCTGACTTCTGCAGATGCACAGTGGAAAAAACAAGAAGAGGTGGGGAAAAAGAGGAAAGAACACTGGTGTCTATAAAGAGGAGGAGTAAATCTGCATTATAATGTAGCAGCTAAAACTTAGGAAGAAAAGTAGTAATTACTAGGCAAGATTTAATCATAATCCTTTCAAAAACCTGAAGCAATTAGAGAAAGCCAGAATTACTGTGAAAGTTGACAAAGGATTTGATGGGTGTGCAGCTCAGCTTACAGACACAAAGACACTGCGTGAGACCATTGAGCTACCTCCAAGGCTGGACTTTGCTAGCAACGAATAGCAATAAAACCCCCTCATATTTCATGGATTACCTGCACTAAGCCGTGTAAACACAGCCCATTATCTAGTCCCGTTGAAGCTTATACTCCTTCATTGGCCATTACCTAGGGATCTTGGCAGGCAGAAAAGCAGAGCACAAGCAGCATCAGCGATGCATTGGCAGAATCTGGGATTTGCATGTTCCTGTAGATCTCACTGAGATGAGGTAGAGCTTGGCATCCGAACACCCCATTGCTATTTTTGCTGTCCCTGAGTGGGCAAGATGAGCTATGAAATCTCAGTCCATCACATGGACAGCTCTCAGACATAGACTTTGTGAAAGTTCAAAATCTGAGATTTCAGATTAACAGATTGATAGAGACTAATGACACTTCACAGTGTTTTTTGACTGTTGCTTTGCACTCCAGATATCCATTCCCATGCCATTCACAAGCAGGTGGTAACAGCTGTAAGCCATACACAGGAAAAACACAGGAATTGAGTCACCTGTAGTGTGACAGGAGCGGTTTTGTGAGGCTGATGTGACAGCAGCAGCAGAGCTGGGAACAGGTTGTTCTTGTTACGAAGAAAATGAGGACCCAGATTAGCATTTCCAAGACATGAGTGCCAGAGGAACACAATCCAAAACATGACTGAGGGTTGAAAATCAGAGTGACTGTTAAATATTTTCTTCACATTCTTTCTCTAACCATTATTTGGGCTACACTTCAATAGTCCCATTCTAAGCTGTCTTGCAATGCAGCTGGCTGAATTCCTTCTATACTCAAAATAGGCTCCTCTGGAAAGTTATTCATCTCACCTACTTTCAGTGTCTACATTATTATGAGAAACATCTTACTATAAGAGAGCCAGCCTCTGTCTCTTGTGAGAATGAAAGTTTGAGGCAATTACTTTGGATGTGGGGGGTCTAGTGCAGACATATGACATTAAGGGAGAATAATTCCTTGTATCTTTCAGCTTTTCTCATTACCTAATCTCAGTTTGCCTTCAAAGGTGACTTTCTACCCTTCAAAGAAAAATACTTGCAAATGAGCACAGAAAGAGGAACTGTAGAAGGAAAGTGGAACCTTCAGAAAGGCTTTAAGGACGATGGTTAAACCATCTTGCTTTGCATCAGCATAAGCATCCCAGTAATGAGGGCTTGAGAACTTGGTGACTGAAGAACTCCAACCACGAGTGATAAAAAGTTGGGAAAAGTCCCGGTCATTCCTTCCTTGCCAAAGACCTTGTCCCAGAATCAGATGGCAGTAAATGAGAATGGCAGAATTTGATTCTTACAGAGGAAGCCCATTCACGGATTTCTGCTTCAGAAGTCAGTTTTCCTGCTTTGCAGGGCAGATCTGGAAGTCAGACCCAAACATAATAAATTTGTGCGTGGTATGGGAGTCACTGGAGGTGGCTGGCCTGAGATGTGCACCTGATCTCAGTGGAGCTACAATCTCTCTGCTCTACGACTTCCCCACTGCGTCAAACCTGCTGAAGCAATGCCCCAGGGATTCAGGAGTGGGTCAGCCCCTGACATGTTGGGTTGCGGACTTGAGACAGTTTCATAACAAGGTTCCTGCTGCAAGTGCTCCACATGGACATGACCTGCTCTGAGTTTGTTATTTTCCTCCGTGACCATAACGAATAAAGTCATCTAGTCAAACAGTTAGTAGCCTGCCATGAGCTACCTCTCTGCCTGATGTTTAGTATTTCAAATGTCTCAGAAGCAGCTTCCTGCTGGTCTTGTGCACAGGGGTTACCACAGCCATGCATGGAAGCACCTGAACCTGATGGGAGAGCAGTGTCTTGCTAACATCTCCCTTGTTCTGCTGTGTCTTGTGCTGCTCCTAGGCTGATAAGCAGACATACCATTAGGGAAAGAACAAAGCAGGGTCTTCTTTTTTATTTCATTCTTCTCTGCTTTATTTGAGTTGTCAGAGTCGTTCTGCCATGTGCCTACTGGTTTTGAAACAGTTATCCCGTATATATAATCTCGTATGAATAGCAGAAGTGGCTTATCCTGATTTGGTAGGTCACACTGGCTCTTTATGAGAGTGCACGTGTGTGGTCCAAGGACTGTGGGCACTGGCATTCCGAATCATGTGCTGCACTGCCCTGAATCTCTGTGTTGCCCTTCTCTCGCACAGGAGTGCAGGTCTTTAAATGCCATGCAAAACGTGGGGGAAATGAACAACATATGATACTGCTGCCTAAGGAAATCCAAAAAAGTGCTTAAAAACCTGAGCTGAAGCCACCACTCTGAGCCGATGCATTTTGCTCTTTCTGTGAAGTCTTGGGCACCTTGCAGGTCTGAGCAAGAGAAGTTCTGCCCCAAAGATTGCAGACAGTAGCAAGAGAGACCTCAGGCCAGTGCAGTCATAAGGGCTGCATAGATTTATTCCAATAATTCCCAGAATAAATCAAGTAGAGTAACAAAGCAGTGTGTACAGCATATGAGATTAACGTGTCTTTCATAACCTTCCTGGCCAGGGGGGATTGCTGCAACCCGCAGTGCCATTGTTCTCTTCCCACCATCCTTGTGATCACCCTTTTTATTAGAACTTCAGTGCTCTGTGTTACTGGCATCCAGCTGATAAATTCAAATGTCATTTTTCTAGAGGCATAAGAATAAAACTAGTCTCGCTTTCTTTGACTTCTCTTCAAGTGAAATGCTGTGACATCTTGTCTCTTTGTCTGTTATGCTCTTATTTTACATTGGTTTATGATGGTTTATTTACAGTGAGTAGCTTATCATTAATTCTCAAGGGTTTCACTGAATCTGTGTGTCTTTTTACTAGTGTGGGAGGGATAAAAAGAAGGGAAAGAAGGCTGTGCATATCCTCATGTATGCAATATGGAGTCTGTGCATAAAAGACAACTATTTAGGCCATATTCAGGTGCAGAGAACTTGCTGTCTTACAGGGGAGATCAGAAAATTTATGATAGTTCACACTGAGGCAGTGAAGATTGAAAATAGGTTAAATCAATTTCATATCTTATCTGTTTCTGTTGGCTTGCAGAAGGAAATACATGGCAACAAACTAAATATAACAAACAAAATGTAAGGTAACACACCTGAAACCACAAAAGAACAAATGTCTTTTAACCAACAACAAAAGAAAACTGAGAAAAGATCAGTGTTCAAATCCTACTACCTCTGTGAATCGCAGCAAGCTGCCCTTCCCTTAAAGGTACGGGTGAGAGCTCTGCAAAACCTTCAAAGCTTATTTCAAGGGGAAACACGGCTACAAAGGAGTGAACCAGTGGGTGTTTCTAATGCTGCTGTGAGAAGTGCTTTCTGCCCTTATGTAAGTCTGCTCCCTCTTTGGATCAATTTCTCTGTAAATTCATAGTGACTTCAGACTACCCTGGTCAGAAATTAATGTTTGCACTGAAGCTTTTTAGTTTTCCTGAAACACTTTGGGATGCAGCTTGTGTTGAAAGTGCATTGATGTTCTAAAGCTTTTTGGCACATTTAATGGAGTTTGCTGCTTTTGCGCTCTCTGGCAATTGAAATCTTCTCATCACCAAAGAGGTTTTAGAAGGCATAATTCAGCCTTGCTTGTCATCCAAACTAGATCCGATGGGGTCAGTCCTTAGGAAACAAGATTTTTTTAGTAACCTTCAGATAAAACCTTTGAATAACCTTCAGATTCACTCAGTCCCTGGTGCGTGTTTTGTTCTTGAGGCCTCGTCAGCAGGAGCAGGTATTAAGTCTCAGTCAGGCATCCTAGTGGTGTAGCCATTAGGAGACCATTTAGTCACTCTAGATGACAGTGTCTCTCATCACTTGTCCAGTGCAAAATGAACCGAGTCTCCAGGTCTCAGTGTTTAATAAAATTTTGTGTTGTTAGACTCTAGTGCAGCTTCACAAGGGTAATAATTCAGGTGCTGTTGCTATGTGACGTGTCCCGGGGCACCGGGGTCCACGTTCTCCTGTGCCTGACAGGGCTTTTCAGGAGTGCTGTGCTGCGTTACAGGCTGCCATCTCACTGAGCTACAGCTCTTGGTATTAGAGAACTTCACTTTATCAGACTGCAAAGCAGGCCTGGGATTACTGGATGGCTGTAAAACATTTTGCTGTTCTTATTGTTCTCAGGGTGGAACCTGCTCTTACCCGGATCAAAGAAGATCGAAAGCGGATCATCTTACCAGCAATTGACAATATCAAGTACAACACTTTTGAAGTGCAGCAATACGCCAATGCAGCCCACGGCTATAACTGGGGCCTCTGGTGCATGTACATAATCCCACCGCAGGACTGGCTCGATAAAGGGGATGAGTCAGCTCCCATCAGGTAAATCTCCCTTGTGCTGTCATCTCGGTACTAGCAATGTTTCCATCTCAGCTGCCTGCCCAGGAGGAATTGAAGTGCAGCAAGGCTCTAGGCTCTGTGCAGGGATAGCAAAATTGAACCTGAAGAAAGCAGATGGCTCTGCAAAGCTGTGGATGCTGCACCACCATGTACACAGAGGTGCTTGTGCTCTGGTTGTGAAGATGTGGTTCAAGTTCACACTGTAACCCGTAGTAGGATGGCAGGATCCTTGTCATCTCTGCTTTTATTTTCCAGTGGGTACTGACATGAGCAATCTGCCAGTGAAACATTGGGCGTTTGAGAAGCAAAGGCTTCTGTGTATTGTAACAAAGAGGCTGAGAAGCTGACTTCACTTTGGGTCTGTAGGCAGCACTCTTGGCCATCAGCCCAAACCAGAGCTTCGCAGGAGCACTAGTGGGAGATGTGTTAGCCTTGACTTGTTCTTTTGAGTTGCTCTTTTTTTTTGAGAGAGAGATTTGTATGTGTTCAGAGTTTTCCTACTGGATGAATTTTGAAATGAAAACAGACCATGTAGTCAGTGTCGTTTCATTTTTCTCTATAAGGGAATATTTTACTTTATGGAAATGGAATTTTCTAATGAAATCATGTTTCAGGAATGGTGTTTTTGAGAATTGTTAGTGGTATAACAGGTACTGATAAGAAAAGGTCTTTCCCCTTCATTTGAAAGTTCTCATCCCCTAGTCTTTCATCTCCAGTTCAGATGCTTGTCTATAGGGTCAGTAGCATGCGGCCATCTCACAGGATATATCCCTCATTTTAATCCATCCCTAATATTTTAATCCATATTTGAGTAAATGCTGCAAGTTGCACTTGGGTTCACTCTCATGCCCTGTGACTGCAAAATGGAGCTATAGAGTAACATCAACCTTATTTACTCCAAGACAGCACAGTCCTTCATCAATGACCCTTTGCTCAGCATGAAACCTCAATAAGCAGGAAAGTAATTACTTAGGAAATCAGCGTTCCTGGATAACATGCCCTGCTCTCCTCACATTGTTTAAAAAGTGCAGATGTTTTATATCTGTTTCACTCAGCCCTGAGAAATAGTTTACTGATGAAGGAAAATTAATCAGCCAAAGCTTTTATTCCCGAAATCAGGGTTTGAGTCTTTTATTCCTGAAAGGTTTTACACACTTCATTACCTCCAGTTTATATGTGAAATCACTGTATGAATTCTCACATGAGTTCTTCTGGAGACAGTGATCACACAGCAGATAAAGCTGAACCAAGAGGTCAAACCTCAGCAAGTTATTAGATGTGCTTTTTGGTGGTGGCAGCTCATGCACCCACTAAAGTATGGAAACTGCATTTGAACCCCCATAATCATGGGGTAAGAGGATTTATTCAACACTACAGGGCTTCATTTACCACTGGATTTCCTTAGGTTTAGGTTCAAGCTCTTGTCAGAGTTATTTTGGCACTGGGTTGGACTGATGCAGAAAGCAATAAGGCCCAAACTCAAGCACTAAAGTGTGTTGAAATCTGATGTGCACACGAGAGCAGTGAGTTTATTCTGAAACCAAGTGAAGAAATCCTTCAATTCACCAGAACACAAACTGCTCAGAGACAAGATGAGACATCACAATCACTGAGATCTCATAGAGCAGAGTGTGATTTCACAAGTATCTCTCACACAGATTATTAAGTACATGGCTTAAAATGCACAGAGACGTCTGTGTCAAACCATGAATGCTTGCCTGTGTCCCTGTGTGTTTTGAAGGCAATGATCTAGAAGAGAGCATCCACTTCATAGCCACGCAGCACTGATGCAGTAGCACTTGGATGGATTTGCTGAAGCCTCTGGCTGTGCTGTTTTGTGCTGTTGTGTTATAGGCTGCTTGCCTATACAAAACATCCTGTGGCTTTCAAGTGATATGCCAGAGAGAAAGAGTGATCATACAAGTGTTAGCAATGAAAAGGATCAGAAAGTCTGGACTTAGAACAGACTAAGGTTTGAAAGCACTCATGATTGGAACTTTGTAGTTGCAGAGAATTCAAGGTATGTCAGGGAATTATTGAGAATCATTGCGGCCAGAAAAGACCTCTAAGATCATTAAGTCCAATCTATGTTTTCTGAAAGGAAGAAGTCAGACTAGTGAGCAACTTCTTCAAAGATCTCTGTTGGTTTGGTAGAGGTTTTCGTTTTGTAACCAGCCTTCCAAACCATGTGCTGCAGCCATGGCTTCTGTTTCTGTCCAGTATTCAGCGCCCAACCACTGCTCCGCTTCGATGGTGTTTGGATCCAAGCATCTGTTCAGCCCATTCTTAAGATTGCAGGACTGTTCATCAGCATGACAACTGCAAGTTCATTTAGGGCTTGCTGTCCCTCTTAAGGCTTCCTACAACACTGTATTTAGCAAAACATGGCTTTGATTCATGTTTCTCTGTTATTTTGTTATAAAAATAACCCTGTGACTGGTTTTGTGTTTAGTGTAGCTGAACAATTAATCCCAGATCTCTAAAGGATTCAAGATTTTCAGTGTTAAAAAAACCATGCACCCTGGTGTCAGTGAGGTTCAGAGCTCTGATGGTGCTGACATTGTCATTGCGTGAATATACGTCCCTGATCTGCAGAACTGGGTGAAACATTCGGAAAGTAGAGTCCAGTCCCTCCTTTCTTCTGGGATTGCACAACAGATGGCTTTACTTCTTTTCTCAGATGTTTTGTGTTTGAAGTTTGAGCCTCTACTTTCTTGAATACTAACAGTGCTGGGATCCTGCTCAGAGTCTTGCTGGGAAGGAACAGGGACTGTCCCTCAGCCATGTCAAGCGCAGAGCGTAAAATGTCACATCGACTGCAATGTGGTCCAAGTGACAAAGGGGTTGTGACCTTGAAATGCAAATAAAGGTAAAGAAGTGGCAGGAACAAAGTGTCAGATGTTGTAAAGGTTTCTGATACAGTTTAAAATCAGTTCTTTTCTCTTCTTTCTGATGTTAATACTCTGAAATCCAGAACTGTTGATGTTCCCTGAATCGCCTTCTGCCAGCAATCCATTTTCCATGTTTGACATTTGAGATGTCAGATGTCTCTAACATGAAGATTTAAATGTGGATTGTTATTTTGACACGCTGTGTCCATCTCATCATTTTCCATTTGTGTTCCCGAGAACACACTGTCCAAAAACGTCCTTATTATCTGGCAACAAACTGTGTGACAAAGGCTCCTGTTTCAAATGGTTTCTTGTGAATTTGCCTATGCACTGAAGCAAGCTGGTGGGATTTTTTCTGTGTGCAGAAGATGCTGCTGGGTTTTGGAACAGCAAGGAAGGTTTCTGGTATCCTGAGCTCTGGCTCAACTTCCCACATCTGTCTGTGATGGACTGCTCTGTCTTTGATTGTTTGATCAGCAGCCACTAACATTGGAGTCATTAGTCAGCCGCACTCAGCTAAGCACTGCACAGCTTCCTGTTTTATCTTCCTCCAGCAGCAGAGGTGCATTTCATTGTGACCTGTGTTCTCACTTACTGTTTTAACATGCCATAGCTTTGGTCCTGGTAGGAATGTGTGTGGGTATCTATGCACAGAAGCAGCCACTCCACAAAGCATCTGTGTCTCACTCACATGTATCACTTAGCATCTGAAATGCCCACAGTGAAGTGGAATGTGATGCCTGCTTTAGCTGGGAGCATGAGTGCCCTTCTCATGTGCAAGATGGGCAGGGTGCTGGACTGTCACAGCCATGTTGGGTCTTCACTGCTCTGGGAAGAAGTTTGTCTGTGTACCTGAGTTTAGGAAGTGGCTTATCAGCCAAGTCTTTCAGGGTAAATCATACATTCGTGTAATAATAAAACTGATGACTGTTTATTGATTTATTACTGCCACCTATTCAGTTGCTGGTTCACAGGAGCCTATAACAGAGAGGTTTCTTTTTAATCGGTTCAGATTCTGATGAGTATCCTGCCTGTTCTAGAAAATACACTTCTGTGGGGCATCAGGGCGTTATTCCACATCTCCATTGTGCTGTCTTTCCTAGGTGTGCATTGCTTTTTTTCCCCATTCTATAGCTCTCCAAAAGTGTTAACAAACTCTCTCACCATTAAACCTGTCAGGGTTTTTATCTGAAGCTTCTGAGCAGCAAATCTGTCCTTCGGTTCTGTTCCTACAGCCTGGTGCGACCCTTGCAGAAGATATGATTTGTAAGGAAACATAAATGCTTACGCAGGCAGGTTTCCCCACTTATCTGTCAGGCCAGGGGTGGGGTGCTGCCTAGGAACGTGGATCAAATAAACATTCTGCCAGGAAAGGTGGAAAAATCAAAGATAGGGTGCCTGGTGTGACATTTGAATCTCTCTTGCTCCTTATCCTTGTACATATACATTTATGTTTATATACTGCTTCATAGTTATATTTGTGTTTGTATTTAAGTATTTGTCTTTGAGTGTTTGTTGGTCGTTTGTCCTGGAAATTGGACTAGTTATAAGTTCTGAAATCTGTTTAAATGTGATCTGACTGTATGTGTATTGACTTTAAAGCAGGGAGAGAAAGGGTAAGGAAGAGGAAGATTTACACATGTAGTATGTCAGTCTAATGCTCATGCCTTTCTCCTTCATTTGTTCTTGATGAAGGCCCCAGGCAGCATCCTCCAGTTGTCTGTAGAAAGAAGGAAAGGGATTTACACAGCTGGAGAAATGGGGTTTTTGCTAACAGAGCCGTGCTCTTGGAGATCTCACTAAAACAAAACAGTTGTGTCTCAGACCTACAGCACGTGGCTTTCTGGTCAGTGTGTCCTCTGTTCCTGGCACCCCAACCCATAGCAGGCACTGCCATCTTCCACACGGAACCCCTCTACTCTTGCAGCCACCCTCACTGTACCTGCTGCAGCACTGTGAGGGAAGAAGGGAGTCTTTACTACCATGAAGTGCTGCTCTGTCTGCTTCCTGCCTTTCCCCAAGGTATTACCCAGAGTAATGTCTCTCTCATATCTCCCTTGCTACAGCCTTGCCATCATGTAACTTCCACAAATTGACTGCGCTGTATCTTTCTCCAGCACACAATCAATACTCCTCTATGCTCTGCTTTGTGGCTTTGGCTGCAAAAAAATTGTTTTGCTGTGTTTCCCACGTTATCCTTTGAGTGCTGCTGTTGATTACAATTAATGCTTCTGACATCCTCAGTTGTGTTAAAGAATGTTCCACAAATCGATTAAGTTTACCAACACCTTCGAAGTGTTGGTGCAAATACTGTACCTCTAACAGATATTTTGTGATAACTTCCTTCTAAATATGTCCCTGTTTTACTAGACAGTGCAAGACTTTAGGAAAAAGGTCCTTTTAGATGAAGCAGGTGTGGTTTAGGTGAATATATTTGAAGTTGTGAAGAGCTAAGGGCGTGCACCTTGTCGTTTGCTACTCTTTGGCTAGTGAGCAGTGTTTAAGATGTGCTAACACAGTTGTTTGCTCATATATCTATTTCTGACTTTCCAAGGAAGCCTTTGCTGCACTGGGCTAAAATGGTAGAATCGCTGCAATTCTTTCAGGTACTGGCAAAACCCAGCGGTGACAGCCAAGTGAGGCTCCCATGCTTTTGGGCAAGCAGTTTCTTTTAAAACCTGTTTGTACTGTGGCAGTGTAGTGCCGTATAAAATTACTCACCTGCGTCCTCACAGCGCTTTGAGGAGTGAATCTTCTCAGAGTGACCTCAAGACTTTTCAGACTTTTACCCCTGTTATTATGTGTGCTTCACGGATGGAGAAACGGAGGCACAGGGAAGTGACTTGCTGAAGACCAGAGGAATGACAGAGCTGGGAATAGAGTCCAGGTTGCCCAGCTCACAGCACTGCTACCAGTTCACTGGGCTGTGCAATCGCATTACACTTAGTTTACAGCTGGGTCAGTCAAAGCACAGTGAAGTTAAAGGCCTGGGCTTGATGAGGACTCAGTGCCCAAAACCCTGGTTGAACATGATGGAAGGGTTGAACACATATATTCAGAAAATTCAACATTCTGCAGCGTAAGCAAGTTCTTCCATCACGTCAGGATGCAGCCAGGGCAGAGCTGCAGATGTCAGCGATCACTTTCTGGAGTTGCAGAGTTGTTGCTGTGCAGAAGAGTGGTGGCTACAGGCAGCCAAATTCAGGTACAGAAAGGCGCTGACAGGGGCTGGCTTCTCTGAAAAGCTGGGTATGGCTCCTTCCACCATTGCACTGCTAATGTTACTCACTCCTGAAAACTGTTTGCTTTCTGAATAAGCCATGAAGGCTGATGGAGTCTGTATTTGAATGTATCTTATGAGAAGAAATAACCCCTAGAAGAGAGAGAATGATGCAGAGGCAGTCCTCAGCTGCATTTCTGTGTGAGTTATTATGTAGTTGCAACTAAATTGTACTTCCCACCCCATTCAATTAACAAGTCAGTGTTTTAATAGACAGAGCTGACAGCTGCAAAAATCCATACCCCAGAGAGACAGATTCCAGCACCTGAGCACTGTCTGCAAAGCCTTGCAGTGCTTCCTCATTAGGAAAGAAAAAGAAATGCCCTTGTGGGAACATCCTACCACTGTAAGGATTTTTTGGGGAGACTGGAAAGAGACTGCGTCTAATCCTGAAGAGCAGCTTAGATGGCAAAGCTGTGATGCTCCAGCCTTCACCCAGAAGGTTTCACAGAAAACTGTTTAGCTTTAAATATATAAACAGAAAATTAAGAAAGTGGTGTGTATTTTTTCCCCACCTCCTTCCCTTTTTTATCATGGTGAACATTTAAGAAATACCTAAATGTTGCTTCAAATGCTTGTTTCATTTCAGAGCCACTGAATTTCTTTCCTTGGTCATGTCCTTTTTAAATTTCAGTTTTATTCCTTTAGTAGCCTAAAATATGATTTTCCAGTGATACAGGATATTTGATGCTGTGTAGAGCAGAACTCAGCCTTTCCGGGCAAATCTTCCTTCGGGTGTGGCTCTAGGAAGCAGGAAGATGAATTTTACCAAGTAACCTGAATTTATAAATGCTATCCATCACGCAAAGACCACGGTGTATATGCTTACGTATCAACAGACGCTGGATGTACCCAACAAGGGACCTCCAGTTCCAGGTGTGGCTTTCCTAGAGCACTGCTTCAGTGTCTAACCACAGTAGGAGCCGACAGAAAGTTTCTACAAATAGCAGCACCAAACGGCAAAGTGCTGGAAGTTCTTGCACACGTAAAAGGGGAGCGTGTGTTATGAGGCATGGTCCCAGCACTGAGGGTGCTGATGGTGACTCTGCTGCAGTTTCTTTGTAGAGTTTGTGACACCTGGTCTCAGTTTCCTCCAGCCTTTTTTGACTGAAGGGGTGCAGAGGTCTGGCTGAAAGCCCCATTTCAACCCAGTCATCTGTGAAAGCCTGATGTTTGCCTTTGCAGCTGCCACTGATTTTGTCCCTCCAGGTCATGATCCAAGAAATGCATCTCTCTCTGTAAGGGTGGAACCTGAGAGTTAATCAAGCTATTTCAACTTCTCTGTCAGGAGCAGTCCTGGTCAAATGTGTTTCTATCAACAGCTGCCTTTTTCAATTATGCACAGAAAACAAGAGAGGGACAGTGTGCACTGCAGTGTAGGCTTGTAATGATCTGAGAGGTTGCAATGGCTTTCCAACTGAGAAAGAGTGCGAGGGAGAGATGCTGAGGCTGTGCCAGTAATGCGAGTCCATTACAGCTAGTAATAGGAGTGCTTCAGCAAATGAACCTTTTCGAGGGGACCAAATAGTTCCTGCCTTAGGCGGGGCTCTGTTCTGTGGTGTCAGGATGTGCATTAGGCCCAGGAGCAAAGACTTGTTTTATCTAACAGTACCTTGGTCATTTGTTTGAAACCTTTCTAACCGCCTGCTGTAAAAATGAACGGATTATGAGAAAAAGGACCTGTTGTGGCAACACCATTCCAGCAGCCACCTGTTGCTGCCAGTGCGATCCACCGACACATGGTTAAAAATGCTTTCATTCTCCTGGCCAGGACAGTTTTTCACACATGGGTGAAACTGCCTCATTAATGTGTTTCTCAGATGTCATGGCAAATACCTTCTGAATAGCTTCCTGGACAAGCTGAAGAAATGTGCAGGTATCTGGGACAAGAGAGTCTTTACAGTGACAATATAACATCAAAGCATTGCAAAGGAGGCTTCTTGAAATAGGTTTTAGATCTTTTCCATATCTTTGTTTCTGTAGGACATGTTCATCCTGTGCACATATATATATATAAGTATGGGCCATAGATAGGGCATTCTCCATTCTACTAGACAATAAGAAATTGACATAAACTAGATTTTTCCTGATGCCTTTTTACAGTAGCCACATTAAGAATGATGTTGTATCTGCCAGATGGTCCAAAATCACCTCCCTTTCAGTGAAAGAGGGAGCACAGCTCATTCTTCTAGGTCAGTTCTGAAAGTGCTCAGTCTCTCAAATGACTTTATATCTTTCCTGATTCAGCGGTCTGCTCTGTTGGGATCCCACTAAAATGTGGGTCTATCCCTGGGGCCTGGGCACATCCTGTAGGTCAGACCGCAGAGCGACTACCCCTGATCTTGTAGCAGGCTCTGTGCACCCTGCAGCTGAATTGCAAGTCAAATGTGGGGCTGCAACCTCTTTCCACTTTAAAGCTACTCAAGCCTCCATTTTAAAATTTCAGGCTGTAGTAGCAACCCCTGGCTCCTACCTTGAATTTTAAAGAGGCAGGTTTTGTAAGCAGTACAAATGGAATGAGCAAATGTCACTATTTTGTAGGGCACTGAACAGTGCTCTGTTTGCATGGTAAAGGATCTCAAAACTTGCTGTCATGTAGTGCTGCTCGGTGACAGGTTTCAGATTGCTGTGTAAAGAAGAGCAGAACCATAGTTTTACTCAGAAAGAAACTGATGCTTAAAGAAGGGAAATGATTTCTCTGAAATCACCTAGTTGGTTAACGGCAGATCTGAGGGCAGGTCTCCTCTTGTGATAATTTTTCCTTTTTTAGAGACTGAGCTTATCAAACATGGAAATGTTCATCATGACACAGCTTCATAAAGGCTGAAATGTGTCTGCTAGAGCTGACTCCAGTAAGTCCCTTGCCCAACTTCATACTATGATTGATTCAGTGCTCTCAACATGGATCTATTTTAATATGTGGGTAAGGGGAGTCCTCAGTTCTGACACAGTTCATGGGTTGGTTTTATGTATTCATCTTCCAATGAAGTGTTCTCTAGTTCTCATGCTGCTCTGTGTGATGGTGAACTTCAGCTCCAGCACAAAGTTTGTGTCTGTACAATGAAGGCAAACCAGCCCAATGCTTCACTAACAAGTGCAGAGTACACATGGACTTCACGTCTTGCTTCCGTGTCACAGAGAGCTGGTCCGAGTGGGTTTGGCAGTGTGTTCATTATCTGAGTGGCTCTGATCCTACAAGGTCCCCTTTCTATTGGGGGATGAAGTGCAGTGTGATTGCATGTTAATGGATAAACTAAACGCATAAAAACAAAGACTGAGAACTGTTTCTTCTGCGTAAACTTGCTACGAGGTGGGATATGTAGTAGCTAATAATGACAGTTTTTTGCTTTAATCTCTCTGTGCAGGACACCAGCCATGATTGGATGCTCATTTGTAGTGGACCGAGAGTATTTTGGTGAGATTGGCTTGCTTGACCCTGGTATGGAGGTGTATGGAGGAGAAAACATTGAATTAGGAATGAGGGTGAGTAACAAAGAAGAGACTTTGTGCTATGTCCGTTGGCAAAGAAAGATGGAGAGAATTGCTGTCTGACTGATAGACTATTACTCCAAAGTAATTGATATTGCAACACTATCTAGGACTGACAGATCCAGTAAATTAATGTTTCTGGCCTCACTAGCCTTGAGAGAACTGATAACAGTCAGAAATTTGGTTTATTGGTTCATTCTGTCAGTGTCTGAACCGAATGAGACAGATTTTCCTTTCCCAGTAGCTCTGGTTGTACAAAAATCTCCACCAACTCTTCCTGTACACATTGCAGCTAGATGATGTCTGCCTGTGGCCTGGCAGTGGACAGATGAGTTCAGGGCAGCATCAGTCTATCCTGTGCTTCTGGACCTATAGGAAGTTTCATACTTGTCATCTTTTGCCCTTGTTTCAAGGTAGTGTTTGCCAGCAAGTCCTTCTGAAGTCCAAGGAACATGTCTTTGCTTAGCGCTTGAAAATTAGGCCACTTAATGTTGCATGAACACAGTTTCCTCATTATAAAGCTCACTGTTTAATTATTTTCCCCTTACTCTTTATTCTCTGTTTTGCAGTAACACGTCCCCGGTGCATGTAATGTGCTCATTAAAGCATGTGTTCTGCTCACGGTGAAACTCTGAACATCAAATTAGTCCATTCTTTATCTGACTCTTCTTTTCTAAAATGGCTACAAGCTCCTTCACACCAGTGGGCTGAGGAAGAAGGTCATTGCAGCAGGAGTTCATTTTCACGTATTGGTGTGTGTTTATTATTCCAGCATCACAAGAGGGATAGGGTTTGTAATGGGACTGTGTGAATACACTGCTGATACTTTAAGGCTCAGAATTCACATGGGGGACAGAAAAACTGCTACCACAAATCATTCAATTTTCCTTAAGAGGGTCAGGCTATTACCAGGATTGTGTGAGCTTTCCTTTATCATTGTGCAGGGCTTTGAGCTGTTTGAAACTTTTTCCACATGGCTGCTCCCAGAATAGATTGAACACTCTGGCCAACCTCTGGTGTAGCTGATGAATAAGCCCCCTAAGAAATCTGAAAGCTGTCGCTCTTCCTTAGACGAGAAGAACTTGCTGAGTACGATTAGGGGTCCTGGTAAACAGAGGCAAAGGTTTTAATAGGATTATGAAATGGCACTAGCTTGAAGAGACAAGGATTTGAAGGGAACAAGAACAGGTTTTCAGAGATAGAGAAATTGTTAAGGTCTGAAGAAAAAAAAAGTCCTTGAAACCAGCTCTCATTCTTCGTGGGTTTTGGTTTGGTTTTTTGGGGGGGCTTTTTTGCCCTATAAACTAACTCTGCTGTTTGAAAGAGGCTGTAAGAAAGTACAGGAGTATGAGTGAATTGATTCTGAAGCAAACCGTGTCCATAGCACGGAACAGTTACTCCATGTTTTCAGCCTGGATCTCGCATGGCAAATCACATCCAGCGTCTGCCTCCTAATTTGCAAGTCCTACACATGATCCCCTCCTGCGTGTCTCTCAGAGCTGTCAGAAACTACCTGCATGAAAATGCATGGGAGCCTTCTCCCTTCTAGGATATTTATAAAATCACTGTGAAGGTACAAAGGTTTGTTTGGGATTTTTTTACTCTGGAATCTCGGAGTACGTTGCATAAAACCATTCCTTTCCCAAAGCCTGGCGCACTGAGCCATGTACCTGCTCAAGAAGGATGTTGTTGCCTTCATGTCATTCTGCTTGTGTAGAGCAATGAAAGACAGAAAAGAGAAGGAATAAATGAATGAATGAGCAAAGAGGAAGAAATAATAAATAGTAGGGCAGTGGTGACATGGATTTGTCTGAAAACAGTCTCTATTAAAAAGACCTGTGAATATAATCCTTTAACATTTTTTGCAAACTATTATGACATTACTGCTGCAAGACGGGGGATTAGGCTTGGAGTGTCTGAATGGATTACATTGCATCTAATGAACCCTCATTTAAATTGTTTTAATAAAGTAAAATAGGAGAAGTCAGTGAAACTAATGAGCTGATTTGGGAGGATGCTGTCTGATAACCCAGCTAATCCCCCTTAAATCTATTATTTATTAAAATATAATCATCTTGGGTATTCCAGTGTTGGCTTTTACCTTTTCTAAATGCCACAGATTGAAATAGTTAAATCATTAAACTGAGTGATTTTTCAGTATTGAGTGAGCAGTGGATAGACTGACTGTGAATACCCTCATCTAGTGAAAATATTTAGGGTTCTGCAGCAATTTTTTAAACTCGTGTTATTTTTTGTGTGAACTCTATATCGCTTAGAGCTGCAATTTTCTGCTAATGGGAGATTCTGGTTTGGCTGAGAAAAAGCACCAGCTGTTGTGGGAAATAAAAGGAAGATGAACATGATTGCAGGTTTGTGGTAGTAAGGAAATAGATGGACACTTATATAATGTCATCTTGGACTGTATTTTTCAAAGACGAAAGTTTCACTGCAAGACAGATAAATGCAAAATTGGACAGTGCTATTCTGTTAGTGTTCTTTGAGCGGTCACTGAAACTGATGGGGCTTGTCTGTGAACACATAAAAGCAGAATTTACAAAGTCACATCATGGCCAAGCCCTGAGAGTATGAGGTACCCTTCGCAAGAACAGGCCCCTTGGCTTGGAGGCTGCATTCAGGCAAGCACCGTGCCACTGCTCTGCCTCCTTGTATCCACCCACATGGATCCAGTGAGTGGTGAATGGCCCTGTTTTCATTTCAGCTGTGGTTCAACTGTCCTTTCCAACCTGGAGTCAGGGATTCAAAAAAATGGTAGTGCTTTGTCCAGCAGCAAAGCTGTGAATATGTCTGTGCCTAAAGAAGATGACATTCTAGGTTAAGGGTAGATCACATCCATTTCTCTGCTTCTGGATGCCAAATGGGCTCTCTGACCCACAGTGAAAAAAAGATGTCCCAATAGTAAGAGAAATTAAAGCAATACTTGAACGTAGTAGAAGACAGGGATCCCTTTAAGTGTGGGTCCAAAATTATGGCCCTGTAAGAAATTGCATGGTTTGCAAGTGTCATCTAGTTGCCTTCCTAGCAGGAAGGGAAGACACACGTAATTGTTTAGAAAGGGATCACATCTGAACATTAAAGCCTAGTTTATGATTTGACCTAATACAAGCAGTTTATGAAGCATCTTTTTATAGTGAGTCATTAATCATTGCACTAAGGTTTTCTCTCTTCCTCTGGTGCTCCAGCGATAAGGTGAATGAATGGCTGTTCTTTTTATTTTGTACCCATCAGCTGTAGTGGTGGGTGGGAAGAGATGAAGCATTTATTTTAAAGGCGGCCCTAATACAAATTAAATTCTGCTTCCAACATTAAAAATCCAAACTAATTAAATAAAAAATATGTTGCCACTGACAACTGAAAGCAAAACTTGTCTATTTTATGGCCCACACCAACTGGTCTTGCTACCTTTATCTGAATAACACTGTGATATACCTCAAAGGAGGGAAGCTGCATCAACTGGTGGTTCCTGGAGACGCTAGCTCAGAGCTTTGAAGAAAGAACCCCACCAAAACTCAAACAACAAACATCTCTCCCCTAAAACTAATGTACCAGATTTGACATACCTTAAAGAAAGCTACTCTTTAAGAGATGCTGGCCAGAGAGATTAATGCATGATGTCTCTAGGTTCCAGTGTGACAAATTAACTCAATGGCAAATTCAAATGATCACTAAGTTCTCCAGTAGAGCTTAGCTGGATGCCTAAGTTTAGTTGTGACCTCAGTTCCTGCAGACATGTGACATATAACTCTGGCCAGTTTTGGCAGCTGGCAAAGGCACAGTCCTGGCAACAAACAGTTCATTAGGATTGACAAGAGTCATCTGAACACAAGATAAAAGCTCTGATCATTTTTTGCTCTGTGCATTTGTGGTGACATTGCTAATGGTGGCCAAGCTGCCTGGTTGAGCTCAAATAGAGGTGATGAAGAAACACTCTGAATACTGTAAAATAAACATGGTCCAGAGCAACTGAAATCATTTTTAAGGAAATAAAGCTCCTTGCCTAATGGACCTTCATCCCCATGCAATTCATCATACTTCCCAAACTTATGCTCTATGGCCTGGCTTTACTTTACAAAAAGGCAAACTACATCTTCTCTGAACTGAAATGCTAGTGGCAGACTGTTGAGTAGTGAACGCTTGACCCGATTTTATTACCTTTAGCTAAGGAGATTTAGATTCCTTTGGAGCAGTCAGTGTTTTAAATGCAGATTCTAGGCTGGTGTGCTGCAATAAAAATGTCACAAGGTTTATGTATAGCAAACTTTAATTCTGAATTCTGGACAATACTCTTTACCCTGTATGATTCATGGAGGCAGGCTCCTAGTCTTAGGACAAAAAGGACAATAGGAACCCCATTCCAGAGAGTTTCTCAACATTTCATGGTGTTTTTCTCACATGCTGTGGTAAAATACAAACGAAGACTGTAGAAAAATACAGGTTAATCGAAGTACCTTGTTTTGGTAAATCCAAAAATATGTTATTTTTACTTTCACCTTTCCCAACCTGTAGCTTTTAGAATAAACTATTTCAGTTTCTTGTGAAAAGTTTGGAAATAAATCCTTTCAGTTTGAAGACATTCAATCACTTAAATGGTGTTAACAAAGCCTCACAGCTGCTGGCATCTGAAAATGTAGTGCACTCTGTCCTTAGACACGCCTGTCCACAATAGAGTGCGATAAATCAGCACTTGCCAGCGTGAAGATAAATGCTTTTAAAGTGCTTCTGACGAGTTCCACATTGAACTCTGCACTGCCTAAGCAAAATCCTAATAAGTGATGCAATCTGCTGTTATTGGAAATGGCCCCATGCATAGGCTGGAACTATCTCTGTGATAAATTTACTAGGTCTCACCCTCCACATAAGCTGTCTAAGAAAAGGTGTCTGTCCTCTTTGCCATCTCTAGTTTAGTTTAGCATTTTTATAGGTGTTTCCTAAGGTAAAAGCATGTTAAGCTTGTAAAGTCAAGCATTAAGAAATCATGAAAGGATTGAATTCGTGGTGCCTGGATTACATTAATTCACAGCTTTCCCTCTTCCCAGGGATTGGAGGGGGCTATTCTGTGGTGTTGTGCATATGTGATGAACCAGATCCTCTGCCTGTCTGGTGTCCCATGTCTTTTAATTCCAGCAGAGTTTCATTGATTCTAACAGGATGAGATTAGGCTTGACATTTGTAGGTAGCAATAACACATCCTGTCTGGAAAAGGAGATG
Source organism: Rhinopomastus cyanomelas (assembly GCA_013400115.1). Taxonomy (NCBI): domain Eukaryota; kingdom Metazoa; phylum Chordata; class Aves; order Bucerotiformes; family Rhinopomastidae; genus Rhinopomastus; species Rhinopomastus cyanomelas. The sequence goes on from VXBP01009898.1 coordinate 368,992, forward strand.
AGCTTAGCTGAAAGGGAAGATGCTCATGCAGACACTAAAACCCAGGCTGCTGAACCCTAGAGTGTCCAATGGCCCCATGAGTCACTGCTGACCCCATTGCCACAGTGTGCAACCACCAGTCCCAATGGGCTACATGAGGAGATAACAGCTTGGAGAGAGCTGTTAGAAGCCCTGGTTACTCCAGCCTTGGCTCTGTGGTTGTATTGAGCAGTAACTGGTGCTCATGCCTCCATGCAGTGACCCACAGGGATGCAGTGCTGTCAGCAAAAAACAAAATCATGAAATAGAAGAGGAAGGAAAAGAGAGACTGATTCCAGTGTGACAGCCAATGCCTGGTGCCACATTTCAAGTGTCTGACATCAACCATATTGTAAACCAGAGGATTCTTCCCTGTAAAGAGCCTTCCCACACATGAAAAAAAAGAATGTGAAAATTGTGTAGACCCAGTGAAGCAGCTAAAAGAGGACCCTTGACCTCTTCCAACTAGGTTAGACTGGTTGGGTTTTTCTCTGAGCAGATCATTTATGTAGCTTGAATCATACACAGGATGCACAATCTTGTTTCTGGGGAGAGAATCCAACTCCCTACCTATCTGCAATTCCTTTTAACCACAGCATGCCTTTTGTGTGTGTGTGTGCATCTGTCTTTTCTTCTCTTTATTAAACTGAAGATAACTGTAACCTTGAATGGAAAACAATCAGAACACAGCGCAATGGTGCTCTAGCATGAAATTGCCAGCCAACTGCAGGACTAGGGCTTGTGAATATCGCTAAGAACACTCTCTAAAGTGGAAGCATTGGAAACAGCTCAGAAAAGAGCATCTGGCCATTTGGCTTTGATACCACATCGTGCTCCATCAAGTGTAACACTTTATGCTACAAACTCTTTCATGTACTGGGACGTTATAAAAGCACGAGGCTGGAAATTTCAGAAAGAGATCAGTGGTGAAAGAGCTGAGAAATGAAAATGCTTCCTTAGCCTTTGCTGCTTTCTTCTCAGCTGCTTTCCTGCAGGTTTGATGGCAATCTAATACAGGTTTCTGTGCAGCGGCAACTGTGAACTGAATGAGAGAGGGGGGAAATGCGGAGAGGTTGCGAGTGCTAATTGTATTGAGACCAAAATAGGTTTCACTTGCCTAATGATGAGACTGAACCAAAAGCCTAGAGATGAGCTACAGCTGGTCAGAAGCTTCCCGATACAACATCTTTTCTATTACAAAATAACAACTGATGCAGAACTCCAAATGTTCTGCAGAACTCTACATTGCGATGCTGATGACTGAAAGCCTGGCTTGGGCTGTGGTGTACCTAGGGGTGCCCAGCTGCCAGGCCTTAGCTGGATCCCAGGACTCCTGGCAAAAGGCTTCTTGGAGGGTTTTGGAAACATTCTGAATCTGTGTCAGAACTCTTGAAAAAGGATAACGTAGCAATGCTGTGGAAAACATTGCCTTTCCACTGCAAAAATTAAATGCAGGCAGCTGGCCCCAGGGCAGGGAGGGGCCTGTTTTCTAACTGACCTATTGGCCAGCTCCCTAGGTGGTTCTTGTTTTTCTGGGGATGAGAGGTTTAATCTGACTCTCTAAGAAGTACAGAGGGCTCTTAAGATGGCAGAAGTCCTTTTGGTGCGGACTTCTGCAGGTGGAGCAAATCTGTGTCCTCTGTGGATGTCTTTCCAGCAATCTGGGTAAGTCCTGAGGAGCAACCAGGGGATGTGGGACCCACAGACCAAACTGCTTTCCTTGATTGTGACTAGGGCTCCTCAGTATGTGTTTGTGCTGCTGGAGGGCTTTCTCAGGTACTTTTCTCCAGGCAGACTATCTAAGTTGAGAGAATATCCTACAACCTTACACATCAGGTTTGTAGGATCTTGGGTGCGTGGTCTGGAGATGCTGGCAGTGAAACGTATAATGTCTTTTGTTGCCAAGGACAGTCGTAGGACAATTACCCTTGCAGGACAATCCAGGTCTCTGTTATTGAGGATGTTCAGCAGAGGCACCTAAATCCTTACCGCTGCTGCTTTTTTTTTTGTCATGTGGGTTTGAGGAAAACAGCTGGTCTCTGAGCTGTGAGCCTGGTGAGGGGAAGTGTTGGGCAGTTTAGGTTTGTTTGGTTTGATTTCTGCCTAGAAAACTGGGATGTAATGTCATGGTGTTGTACTGTATCTTTTGCAGTCTGCTCAAGGAATATCTGACCGGCTAATAATGATCCTTGAGATAGTGTTGCCTGACTAGAGCAAAGTTTGTTGGGCCAATTTGTGAGACCCCCAAGCTGAGGAGCAGGGAAAGAATAGTGCATGTACCTCTGTTGTCATGTCTCTGTGACAAAAAAAGTATGTTATTATCCACACAGTGTGTAATGCACAGGAAAAAAGAACCCTAACACTGTGCATGGAACAAAATACCTTCTGTTGAAGGCAGCAGATAAGCCAATGCGAAATCTTTAAAGCAAGCCTTCTACAAATTTTGCTTCAGTGCCTCGTTAACTCATAAAGAGTTTCAAGAATCTCTCTCAAATTTTGTTTCCCACATAGGAAAAAGCAGGGAACCAGGCTGGCTGAAATGCTTTAGTATCAGGTTTATTGTAACCTACGTGTCTCCATATGTAGTTTCACTGCTTGTGTGCTGTGGCTGGGCTAGATTCCTACAAACAAATTAACTTTGCACCCTCATGTCGTTGTTTCGTTTCCATGAGCATCAGATTATGTGGCAATATGGCACGTACAGGTGCATTGGTCAAAATACTTTATAAGGACTGAGGGGTGACCTTATTAATCTCTATAAATATGTGAAAAGCGGGTGTCAGAAGGATGGAGCCAGGCTCTTCTCAATGTCATCTAGTGACAGGACGAGGGGCAATGAGTATAAGCTGGAACACAGGAGGTTCCACATCAATATGAGAAGGAACTTCTTCCCAGTGACAGAGCACTGGAACAGGCTGCCCAGGGCAGTTGTGGATTCTCCTCTGGAGACATTTAAAACCCGCCTGGATGTGTTCCTGTGTGACTTGGTCTAGGTGATCCTGCTGTGGCAAGGGGATTGGACTGGATGATCTTGTGAGGTGCCTTCCAATCCCCAATGTTCTGTGATTCTGTGGTATTATGTTAACTGTCTTCTAATGTAATAGAAAGGTGACAGCTGATTAAAAGAAAGGAAAAACAAGCGCTAAATGACATACCTGTCATTATTATTTGTATTCTAGGCTTAGAAAAGGTAGATCTCATGCAAAAATCATATTTAAGAAGACATCCAGAGTTTCTACCTTGAGAAATGCAACAAAGGAAAATGCAGAGAAGCATCCCAATATCTGTGAAAACTGCGGTAGGCGCAACAGTGCATTGCGTAGTCAGGGGTTTGACTGTAATAAAACAATTCCTTTGCGTGTTCCAGTAAAACTGCATATCTCTGCCTTAACTGCCACTTAAATTTCCTCTGCATCTCGAGCAGCATGTCATTTACACAAATACCTTCTAACTGGCAGAAAAATAAGCAATAACTTCAAAGCATGTCCCTCCCATGCTTCCTAGCTTGCCTGTGGGAAGCAGGTGCACAAGTAATGCCTGCATGTAATCAAAGGGAAACTGAGGCAGAATGCTCTGACAATGCCTTCATGGGCCACTTGAGAATCATTTGGTGACAGAGCCCAGGTTGAAACTATGTTAAACAGACTTTGTTGTATTTCCCTAGTAGTTCTTCTGAATTCAAAGTCTGAAGTGATTACTGGGGGTTACAGGACACTCAGGCACTTGAAGAACTGTAAAATCCTGTGTTTCTTTAGAGGACGAGGGTGATTGATATCAGCAAATTCTGAAGTTGTTTCTGAACAGGAGTGTGAGAGCATATTCAAAGCAATTCTCTTGATCTGTGTTTTTCCAGTCCTGTTTCCAGTTTATCTTGCCACACTGAGCCAGCAGATACCTAGTGGATTGCTGATCTATCACCTGCATTGTTCTTTGTGCCTGGATCGGCAGCCTCTGTGTGTTCCATCCGCAGTGAGGGAAGGTTGTGTTGTGTTTCTTCTTTTGCCTCTGCTTGACTGTCCATGGGTGGTCCATGTGGAACCAGTCTGGCATCAGCCTGCTAAGGACAATATAAGGTGCCGTATTCCTCCTTCACTTCTTTCTTTCACCCTTTTTACCCCTCAGCTAGAAATTCCTTGACTCTTGTCTGCGGAAACATGCAGGCACGAGCTGCACCAGTGCGTGTGCTGGGTTGGTCTGTGACCACTGTTGTTAATTCTCCCTTCCTCTCTGTCTGTGGTTGAGTCTCTAGTGCTTGTAGTCCAAGTGTTTGTTGCCTTGATGCTGTGCCTTCAGCCCACAGGCGCTGATCTGCCAGACCCAGTGAGCCTCAGAGAGCGGCTGACAAGTTCAGCTCCAGTTAGCTGCAGTTCAAGGTCAAATGGGAATTTAAAATATGAATAAATGTCAGGGTTTGTTGGCACATCGATCTCAGTCTTTTTGATTACTGCCAGATCACATGAATAAATTAGCCTTGACAGGTGCAATAAATTGTAGAGACTGCTGATCTCAAACAGCAAATGTTAAAGAAGGACGTGGGAGGCCTGCAGGGGAAAATCCCCTCTGCAGATGCTTGTGGTAAATGAGGTGAGTTGTGATACTAAGCTATGGAGGTCATTTTCAGGCAGGAGGAGGCCTTTTGTTCACTTGGGATCCAGTGCCAAGCTGAGCCACGTCTCCCACTGAAGTATTGATTTCCTTTGTCAGGAGGAGTTTGGGCTTTTGTGCATTATGAAGCCAGAGCTTTGGCTGCCTCTTCTACTGGCTGCCTTGTCCATCCAGGGTGGCTTCCAACTGGCTTGGTTTCAGGCCTTCTGACTCCCTGGAGTGGATGTAGGCAAACAGACCTCTAACATAAAACAAATGTAGAGGGCCTTGGAAGTGGCTCTTCACATGCTAAAATATTGCGCTGAACACTGCGAAGCCATGGTTTGGTCTTTGCCTTGTGGGGACTTTTTACTTGGAAACCAATGCAGATACTTGGAGAAACTCTCACTACTTCTCATACATGTGTTCTTCTCTATGATCTCCTGTATAATACAACTGAGATGCTTCATTTATCTCCTGTATATAAACACCAGCAAATCAATCATTGCCTAGTTATCTTACTTCCTTTTGAACAAGGAGTGACTGTATTTTGTTGACTGCCAAATGAACATGAGAGAAGAATTTGAAGATTGGGTAGGTTTTTTTCTGCTGCTATTTCATATGTCTCTAAACTTCCAGTTTTCTTGCATCTAGAATGAAATATTTCAATGTGGTCTCCAATAGAAGACATCAGGAAACCAGACTTTTTGTCATAAACATGTAGGCTTGTTCTTTTCTCTGTACTGCTCTCCCCTTAATTAAGCCTGCCCTCTCTCTGCAGCATCATACAAACATTCTGTCTCCCCATCTTGATATCTCAGTAGTTCATCTGTGTGTTTGTGTATGGAAGTCTGTGCATACATATTTATACACATGTAGAGGGCATGGACTAGTGCTCATTTGGGGCCATTCTTCCTCTCAGGGCTTCTGTGTAAGAGTTAGATTTCTGCCGAAACACTGTACTTCATAGTATGGTAATAAAAAATTCACAATTCCAAATATAGGAGCATTTTTGTTTTCTCTGAAAGCAGAAGTGTGTGAAAATACTATGTTGTAGTAGTAGAGTTAAATGAAGAAACTTTGCTTTGGCTTCAATGCATTTTGCAAAATGAAAGCAGAACAGAATCTTTAAATTTAATGGATTTTAAATTGGACATTCTGCATAGCCCCAGTTGTCTTAATAAATATATGACCATTGCTTCCACAGATAAATCATTCCCTTGGTGTACATAATCAATAGCATGCCTATAATTTAAAAGGGACTATTATAAATCTGTTGTTTATATATCAAACTGCTTGGGTGCAATGATGAACTGGTACACCCTCAATGTGTGTGTGGTGTTAGAATGGAAGGGGATTTTTTTACTTATGTGGAATTACCTTTAGATAGAAACATGGTAATAGACAGATGTCGGAGGGAAAAGGCCTTTCCTCTTTCAAGAGCTTCACCAGATGGATAGTATCCATCACACATCATGTGTGTGATTGGGGTGTTAAGAAAAGTTGTGACAAAAAGGAGGTGAAATGAGGTGTGTCCAGTTTTGGGCACCTCAGTACGGGAAAGATGTGGAGGTGCTGGAGAAGGTGCAGAGGAGAGCAGCTAAGCTGGTGAAGGGCTGTGAAATAGAGCTTATAAGGAAAGATTGAAAGAGTTGGGGGTCTTTAGTTTGAGGAAGGGGAAGCTGAGACAAGACACCATCACTCTCTACAACTACCTGAAAGGTAATGTGGAGAGGTTGGTGCTGGTCTTTTCTCACAAGCATCTAGTGATAGAACAAGAAAGAATGGGTTCAGGCTACAACAGTCTAGGTTTAGACTGGATATTAGGAAGAATTTTTTCACAGAAAGGGTGGTCAGGCACTGGAATGGGCTTCCCAGGGAGGTGGTTGAGTCACCATCCCTGGATCTGTTTAAAGATCGTTTGGATGACGTGTTGAGGGCTATGGTTTAGGGGTGAACTTGTAGGATAGATGGTTGGACTTGCTGATGCAAGGGGTCTTTTCCAACCAGAGTGATTCTGTGATTCTGTATTAATGGAAAAAAGAGTCAGCCACAATGCTGAGCGGTAAAAAGCAAATTACCTCGTAAGGAAGATTTTGGGAATGGTATAGAAGCTCTTGAAAGATTAGCCAGTGCAGGCAGGTGGCTTCAAGACTCCAAATGTGTGCTTTTCTGATTACTGCTATTAGAGGAAAAAAATGTTTACAAAGCAGTCAAGAAGAGGGTGGAGATTATATTTAGAGGGCCAGCAAAGCATTGTGCTAGTCTTAGGAATCAGGCAAAGAAGCTGTTTAAGTAAATAGATAAAAGTGTTAGTGTTTCTAGAATTGGGACTTGTTGAACACATGCCAGATGAAATGAGGAGGGATTTGCTCGTAATACACAAAGCATTTTCTGTCACAAATGTTGCACAGATTATCGAGGACGTGTTTTTGCATGCCTACAAAAGTGCTTCTCAGTGTTTCTCCTCACAAAGTCTGTTGTTTTCAGAGCTTGTAAATATTAATTCTCAAATGGTGAACCTTTTAAAGTTTCAGAGTAAGCCAAAAGGCAAACCCTCGGGGGTGTTTTCTGCCATAAAATAGACTGTTGTAAGAATGGATTCATCTAAAAAATTACAGCTGCATGATTTGTAGGTATTGTGCTGCTCTACTCCCTCCTCAGTAATGCACCTGTCCAGCTAAAAACGCCACCTTGTTAAATTTAAATGTTCTAAATGTTTTAAACGTTCGAAAACAGCTTTGCCAACTATTGGTCTGTGGGTTTTGGGATAATTCTGGGACTTTTTTGCAAACTTTACTACAAATCAAACCAAATCACATGCCCTTTTAGTACTGAGACACATTGCTTAAAGCATCCACAAAAATTATGGATCCCTATCCTTATTGCTGATGCTTTCCTTTCTTTTTGCACTCCTTTATGGTAAATATAAAGAGATCAGAATTTATTACTATAAAAAAAGGGGCACACCAGCTTACAAAAACTTAACCTGGATCAAATGAACAAGAAGACCAGCAAAGACAACTGAGTCTTTGTCTCCACTTGCATTTTATCTACCTTGTACAGAAACTTGATCGCTGACACTTTGCATCCCCGTACAACAGAGACATTAGCAATTAATGTGTGCGTCTGGGGTGTGTGGTGAACCTCTATGGATTTTTATTAAAATATTACCTAATCACCTAATTCCTCTAAAGACCTGGATCTAATTGTAGCAGCTATTAAATATCGTTTATGTGGTCATGTGTCAACTGCCTAATAGACACAGGCGAAGTCTCTGTCAGCTGTTCATTCTGAAACATGTAGTTTGACTTGGCAATTAGACATTAGTCATATAGAATGTCTTGAAATTTGCTTTAAAATTGCATTTCCAATTCCCAAGACACAGTGTCCCTCTTTAGGGGCAAGACCCCCAGAAAACAACCTGTGTGAATGGAAATGAAAGATCAAGTTGGTTTATATTCAGCTACTTGTTGAAGGCAAAACCGCCCTAAGTTTTAACGCAAATTCATATTTGTTTGCAAAGATATACAGATGGTTTTGAGATCTGCTTTGTGTAGAGCAGAATACAGCACCCACCTCTAAACTTTAAGAACAGGCTATAGATCTGGAACCTCTTGCTTTGCCTAACTGAAATGTTACCTGGTGTCTAGAGTTCTGTCTTCGGGTGTCAGTGTGCCCAGCAACTTACCAGTAACACGTTCGTTTTCCCAGTCAGCTGTAGTGTTCAACTAGTAGTGGAGGTGGTTCAAATAATACTGAACTATCTTAGAAATTATCTTAGCTGATGATTCAGTTCAGGGCATGTGCTGCTTTTCCTTGTGTCACCTCCCTTGATGTCTATGATGTATGAATTGTGATGGGAGGAGGGGGAAAGCATCATCAGGCATAATCTATAAAGGAAAGAAAATGGCTTATATAAGACTTTTAAAAAAAACCCAAACAAACCAGAAAAAGGAAGCTCTAGATTAAAAGCCCCAGGAGAAGAGAGTGAGATAAGGCAAATAAGCATTTGGAGGTAGTAATTACCACAGGCATCTGTGGACTTGAGAGCAACTGAAATGTGGGTACTTTGCAAGGGGCCAGATGGTGACTGAATTATGTCCAGGGCACTGTAATTAAGAATTTTGTGGCAAGGAGTAGAGGATGGGACATGTTGAACCAAGCTGGGAAAGCTGTCTCCTGAAAGAGGAGGACAAGTGCTGGGAGAGCCAGTTTTGAAACTATATGTGGTTGCACCAGCTCTTTTGAATGAACTTGACCTGTGACTGGAGGGGAAGGAGGTGCAAACAGATGACAGAGCCAAGCCCTGTGTGTTCTGTGGTGAGCATCAAAAGTTTGTGACAGATATGATTGTAAATTGGCTCAATCCATTAGCTTCCCTACCCTGCCATGCAAGCAATGCAGGCATTCTTCTGTCTTCTCTTTCCTAGGACTCAGTTGTTTAACTGAGGGTGAATGCATCTGTCTTGCTTCTAGAGTCATGCTGAGGTGTTCTCCTCTCAATTGCAGTGCAAGTAGGAAATGAGTTTTAGAAAGCAGAATTTGGATCCAGGTTTGTGCCGTGCCACACTCAGCAGCAGCTCTTCACATTTTACGTGCTTTCATTTATACAGGTTCCTCACAGTTGTCTTCAGCAGGTAGCACAGCAAAGATAATTGCTAAGAGATGTCCTGTTCATTCCTCTTGGTCCTCATTAATCTGCATTCAATATCTTTTCAGGAGATATAATGATGTGAATATGTGGCGTAAGTTACTTTCTCTCCCTTCCCCTCTGCCTGTTTTAATAAAGCACAGCCTGTTGTCCATCTTAGTGAAGCAACATTTCCTGTCATGTCAAATGTCAGAGGCAGTTTCTATATAAGAAAACAGCAAATTCCAGCACTTATTAAGATGTTTCTTAGACCTTGACACAAAAGTTCTTCATTCTGCATACCTTGCAGGATGCTGATCTTTGGGGATTTGTTTTTTAGCAATGAAAGCAGATAAGGAAGGATAGTGCAATCTGGCATTTTAGGTTTAAAATCTAGTAGTGAGTTAAGGTACAGCTAAAGTAAGAAGTTGAGGAAAACATGAGCTTGAGAAAGGAGGAGTGATAACATGGTGACCAGGGTGAACTGCATCTCAAAAGGTAGCTTAAAGATCCTGTAACTAGAAACTAGAAACTTCCTGGTTTGCACCAGAATGGTTAAAATAGACCCTAAGGCTCCACGCTAGACAAGGATCAGGTTGCCTAATGTGGACATTGTTTTAGTATAAAAACCACTGTGGAGTGTAGAGGTGGAAGAACAAACAATATTTGAAATTCATGTATTTCCCTTATGTGTGTCCAGAAATCCTGGGTATTGTCAGAGGTGGGCTAGGTGGGTCGCCTTTCGTATCCATTACAGCCAAACTGTTTAGGGGTTGTTTTAATGCTAGGAACTGCTTGATATTACAGGTGTTGATTAAAGTGAATATTCCAGCTTACGTGCGTGAGTATTCCCAAACTAAGGCAGGATTTTTTTGCAACAGCTTGGCTGTGGTGGCATCAAGCTGTGGCTGACACTAACTGTGCCAACTCAGGTTTTTTGATCCAGAGTCTTTAACTTTGAACTGGAACATCAAAGTATCTCTTTTTAATTTGATTTTTTGAAAAATAATCACTTATGAATCTGTATTGGCTAACATCACTAAAGTGTTACAGAAGAGTGTCTTCGGGACCAGTTCTGTGGGTATTCAACATAATGGAGTCTGAACACCTCAAAAAATAGAAATGCACAGACTGACATGTCTGCGTGCAAAGCCTGCCTTCGCTGGACAGTCACACGAGTGAGTGGGTCCATGCACTCGCTGTGATACTGCTGACCTTCAACAGTTCCCATTTCTCTGTGTGAAGAGTTTAATCATAGAATCATTAGGGATTGGAAGGGACCTCGAAAGATCATAGAATCATAGATCATCTAGTCCAATCCCCCTGCCACAGCAGGATCACTTAGACCGAGTCACACAGGAACATATCCAGGCGGGTTTAACATGTCTCCGGAGAAAGAGACTCCACAATCCCCTGGGCAGCCTGTTCCAGTGCTCTGTCACCCTCACTGGGAAGAAGTTCCTTCTCACATTGATGTGGAACCTCCCATCTTCCAGCTTACACCCATTGCCCCTTGTCCTATCACTAGATGACATTGAGAAGAGCCTGGCTCCATCCTCCTGACACCCACCCTTCACACAGGGGATCAAGGAGTAAATGCAGTTCTGTATGACTTGGGCCATGTCAAACTGTTTAGTAATTAGTCACAGTCACATGTTAATAATAAATTAGCAGAACCTCAACTATCAGCAATGCATGAATTTGTGAAAATGCTGCTCAATCTGTGAATTACTTGTGAGTTGGAAGATGGCCAAATCAAGTCAAAATGATCGGTATCATCAGTCTGAGACAGTCTAATACTTGCAGATGATGTTGTATTTCATGTGTATTTTAAAGGAGACTCTTTTAAGTGTCCGTCTTAAAGAATCTGGGTTTCCAGAGAACATAAGCCTTGTGTTTCAGGGAGAGTTTAACTCTGTCAGCTTGGCTGCTCAGCAATAGAGCACTCTGTCACCAGCATTTCTTAGTGATTGACAGTCACTAAGGCACTCTGGAGTGACAACTTAATATCTTTCTACATATCCTTTAGTTAGGTTCGAGTGACATCCATGGCTTTTGATGCCAGACGCTCCAGAAAGTAATTTATATGGCTATGTCTCCATCTCAGTCTGGTGCAAGATGAAGCCTTAGATGTCATTAACTGTGAAAACGTGGTATCTACATTTCCTGCCCAAATTTTAAACTTGTTTGTGTTGCTATATGTTCTGCCAAATGCAGGTATCAGGAAATAAGGAGCCTTATAAATTGCTGCTGGGGTTCATTTTCAGAGTAGTGTCTACTAATGCAGTTGGGCTATTTCCATTAATATTAATAGGAATTTACCAGATAAATCTCCTTGAATAACTTTTAGGAAATTTACCCTTAATGTGCCTTACATTTCAATAAGCTGAGCTGTGTTTTGAAATTCCATTTGAGAAGTGTAATGTGATAGATATAATGAGGGATATGCAAAAACCAGTAGGATGTGTATTTGTACATGACACTGGAGGCTTACAGTACTTTAAAATCTGAGCATTCTCGAACACTATTAATGAAATCCCCTTTAACCTTAAGGGGTAATTTTTTCTAAGTGATCCACAGGGGATTTAGCTGTTAAATTTCCATTAACAGTAATGGGATTCACAATATTACAAAGCAAGTTCCCCACTAGCCCTGCTGAAATTCTACCCCCTGCGGCAATTAATCATGCCCATTGGGCTCATTAATGGAAGTATGAAGGAAATTATCTGGCTAATCATTATATGTGATCAGTTGGCTCTCATACAATAATTGATTGCTAGATAAAGCCAACTCACATTTAAGATTTTATAGCCAAGTGGTGAAAGATGAGGTGTCCCTGTCATGGCTGTAAATGCCAAGGCATCTACGGTTCATAGACAGCATGTTCCAAGGTTTGCAAGTAGGAGATCCTCCCTGTGTTTTCCTGTCTTCCATTCCTGGTGTAACATTTCTCCAGTTTCCCACTGACACAGGTTCTGTAGGTGCTGCTCACAGGGACTCTTCTTGCACCATTGCACTTACCAGGGTGTCACTGGTGTCCTGCTGGAGTTCTACATTTTTGTAGAATGATAGTGCCCAGTGTGGGAAGACACCTCCAAGATCATAGAGTCCAACTATCACTCTAGTTGGACTTGATGCCCAGCTGCACCATGTCCAATAAAACAGGTTCCCCAGTGCCAGATCAACATGTTCTTTGAATACCTCCAGGGATGGTGATTCCACCTCTTCCCTGGGCAGCCTCTTCCAATATTTGACCACTCTTTCAGGGAAGAAATTCTTCCTAATCTCTACCCTAACCCTCAACCCCAGCACAGCTTCAGGCCATTTCCTCTTGTCCTATTGCTAGTGACTTCACAGAATCATTAGGGATTGGAAGGGACCTCGAAAGATCATCTAGTCCAATCCCCCTGACACAGCGGTATCACCTAGACCAAGTCACACAGGAACACATCCAGGCGGGTCTTGAACATCTCCAGTGAAGGAGACTCCACAACCTCCCTGGGCAGCCTGTTCCAGTGCTCCATCACCCTCACTGTGAAGAAGTTAATTCTCAGATTGATGTGGAACCTTCTATGTTCCAACTTACACCCACTGCCCCTCGTCCTACCACTAGATGACATTGAGAAGAGCCTGGCTCCATCCTCCTGACACACAACCCTCAAATATTTTTAGACATTAATGAGGTCACCCCTCAGTCTTCTCTTTTCCAAGCTAGAGACCCAGCTCCCTCAGCCTCTCATCATAAGGGAGGTGCTCCACCTCCTTCATCATCCTCCTTGCCCTACGTGGACCCTCTCCAGCAGCTCCACATCCCTCTTGAACTGAGGAGCCCAGAACTGGACACAGTACTCCAGGTGTGGTCTCCCCAGGGCAGAGTAGAGGGGGAGAAGAACCTCTCTTGATCTGTTAACCATCCCCATTCTGATCCACCCCAGGATGCTGTTGGCCCTCTTGACCACAAGAGCACATTGCTGGCTCTTAGTCATCCTTCTGTCCACTAGATACAGGCCTCCAACTAGACTCTGTCCCATTGACCACTACTCTCTGACTTCTACCCTGTAGCCAGTTCAGGATCCACCTTACTACCCGATGATCTAGACCACACTGCCTCAGTTTGACTGCAAGGATGGTGTGAGAGATTGTGTCAAATACCATACTCAAGTCAAGATAAACCACAAGATAGACTTGGGAGAAGAGACTGACCACTACTTCTCAGGGAGTTGTAAAGGGCAATAAGATCTCCCCTCAGCCTCCTTTTCTTCAGACTAAATAACTCCAGTTCCCTCAGCTGTGCCTCATAACACCTGTCCTCCAGGGCCTTCACTAGAACCCAATCTGCCCCCTGCTCTGCCTTGCGATTTGCCCTCCAGGTTCAGGTGGGCTTTTATACTTTAATATCTGCAGTTCTGTTCAGTGTGTAGGTGGGATTGTTGTCAAAATATCACCCAGAGCTGTCAGCAGTCATTGAAAGCAAAGCTGAAACCAGCACCTTCAAACCAAGCTGGTTTTCCCTGGGAATCCCTGCAAAGCAGATCCAGCTGCATCCTCCAGCCTCAAAATGCTTTTCTGTAAGGATGTGTTTTTCAGGACAGACCTTATCAGCAGCCTTTGCATGAGAATAGGTGGTCTGTTCTTACACAAAGTTGCTGGCTCGGGCAGAATGAGAAAATCTTTGTTTGCTTCTAGGAATCTGCATTTTTCAAAATGTGTTGTGAGAATGGACAAGCTTGTCTGAATGGTGTGGTTGTGCTGGGATTGGTTCATGAAAGCCTTCAATCTGTTACTCTGCTACCTGACAACATAAACTCGTTTTCCCCATCTTGCTTGACCTGTTGTTCTTTGAGGTTGTGGGCTGGTTGGATGGAGCATACCAAGGTCATCCCTCGAGCTGTTGGGAAGAGAAGAACCACTTTGGCATGTGAGCTAAAGAGTTTAATCCTCACTGTTGATTTACTTAAACGTTAAACCTGGAGGCAACAAATTTACCCCTTTTCTTTTAATGCTTGCATGAATCTGAGCCATTTAATTGACTGGTTTGGGAAGCTCTTTTTCTCGCTGGCATTCTGTGACGGCTTAACACACTGCCAAAATGCAACCTTAGGCTGCAGACTCAACTCTTGGGAGCATTCTTTATGTATGTTATAGTATTATGGTTAAGCTAACCAGCAAACAGGCAAATCCAGGAGTGCCATGCAGAATCAATAGCTTTTCTTCAGGCAGAACACTAATTTATAGCCACTCTGCATGACTGTGTCATTTTCCTAATGAATTCTCCAGTGTGCAGAGATGATCCCCGCAACAAAGATAAATACTGGTGTGCAGGCAAGCAAAGAGGAATTTATAACCACAATAGGATACAGAGTACAGATGTTTTGCACATAACCAAGATTGGTTTGTGACCAATCCGACCAGCCCAAGTATTTGTAGTCCAACTAAGGACTGTTTTTCAATGACACTCAATGAATAAAGCAATAGGAATCTTTTGGAATGTGTTTTGGCACCACCCATACGACAGGCTTCTGGTAGCCCACTACACATGAGTTTCAGCTCTCATTGAGCTGTCTGATGGCAGCATTGAGTGTTGAAAAGGGACAATCTTCAAGATCTCCTGAGCAACCTTGAAGCAGAGAAGTCATTGAAAGTAGGACACTTACAAAAGCACACAGGCAATTTCTCAAATCCTTCCCAGAGCGTGTATTGATTTAGCCAGGCATCAATGTAGTGAATAGCTTTTTGTTGCCCTGTTCTGTCATTTGGCAAAGGAATACTTAGTGTCTTGTTACTAATTTTTCTATGGCCAGAAGATTATTTCTGCAAAAATCTTGGTTTTCAGTTTTTTCTTTCTTACTGGGAAAAATAAAACAAACTGCTTCTATTATGTTACGTTTCCATGGGGAACCTCACTAATGTACATAATATACAACAGCTGATGGCAAGTGATTATAAGTTGCTTGTACTACTGGGAGCTCTGGAGTGAGTGGTTTACAAAGCTGGGTAAGTAATGAAAGTCCATAAACAAGACACGCCATGGAGCTGCAGAGTGACAGAATTTTGGCTCCAAGCTTGAGGCTGTTTGGCTGGTATTGGAAATCCATATCGCATCCTCCCCTCCTGGCATCTACTACTTTGAGAAGGTTCAGTTCATTACAATAACAAATTTCAGCTGAGCTTGGTTGAAGTCTGTGGCCAGTTGGTTGGATGGCCTTACCGGAGCATCTCAGAACTTGGTCTCACACTAGTAGGTGCTACAAGATCATTCACCATCATTTGTCACTTTGTGACTCTAGGTAGGGTACATGAACTGATTTGTAGTTAATGCAGGTGATCTTTGTAGCCTTTCTGATCAATCCCACCTAATTAGAGTAATTCTCTGGATTTAGGGCCAATTTACCTTTCTGTGATGGTATGAATCCCTGCAGCTCAACTATTAATGAGGTAACATCTTAGAGCCAATTAAGTTAAAATGAATCAGGAGAGCCCATTACACTTGATAAAGTTCAATAAGAGACAGAGCAGGTGAATTTTTCCTTGTTAAACTCTGGCATTTATAGAAAGTTGGACAACTCACAGCAGATTCTTGCACAAGGTCAGGTGTTCTGAAGTCCGTCTCTGAAAGAAGTCCATCTCTGCTACATTCAGTCAACACACTGATGGTTCTAAAGCAGAGCTCTACTTCTTAGAGGTTAGGGATTCAGAAAAGCCTATGTGTAATATTTTCTGGATGTTATTTTAGCAAATGTTCTCACAGCTCAGCCCTCATCTATGAAAGGATTCTATTAATAAAACCAGCTGTGGAACAGGAAGACGGAATGGTGTTATTAGTAACTGCAAAACCCTTTCAAAGCACTATTCATCATTCAAATAATTTACTAAATGGTTTTAGGTAAGGACTATTAATTAACTGGCAAGAATGAGCCACATTAACAATTGTTTATTGCACTATGTCTGTTGGCCTTCTGGGATTGGACTGGAAGAGAGATTATTTGAAGAAACAGGGGGGGCAAATCCTAGCTGTCCCCTCCGTGGACAGAGTATCTCAATTGTTCACACTGAATGCTGATTGAGATTAAGGTGTAGTGGCTGTTTGATACTCAATTGTACTCTCCTGTTGTCCCAGCTGATTCCCACTCCAGTGAGCAGAAAGACTTCCAGCACAACAGCTCTAATCCACACTTAAAGCAGAGACAGACCCTGCAGCACTGGTATGTCGAGGCTGAACTATTGCACTTCTTTCTGAAGCACTATGGTCACTGTGGCTCTGCGAGTGAATCACAGAATCACAGTCATTTGTGGGTATAATAGACAGATTTATTCCGGCTGCCCAGAGCCTCAGGTGCCACCATCTGAGACCAACAAGTGGGATGTTCTGGATCACAACCATAGAGTAACATCCCATGGCAGTGAGATCCTGATGCAGTCAATGGGAGGGTTTTAATTTCCTAAGGTTTGTTGGCAGGTCTGGGTGTCCAAGTATCACAGTAATGATAAGGTACTTATCATTAAGTACCTTATCATTAAGTACTGATATCATTAAGTATAAATGATATCTTATCATCCATTCCAACCTAAATCCAAATAAACCAAGTAAATCTAACATCTAGATCATGCCACTCAGCACTTCATCCAGCCTAACCTTGAACACCTCCAGGGACGGTGATTCAACCACCTCTGTGGGCAGCCCATTCCAAAACCAGATCACTCTTTCAGTGAAAAATCTTTTCCTAATGTCAAGTCTAAACCTCCCCTGATGGAGCTTAAGACTATGACCTCTCGTCCTGTCTCCAGCGGCCAGGGAGAAAAGACCAACCCCTGTCTGACTACAGCCACATTTCAGATAGTTATAGACAGCGATGAAGTCACCCCTGACCCTCCTCTTTTCCAGACTAAACAAACCCAGCTCACTCAGCCTCTCCTCACTGGGCTTTATCTTCCAGCCCCTTAACCAATCGAGTTGCCCTTCTTTGGACTCGTTCCAGCACCTCTACATCCCTCAAACTGAGGGGCCCAGAACTGAACACAATACTCCAGGTGCGGTCTAACCAGTGCGGAATACAGGGGAAGGATAACCTCCCTTGACCTGCTGGCCACACCATTCTTGATGCAGGCCAGGATGCCATTGGCCCTCTTGGCCGCCTGGGCACACTGCTGACTCATGTTAAGTTTGCTGTCCACCAGCATCCCCAAGTCTCTCTCCACCAGAGAACTCTCTAAGAACTCCATTCCCAGTCTATAGTTCTGACTGGGATTATTAAAACCAAAATGCAGAACCAACACTTAGACTTGTTAAAACTCATCCTATTGGAGTCTGCCCATCTCTCCAGTCTGTCCAGGTCCCTCTGCAGGGCCCTCCTACCCTCTAACAGATCAACATGGGCTACGTTAGACACAAGCTCCTCATGTTGCTTATTCCACCAGCTGAGGCTGAAATTTGTGTTATTGCTTCCTCCCACTCCCTTAAGCTCGTGGTGTTCACTTGTTTTACACTGTTTAGCTTTTGTTTTGCTTCTACTTTGTTGTTTTAAATGTAACCAACAATATTTTTCTGCATTGGAGAAGCAAATTGTTCTTCTAAGTAGCAAACTGCGGGAGCTCCTGCTGTCTTCGCTGGAGGTGCAGGCAGATGATCTGCTTCTGGCAGGGACTCAGGCCATTAGTGCTATTCTTGCAGAATGAATTTGCACAACGTCTTGTTGTTTATGGCAAAACTCCATAGTACAAGAATGTCACATAAAACCTGGAATTGCTTTGTAATGGGAAGTGTGAGGACACCGAGCGCTGCCTGGTGATTACAGATGATTCTTTTCCCTCTTACCTGACTAGAATCCTTGTAAGTGTCCTGCCTTGCAGTGGCTTTGGGGATCGTTCTTGATAGACTTGTAGTGCCATCTCTCTCTGCTGCATCCCTTCCCCTCCTGACACATAAACTAATAGAACTGTATTTGATAGCCCAGTGGCAGTAACTCAACATCAGAAATTAGCATCTCTGCAACCTTTCCTTACAACACAAATTCTCTTGCTCTTCAGACCTGAGTCACAGCACACAGCTGTCCCTTTAGATTGCTGAGAAGTTTTCTTTTCCACAGTACTGGGAGGTCCAGTGAGGAACAATTCAGTGATTGTATTTTAATTAGATACTGTGCAAATCAATTTCACAAGAAGGAAGGAAACATTGTCAGTGTCATTTAATACACTCGAGGTTTCCTCTGAAATGGGACAGATTTGAAGCGCTGATTCTTTCCACAGCTTGGGTTTTCTGTGTTGGAAAGTGCATTACAATAATTGCTGTGATGTAGAAAAGTATCATAGAATCATAGAATCATANGTGGTCTCACCAGGGCAGAGTAGAGGGGGAGAAGAACCTCTCTTGATCTGCTAACCACCCCTCTTCTAATCCACCCCAGGATGCTGTTGGCCTTCTTGGCCACAAGAGCACATTGCTGGCTCATAGTCATCTTGTTGTCCACCAGGACCCCCAAGTCCCTTTCCCCTACACTACACTCCAACAGGTCAGTCCCCAGCCTATACTGGTACCTGGGGTTGTTCTTGCCCAGATGCAAGACTCTGCACTTACTCTTGTTATAGCTCATTAGATTTTTCTCTGCCCAGTTCTCCAGCCTGTCCAGATCTCGCTGAATGGCAGCACAGTCTGCAGGGGTGTCGGCGACACCACCCAGCTTTGTGTCATCAGCAAACTTGCTGACAGTGCATGCCAATCCCTCATCCAAGTAGCCATGTTTTCTCCAACCCTCTCTTCCCAGCTTCACTCACAGCATTCACAGGTATCTGTGTTTCCATCACATTTTGGCTGCTGTGTGCGGAAGGGTTTGTTCGCTCAAAGGTAGCGTGATGTGCTGCAGTCAGGGAAAACACGTCGGTGTTGTAGGCAATGTTTCATGTAAGACAGAAGTCCCTAGAGCAAAGCTTATGTAAATCAGAGTAACTAGCAGCAGCCATCAGGGCTCACTGTGTGCATCGACTGACTCTATGGTGAGGGTTTTGCTCTTAGTTGTAGGACAGACAGGAAGGGGCAAACCTGAAGCTGTGTCAGTATGTGGGATGATTGGACTGAAGGGAAAGGTTCTTTTGTGAATGACTTGTAAACAATTACATCATGTTAGTAGTCAGTCCTCAAACATTTGCAAAATAATGCCATACAATGCAGCTGATATCTCAAACTTGAAACCAGAGTAACCTGAGCTAGGATCTTTTTCCTGCCTGTTGCTGTCCATCAGAGTATTCTCTCAGGTACCTTTTCTCTCTTGCAGAAGCAAAACGCATCTCGCTTCTCTAGAGCCTGTTTCAGTGAATGGTAGCAGGGTTGTGCAGCCATCTGAGGATGATTTGGCACAAAGCATTACCTATTTATTTTGTTCTACTGGATATGCAAAGCCTTGATTTGTTCTTGCATCCACGTCTCCACTAGAACAAAATGAAGCAACTTGCTTTTCAGCTCCCATCTGAAATGAGGAATAAAGAAGGAAAATAATAGTGTTTACCTGAATTCTAAAGAAACTGACCACAGAGTGGCAGCCTTTGTTACCATAACTCAGCCAGTTTAGAGAGGGTTGGTATAGCTGTGGGTGAACTTGAAAAGGCTGCTCAGAACCTCTCCGTTAGCAAACAGGATAAGCCTTAGGCTTGGTCTACTTAATCTTTAAATGTGAGATACCAGAAAGTCATGAGATGGGTTTTCTCAGCACAAGCTGTGTGATCTGTGTAGGTTCTTTTTCAGAAAGGGAAAAAATTGAGCCAAATAATTTAATTCTCTGAACAGCCTAGTAACCACAAGTGTCTTATGCTTCCCTGTCATGTGCAAATGGGAGAAGCCAGCTGTATAGGTGATGAGCTTATTAAATAGATTGGTGACATTAGCTTCAGCGATGGGATCTAAATTTGAAACCTAATGGTGTGTTAGTTTACAAGTTAATTTTTCAATCATGCATTATACACATCTCACAAGCAGTTATTGTGAGCAATTCCAGCCTAGCTCAGGGGCATGAGCCACTTTCAGGACAGCAATGATCACTGTCTCAGTCACAGTTGTGGAGTTGTGGGGGAGTTTATCCTGGAACGGGGTGCAGTAGCATGGCAAAGTGCAAAAGTAATACATGTGCCTGTTGCATGTCTCCTTAGTGAAGCTGTTTTCCTTCCCGTCCTTTGTCTCTGTGTTTACTAACTCTGGTTTCAAAAAGCTTCTCAGCCTGACATAAATGCATCTCCCTGTTCACAGTGTTTCACTTCAGCGTCTCAAAAAGGTAGCAGTAAACTACTTACACGTGTCAACAGTGAAGACTAAATCACTTCTCTCAGTTACATGTCTGTGACAAATTTGAAAGTGTTTTCAGAATCTGACACATCCTTTCAGCAAGGATGTTAAAGAAACTAATGTCTTGCTGATTTGATTCAGAAAGAGCAAATCAATTCAAAGTGTGAAGTTAGCACATGTGTGCAAAGTGGCCTTGGCTGCTAAACTAAGATCTTCCATATAGAGGCACTTCCACGTGAACTAGTGCTTTCATGGTAGGCCATTACTTAATTAAAAGATATCAGAGTGAAGGCATCGATAAGCCCTAAAATATCTGCATATAAAGGAAAAGTGTTAGATTGTGTCCTTAAGTGGTTTTTCTGTTGTGTTAGGTCTGTGCAGTGGGCTGGTGGGAATGACTTCTGTCCGTAGGTAGATTGACGTACCAGCCATCATAAGGGCATCTCAGGTGCCCTAGAGTATTGGTCTGGTGGTGAAGAACAAAACAGATTCTCTAGAATGAAGAATTTACATAATGGAGATATAAAACCTTCACATTTCAAAATCTTATCTCTTTCTCCCCCATGTCCCAGGCAATTTCTTCTCATTCTGCTTTTTGGCAAGCTCAGACTTCCTTAAAAACTTTTAAGTATCTGTTGGAGCAAGAAATATGTTAGGCTAACCTCTGGAGACAAGCTTCCATCTAGCATGAGAATCAGCTCAGGTTCTGGACTATAAATTTTATTCTTGCCATTAGAGCTGAGTACCCTCAGCTTGAAGATGGACCAAGAAAGAATAACATTCAGACTTTTGAAAAATGATCTCTGATTTACAGTGGTGACACAAAACTAAGCATTGAGTTATCAGCCCATCCATCACTAGATTTAGTGCTGTATCTCAAGATACTCCCCCACCACCACCACCTCTTTTTGAATGGTGTTAGTCTGATTTTTGTGAGGGATTCTTTTCCATGTACCTCAATGACCCCTTTCTGCAAGCTATTACCTATCACACATACTAGGCTTTTATTTATTTGTCCTGTGTAAATCTGCTGACATTGCATTTTTTTAAATTTCAGAGATGTGTCCTAAGTATCTTCTGGCCCTGTAGTAAGGGACAACAAAAAATAGCTTTACAAATGCATCAACAAAAACAGAATCTCCAGGCCTTATTGAATATGGAGGGGAATTATCATCCTTGGTGATAATATTCCCCTCCATATTCAATAAGGCCTGGAGATTATCACCAAGGATGGGAACAAGGTTGAGGTACTCAATGCTGCCTTTGCCTCAGTCTTTAATGACCAGTCCAGTTACCCTCAGGGCCTTCAGCCTCCTGAATTGGAAAACAGGGATGGAGAGCAGGATACTCATCCCATGATCCAAGAGGAAGCAGTTACTGATGTGCCCTACCACATGGACACTCAGAAATCTATGGGGCCAGATGGGATCCACCCAAGAGTGCTGAGGGAGCTGGTAGAGAAGCTTGCCAAGCCAATCTTCACCAAGTATCAATACTACTGGCTAACAGGGAAGGCCCCTGGTGGCTGGTGGCTGCTCCTGTGAAGTGCATCCACAAGAAGAGGTGGAAGGGTGAACCAGGCAACTATGGACCTGTCAGCCTGACCTCAGGGCTGGGGAAGATTTTGGGAGGTCATTCTGAGCATGCTGTCATAATCTGACCTTTAACCAAGTGGGATTCAAACTGAAGACCAAGTGCTGTTCCTAAACTTCAGTCACAACAACCCCATGCAACACTACAGGCTTGGGAAAGAGTGGCTGGAAAACTGCTCAGTGGAAAAGGACTTGGGGGTGCTGATTGACAGCATCTGAGCAGGAGCCAGCAGTCTGCCTGGTTGGCCAAGATAGCCAACAGCATCCTGGCCTGCACCAGCAAGTATGGTCAGCAGGACTAGGGAAGTGATCACCCCACCTGTACTCAGCACTAGTGAAGCTTCACCTGGACCATTGTGTTCAGTTTGGGGCATCTCAGTGCAAAAAGGACATTATGGTGCTGGAGTGGGCCCAAAGAAGGGTAACAAGGCCAGTGAAAGGCCTGGAGAGCAGGTCTTATGAGGAGTGGATAAGGGAACTGGAGTTGTTTAGTCTGGAGAAAAGGAGTCTTAAGGGAGACCATGTTGCTCTTTACTTGAAAGGAAGTTGTAGAGAGATGGAGGTTCATCTCTTCTCTCAAGTCACTAGCAATAGGACAAGAGGAAATGACCTCAGATAAACCAGTGAAGGAAAGATTCCTTCACTGAAAGAGCGGTCAAGTATTGGAACAGTCTACCTAGGGAAGTGGTGAAGTCACTGTACCTGGAGCCATTAAAAAATCATGATGACATGGCACTTGGAAACATGTTTTAGCAGGTGGTGGCTTTGGGTCGATAGTTGGACTTCATGAACTTGGAGGTCTCTTCCAGCATTAATGGTTCTGTGATCCTAAAATTCAGTCACAGCCAGTGACAACTGAGTGATGTCTGATTCTCAGTTGAGAGGCAGGTGGGAGTTCCTTGAGATGTCAGTTCACGCCAGCTGAAGGTACAAACCAGGGAGCTGTACTGGATCCAGATTCGTGTTACACTTAAATGTTGTTTATTTTTCAAATGTGTTTAAAAGCCTTGTGTCAAATGTTTCTGCCTTAGCAAGTCAAAAGCTGTTGACATTTTTCCAGACATTATCCTTTTAGAACTGAAATGCTGAAGAAAGCTGAAAGGTGCCAGACAAGCTATTTCTGTATTCATGTGCCAGTGAATCAGAACAGCTTGAATTTAATGCTGGGGTTTGGGGCAGCTTGGAAATGTCTAATGCTGTTGGAACTCATGCTTCATGTATGTGCTCCGGTCCTTCACCTGGTCAGAGTTCAAACCTGCTAGTCTATACCTTCTGCCTACTGAGAAATAAGGCCTTGTAATATTATTTCTACCCCATGCACCTCCATCTGCCTATTCATCTCATAGTCTTACCTTGAGATACCTTAAATGGTGTCTTCCATGGTACTGCCTCGTGTATGGTTTATTTTCAGATGAAGCTTCCTGTTCAGAGTGGCCTTTTTTCTTTCTTTAAGGATCAGATACACACTAGGTTTTGTGGAGGGCTCTGTTCCAGTGCACGTGCTGAGCATTGGTGCTAGAACTGGGTCCATTTCCAGGTCTAGGGCTTAAGGAAAAAATTAGTTATTGAGTAAAGTCCTTTGTCTTCTATCAAGAGGCTGTTTTCCAGAGTCAGCTTTTCCAGAAGAGGCAGGTTTCTCAATTCTGATTTATTTTGCAGGGTCTAGTAAGAGTAGTATGGGACCGTGTAGGCACAAGTAAATCCAAGACAGTTAAACATTATAGTAGAGGGAGGAATTAAGAGAAGACAAAAGAAGAGTTGGTATTTGGGGACTGAGAAGCCACTTCAAAGGAAAATTACTTCAGGAAAGAGATTCTAAAGCTACAACATTAAACTTTTTCAGTGCCCCTATGTTATCCTTCCGCTTTTTGGAACATCTTCAAGTATTACAGCAGCTGAAGCTACTGGAGGGGAACAGCATGAAAAATAATAGAAAAATAATCTCTCTATAGAAACCGTGGGCTAATACCCAGAGGCATCTTGACAACAAACAAATAACAAATCCCTGATACAAAAGAGAGGTTCTCCAATAAGGCAGCTGCCTGAATGACACCAAAGCCTGCTGAACAAAGCTTCTCTTGTAAGCCCTGCCCACTTGCTTGCAGTAGATAAATACCACTAAACCCTTCCAAAAGAAGCTTTAAAAACTCCAACCCAACAAACCACAAACAAACAAAAAAATCCATGAACCTGCGATTTTGGCTCCTTGCCCTGTTGGATGCCCAAGACATACTTTGACACACAGCCAGCAGAGACAATTCAGAAGAAAAGCGAACGCTGATCTAAATCCCTCTGGCTTGACTGCTAGTCCAAAAAGTCAAGTGGACTGGAAAGAATGAAGTAATTTTAATATTAGAAGCCATCCCTGTCTGCTGTTTAGTACGCCTCTCTTTCTCCTTCCCAGGCACATGCCTAGTCTCACACAGGACCATTTCTTTATAATTGTGTGTGTTCACCTGATTTAAGGAGAGATCAGTAAAAGAGGTGACATGTTCCAGATGATGCTCAGTGATCTGCATGACCAAATCCCGTTGCACTTCCACTCGAACACTTCACTGGCAAGCAGTTGGCTGTGGTTCTGTCCAGTCCTCCCTGTGGACAGTTGGCAGCTCCATAGCACACCTCAGACTTCAGTTCATACTCACACTGTTGCTTTTGGCAACGTGTTTGTGCAATTTGAATAATCTGTAAGTCATCACTGTAGCACCTCCCCTCAAATATATGTATCCTGCCATCATTGTAATGAGTGACAGCCAACAAAATGAATATGGGATGTCACAGCACCTGCAGCCTGCTAGACCTCCTGATGATTCACGCACCATAGCAGCATCAGTATTCACTCACAAAAATAACACGAGAAAAAGCTATTTTAAAATGCCCTGGGAATCCTTTATGTCAGAATTGCCTAAGCAAATTCGCAGGGTGGGAGAACAGAGTGTTTTGTGCATCCATCATTTTTCCTTTAAATAGCTCAGAGAAGCTTTGGAAATCACACCAGACCATATTCTCTAGATGTCAGTCAGCAAACCCAAACGTTTGCTGAATCTCTGGGGCTTTGCCATCAGCACAGCTTAACACAGAAGCCTAAGTGGAGTCCAACTTGGGTAGTAAGCTGTATTCAGTCCTGTGAGGTGCTACCTTAAAGGCTGCCCATTACCTAAGGTTAAAAAAAAAGAGCAAGTCAATAGTACTGTGTTTAGGAAGGCAAATGAAGTTACAGAAACAACTGAAAGTGTACGTGGAAACTCTTCAATCTCAATTCAAGCCCCAATTCAGCCCTGAAGTACCTCCTCAGTGAGGTGTTTGTGTAAGTCCCCTTGATGTCACCAGGAATCGAGGGCCTGGTTAAAATTAAGCATGTGCTTAGGGAGCCTGCTGCCTGGAGGTGCATGCAGGCTGCTGTGAAGCCTCCTGTCTTAGCCTGCAAAATGAATGCCAAAACCAAACAGCAAGTGACATTTGAAAAATGTTGTAGTGTTGATCTTCACAAAGACACCACAGAAGTTGGTGAGAAAGCAGCAGAGAAATGTTCAAACCAACATGGTTGTCCACTGAAGAGGAGGGATGCAGTGTCTTGGAAAGGATCAAAAGAAGAAAAGAGCTTGCTGGTTGTGAGGGAGGAAGAAATATCCAATTTTCAAATTAGGAAGTGATGTTACATAGGAAAACCAGCTTCACGGTTGTCTCTTTCCTTAGATAAAAATTGAAATTTTGGGCAAGCTCCTGCCTTCCTTTCATTTTTTTTTCCCATTTGTCTGTGAGGACAGCGAATTCTTCCAGGTAGGAGCTTCAAGGAAGCGTTTACAGTGCAATGATGCCCTCATGTGATGTGTACTGCCAGGCGTGACGCTGTGACCAGCCGCTCATCTTCTGAGAAGTGACCAATTAGAGCTGCTGTTCTTCAAAGTGTCTCAAATCACCAAATGCTGACTCTGGATTGATTCTTCTGAGTAACTGGTAGGAGACGCAAGAGCCCTACCCAAACACTAATAGCCGTTTTTAAGCAAGGTGTGTCCTGTCCCCCATCCTGGGTGACGCTGGCTTTCTTAGGAGTCCACCTAAGATCAGGAAAGCTCACAAAGATTGTAAGGAGCACATTTGTGAGAGCTATCTCCTTACATCGCAGTAGTATGTCTGAGAAACGTGATATTTGATTCTCAAGTGCTCTTGAAACTGCCAGTTAGGAGGATGCTGACAAGTCGATCGGATCTGTCCTCTGAAGAATTCCCTAACAGCTGGGTTTATTTTTTTTCTAGTGCAGCATTATCTTTGAGGAGATGAGGCTGAGCAGGGCTGTGGTTTGATTTCTCACAGACAAAACTCTTGTCAGTTTGTGGCACCTATCTCCAAGTAGCATTTTCTTCCTCTGTTTCATTTAAAATTTAAAGTTCTTTTTCGAAGCATCCAAGTACTTCACCCACAGCTCCTGTTTGTGAGGTTTGTCACTCCTCTTCTGAAGCATTCTGCGGGTTTTATCAGAACAACAAGAAATTTGCATCGTTCCTAGTCTTTTCAGCCAGGAGTTCTGTGTGAGATTCCTTTGTGTTGCCTTCATTGCGCACTAGGCAGAGCCAGGAGGCTGCCTGCCTGTCCTCGTGCGTTTGTGTCTACCATCGCACTGCCACGTCACGCTGCAGCGCCAACAAGTGTGACTGGATGAGAAGAGGCTGCCTCTGCCAGGATCTTTGTAAGTGTCCAGCACAGAGGGCTGTGAGTTCAGGTCTGGATTTCCAAAGTGCAAGGAAGGAAATAGTAGCAGTAAAATAGGTAGGAAGTCCAGAGATCTTTCTTCAGGGTTTTTTATACCTACAATCCATCATGGTCACAGCATCACTCTGCGGCATAGTTTTGTACTCGTTGTGGAACAAGTATTCAGCGGAAGAAAATTAAGATGTTTTCTATGGAATTCTACAGCTCAGGACTGATTTTAGAGACTGTCAACAGAAATAGCAGATCTTGTCTTCCTGAGTCCATCAGACCTCCATTTATTGGAGGTCTGAAGAACAGCTCGTAGAAACAGCAGTACCACGGTGTGGCATGACAGACGTGCAGAGTGTGGTCGCTGGAGAAGGTGACACTGGGTAAGAAGTGTCAGTGTCCCTGTGGCAGTGGGTTTGAGCAGGCTGGTTTCTTTCTCAGCAACAAGCAGTGCCATGCGGTGCGATGTCCAACACTGTCATCTCTGAAACTGCTGATTTCACTCAACAGGCTACTAACCACTGCCTGCCAGTGCCAAGAACGTGTTTTGCAGAAACGGGATTGCCATGTTGATGTTTTTCTTGTGTTAAAAGTGCTGTAAGGCTTTCAGGAAAAGAAAAATAGAGCAGTGTCACGTAAGCACTCTGTCTTCAGTACCTTTTGATCCTCACTTTAAAATTTCATAACTGACAAATGATGCTGCACACATTTTCAGCAAATACAGCGTCGTGTTCTTAGAAGGCCTTTCATCATTTTAAGGTGGTGATGTTCCTCTCTTTTTTCCTTCTCTTTTCTTTCACTTTCACAAAGCAGGTGCTTTATGTTTATAGATTTTGTTTCTGTATTTCAGCTGATGAGAATGTATTTTGTTTCTTTCTAAGTGGAATAGTTGCCTGAAAGTGTGCCAGTGCTACTAATCACCTCACTAATGGGACAGCCAAGCACTTCCAGTGCTTCTGTCCTTGTAGAAGCATTTTCCTGCACCAAGAAATGGGCCATTGTAATAGAATTTGGAGCAAACTGTGAGTGCTCAAACCTACACCAGGCGCTAGGATTACCCACGGGATCATGTAGCAGCTGGGGAGCGAAATGCTTTAGTTCTCTTCAGAGTTGCTAAGAAGTAGGAGGGATCAAAGACTAAATTATTTCTTCTCCAAGCTTCAATGAATTTTCTTTTTTTGCCTTGAGAGTCAAATCTTGATCTCCCAGAATGTGATGTCACTTCTCGTTTTGATATAGGGAACCACTGAGAAAGCAGTGCTGTGGAAGAACTTTGCCTGAGGGGCAAGCTCAGGAAGGATGACTGATGTTTACCTGGTGCAGGCAGGGCCTGTTCTGTGGCTGAGGATGGCTGAAAGTTCAGAAAGCTGTGTACCCTGTAAGGCTCACTGCATACAAATGGCTTCAATTGCAGTCCTTGAAGATCAGAAACTTAAAGAAGTACAATCTACTTCATGCTAGGTGTCGATATCATCTATTGCTGACACAAAGTACTGGTTTGTCCTAATACATGTCTTGCTCAAATTGCTGGGACTGGTAGTAACCATTTCATAGAATGGCACT
This sequence comes from Rhinopomastus cyanomelas, assembly GCA_013400115.1. NCBI lineage: Eukaryota > Metazoa > Chordata > Aves > Bucerotiformes > Rhinopomastidae > Rhinopomastus > Rhinopomastus cyanomelas. The sequence continues at coordinate 397,346 of VXBP01009898.1, forward strand.
TCATTGGAGGCAGAATTGTACTTAATGCCCTGTGCCCTGAGCTGTGTGAGGATCCATCCAACAAAAGGCAGTGGTTACAGCGTGACGTACTGCCCAGCGTGCTGCAGTAGGAGGAAACGAGAGCACCCTGCTTGGCCACCATCTTCTTGCTGTTGCTAAACTGGGAAATAACTGCAGGAGGCTGTTAAAGACCTGTCTGGGTTGGCATTTTTTAAGAAGTCCTAGGTTTGCCATCTGCAAACTGGGGCACCCCAATAATCAAGGAGTAAGAAGGACCCTTGCTCTAAGCCAACACCAAGTTGTGCCTAGAAGCAGGCTGTCAGTATTTTTAAATGCATGTGCTGTTGTTTTAAAAAGCAAGGGAATTTGTTTTTGTGTATTTTTCGGCTTCTGATTCTCCTGTGGTTTTAAGAGAAGGCTGTGTTATTATCTGTCCTTTACACATGAGTACACTGAGGTGTCTTATTTGAATACTCCACTTTTGGCAGAACTGAGGATTCCAGCCAGCTCTCCCTCTCACGCGTATGAAATGCCCTACCTACAAGGTTATGATGTCTTCTTACATATGTATATTATGCATAGCTAATACCCATGAAATCAGTATCTGAATTTTCTAGCATCTCTTTGTCATCCCTGGACATGTTTTTTCAGCTTTTTCATTAGAAAACACATTTTATTTTGACTTCTCTCATACTTTCTATTAGAAGTAGTCATGGTTTGATATTAATGTTTGCAGTGCTTTTGACACAGTCTAAGGCGTGAATATCTGAAACCAGCTCTGCTTTGTGTGTTTTGTCAGCAGTTTAATGTCATTTCTCTTGCTGAGCAAGTGAATTTGTTCAGAATACAAAATGACTATAAATTCCTTTTAAAAACTACCTTTTGTGTAGCAACTTGTGGATGTGAAATATCAAAGAAGTGAAACAAGAAAGGGCAGGGTTTTTTTTTTCCATGTGTTGATTAGAACAGTGTTTGACTCTACTTTTGCTAAGCTCAACACTTTGAACAAAATTGTTCAGAATGCATCACATTTATCAAGAATTTTTTCCCCTTTGGTTGTTGGTGTGGGTTTTTTTCTGATTAAATGTCATTTCTGAATAATAAACTAAGGATGTTACTATGTACTGAACTCAGAATTCATCAAAACAAAAGATGAACACTGTTGCTCGTCATTTGAAGTTGTGTAATGACAGCTATGCTGAGTTGTGTTTTGATTAAGTGGAACTTGATTACAGAGATCCATCAGGCAAAGATGCAGTAGCATCCAAGACAAGTGCAGATTTAATTCCCTCCCAATATAACAAAGGTTTTTAAGCAGTTTTGATTGATGTTTTTAAGCTTCCTCTCATACTGGGGGAACTGCTTAAAACCGTGAGTGCGTTTAAGAGCATTTCACATTATTATCTGGTGAAGCACTCGCAGCTCCTGTGCTTCTGGAAGAGTCAAACAGGTAGTCTGTCAAGACAGAACTCTCATTCCAGTCATAGAGCTCTGCTCATGTATGGTTTACTCACCTTAATTCTTACACTGCAAATTGTTTTCTTCCAGTTAAGGTTTCCAGAGGTCAAATCAAAAACCGAGGCTGGCATCCTCTGCTTTGATTTAGGTAATATATCTCATGGACTGCTCTTTGCATTTGCCTTTGGAAGCTGTTCAGACTGGAATTTGAGCAGTTTTCTATGCCCACGTCACTGAGGGTTTTTTTCTTAAAGCCTGAAGTTGTCAGTTAAGTTGAGAAAATAAGAACTGCTGTTCAAGTCTATTATCTGTGCTGTTTCCCTGACAGTAGAGTATCATTCTCTACAATACAACTTCTCCACAAGATGTAAACAGTGTACAATTTCATTCTAAGCTCATTTTATTTGAGCTTAGAAATGTGATGCCTGTCACTGCAAAGCTGAGGCCATCATCTAAACTGTTCCAAGAGCTCTGACAGACAAACTGCAGAAATACAGAAAGCAATAGGCTTCTGTGGGGGTTTTTTTCCATATGCTGAGAACATCAAGGATTATGGGGTCCAGTTGTGATAACAAATCAGGTGAGGGGAACACATCTGTCTCATACAGAAGCAGTTCCTGTGGCCAGCTGCTACCTTTAGGCTACAATAGTTTCAGACTAACTTCACTCAAGTCAGTGATTTGACTGTAAATTTACAACAGCCAAACTGCAAGAGTGTATCTCATTGTATGACAGGTACTAGAGGGAAAAAGAGAAGGAAATAAGAGACAGAGTGTGTGCCCACCATGCTCTGTAGGGCACACTTCCCACAAAGCATCAGCAAGGTGGTGTTAAGCAATTAGACACTGATGATTAAAGGGTGGGCATTATCACAGTCCAAGCAGCCCTTTACCCTCTATGGCTCTTGAGTTCTCTTGGAACCATTCCTTACGGTTTTGTGAAGAGAGGCAAATTGTTGCAGTGCATCAGACTAGAAGCATAATGGAAAATTTTACTTGCACAATAGACTCATAGAATTCACTTTATGGCTGGGGTACTTGTGAATTATTGGGCTTTCAGATGTGAGAACTAACCCTCCACTCATTGCTCCTCTTGTGACCCATCCTCTTTTCATTATCACGCATGGTTTTCCTTCATACCCTTCAAGCTAAAGCATATTATAATTATTTGATTAGATCTGTTATAAGCCACTCTGAGGAGCGAAAGGATGAGCCTCTGTTCTCCAAGCTGAAGTTATGTTTTCAAGAACACTGATTTCATCTTGAGGAGTCGCTTGCGGCATTGTCAGTTAAAATGAAATCCAAAAGTCATCCACTCGCAGAATTTTCTAAGTCAGCACCTGAGTGCTCCAGAAAGTTCTGACAAAACTAACTCACACATCAGCATTTTTGGGCTTCAGCTGAACTAGAAAGGTGAGAGACTATTTCTATGCTTTTTCCAGCCTCACTATTCTGAGGAAGAGCAGTCTGTGCCTTTGGGAAGTTCATCCAAACCACCTTGACAATCAGACCATTACAGGAGCTGTTCCTTCCTCTTCCGTGCATTTTGATTTTCTTTCCCTATCTCCATTAGCAAACTTCAGCGTGTTATATCTGAAAAAGATTAGAAACTCTTCATTGATGGACCATTGCTACAGCTTTGACAAATCTGTCTGGGCAATCAGATTGTGCTGGTTGATTTTGGGAGGTCTCTGATGTGCGCCCCAGGTTTTAGCACAGACCCAAGGCTGCAACGTGGAGTTTTTCTCCCTTGAGCATCTTTGACTTGATTTCAATACCAAGAGCATTACTTAGAAATGAGCCTCTTTCTTCACAAAGTTTATTAGGTATTAAGTTGTTTTATTTGGTACAAGATTATTTTAGAGCATTACATCCCAGGCTACTGTAACTGTAACGATTTCTGTGGCAATTCATGAAATTCATGGAAAATTAGAGACAGTAAGACTTGCTTAGGTAATCAGAAAAAAGAGAACCCACCCACACTGTGTGTACTGCCTGAGGTGATGACTGCTAATCAGATGAGTGTGATGTACAGTTCTGTTATGGAAATTGCTTAAGAATCAGAGAGAGCAGGTTCTTCAGAAGGTCTTCTCAGGGGTGTTTTTAGAAGTACATTTACTTGCTCAACTTAGAGTTAAAAGGAGGTTTTAAACTGCAGTTAACACCAGAGAACCACTACAAGTGAGAGAGTGTGACAGTCTAAGCAGGTTGAGGTATTGGCAGTGAATTGTTAATGAGCCAAAAACCTACAAGGCACTTAAATAGGTATTTAATTTTAGCCTTGTGAGTGATCCTGCTGTAGTCAATGGAATAACACGGAGCTGTATAGTTAAGCAAGCAGTCAAGTGCTTGGCTGGATCTGGAACTACAGGCAATTGCAAATGGCATTTCTGCCCTCGATAATGCGACTCTGCATCAGCAGTAAACACAAGAAGCTATTTCCTAATGATCTCAAAAGGTACAAAAGAAGATTTCTTGGTTGGCAGACAGAGGAAAAACGCAACCTAATGGTTAAAACTGGAGAGTAGTTTGGAAGGCATTTGGAAGTTGGCATATTCCTCCCTAGGCAAGAAAGAAAAGTCCATAGTTCTACCTCTGCAGCCGTCAGGGACTTGATCATGCAGTTGTTGCTGAAGTTTGCAGGTCCACCTGGATGCCATGTCCAGAGACCTTGTTGTCCCAGAGGCTGCAGTACAGCTGCACCAGAAGCTGCCTTCAGAGCTCAACGAAGTGTGAAGCAAGTGTGTCTGGAGGATGTCTCAGAGCTGCCCTCCAGAGACACCACAGGTACCTCAGAGTCCTACACAGTCACCTTGACAGGGTGACTTTGCTGTCTCAGAGAGAAAGCATTTGGGTACAGTTCACTCTGCTCAGCCTCTCCTTTGTTCATTGATTTGTTTAGATGTGTGTTTATTTGTCATGGATGACTGCCCTCAAAGGCCAGCTTAAAATTAAATTCCCCACTTTCCATTTGGGAAGGGCACTTACAGAACGTTCACGTTTGAGATGTTGTCAGAGTGTGCTCAGTTCTGGTCACGGTGCCTATTCAGTAGTACCTGTTGTTTGCTGCCTACTCTTGAGTTTATTAATATAAATCTATGATGGTACCACTCTCAATTGCAATGAGTTTGTTCTGCTCGATACCTTTGGGTTTACAGCACATGCTTAGTGATTACAAGCAGAGGATGATGTTGTCCTAATGTCTCAGATTCCCAAAAAGTGGTGCACTATGTATTCATTGTTTTCCCTCGTGCAAAGGAGCCATTAATCTCCACCTGTATCTTTTGTCCTTGAGTTATAATAATGATGGCTTGAGAAATCTAAAGAAAGAAGAAGTGTTTGAAGAAATTCTAATTCTGCATCATTAGGCTGAACTGAGCCCAGTTTAGGAAGCTTGCCTGCTGAATTTTTTAATACATGAAAGTTTTATATAATTTATAAAAATTGGAGAAGTAGAATTTACTCATTCAGTCTTTTGAACCTTGTACTTTATTCCTCCACAGTAAACTTGATGTGCAAGATTAAACTCTCCAACTTCTAGAAGGTTTCTTTAATTAAACTGGCTAATGAAGGGAGGGCCAAGGTCCTGACCTGGCAGCTTACACAGTCAGCCCCATAATGTCTGTCTGAGGTTTGTGGTGGATACCTAGCTGACTGCAAAAAACTTTATAGTAGAGAAATTGCCACAGTAAGCCATTCCAAGTTTAATTAGCATTAGGTACTAATTATTAGATTGCTCTGTCTTTTTCGGCTGCATTATAGGTGTAGGACCAGGAATTTCTTCCCATGCAGCTAGTTATCAAACCCTCTCTGAAAATAGATTTGGCTTCTGAAGTCTCAATGTACAACATGTTTTTGACATCTAAAAGGGTTTAGAAGGAACTCCTAGTGAAATACAGTTATTTTATCAGAGGAAGAGAAGTGCTATTTCTTGGTCTTCTTTCAAACACTTTGTTCTGCCTGAAGTTTAAAGACTTTGACAATATAGGTAGATATGGGATGGGTTTACCTGCAGAGTTTTCTAGTGATCTCTGGCTACCACCTTTCCATGTTCTGCTTGGCTGTGTCAGCTGTCTGTGTGCATGAGTGCAGGTAGACATTGAATGTTTGTGACATGTTCTCCCAAGGCTGCTGCTGAGCCCTCCCCAAGGCATTTTGACATGAACCACTGCAGATATTGGGAGACAGCATGTAGACATCTTTAAGAGCGGTGTCTTTATAGTCCCATCTACCAGCAATGTGGATTTATTTGCTTGTTTTCTGAGGACCATCGGCAATCACTGACTCTAATCAGGAAGGAGGATCACAGTTACACTACACCGGGGATAACATTAAGAGGGTAGTTCTTAATGAGAAGGCAGTGATTCATCATACTCACCTTATTCTGCACAGACTATTTATTTCATTTGGCTTCTCTGAATTCATCTGGTCTCTTGCTAGAACCCATTCCTAAGCAGGTCCTCTGGCTCTGGGCAGCTCAGGGGCTACCTGGGGCAGCTTGTGGAGAGGTGCTGTGCATTGCTGGAGCACTCTACTATGGGTCACAAGTCCTAATTCATCCTGGGCTGCCAGTGTTTCTCAACCTCCTGGGAGTTCTGACAGGAATCTAGACCTTTCTCTGCAAAATAGGAAAGGTGAGAACAATTGAGCTGAGCACAAATTTTGAAATACTGAGCAGACCTGGTGCTTCCTGGTGAGAAATCTTAGAGAAATTTGCTAACGAGTAAAAACTCTGCAAGTTCTGCAGAGTCCATAGACTGACTGTAGTGGATTGTATGAGGATAATCTTTCAGCTAAGGCACTACCCTGAAAAGTGAAAACCCCGAGTTCATTTCTGTCTCTGCCCTAGGTTCAGGTGTGGCTTTGAATAAAAGATTTTATTTCCCTACATTAAGGTTTTTGTCTATGTCAGATGGGAGGAAATATTTCTTTCTTTCCATACACATCTTTCAGAGGATCTCTACAATGCTGCTGGTATTTTAAAATGTGCACGTGTAGCATCTGGACAGGATTGAAGCTTCCATAATTGCTGTGGCAGTAACAGCCACAGCACTCCTCATTTCAGATCCAAAATTCACCCTTTAACAGGTCAGTGCCAGCATAACTTACAATCAGGCTATTTTTTTTCTCCCTAGCAAAGCTAAGTTAAAAAAAAATTGCCTCCTCTTTGTCTTCATCCTGAAACAGATTAGCATTCCCTTCGACCTCGCCTACAAACTTAGCCTTCCCAAGTCTGTCTAGATGCTTCAGGGCCCTAGAAAATGTTTAAACTAGACTGTATCACTTTGCGTTGTAATTTAGCCAGCTGATGGGAAGTTTGCATCACCAGCTCAAGCAGTGGTGCTGATGGGGAAACATGAGGACAGAAAGAATGACTGAGGACTGGCACAAATGCCTCTAGGATAAGATCTTCCCCTGCGCCAGCCAAAACAGACCTCATAACCTGCAGCTTAGTCTCTGCAAAGGGACACAGGCAGCCACAAATACCTTTCACCTGTAGTGTTACAGCATTCTCAAATAATTCTTTCAACACAGCATCTTTTATATAATAATAGAATTGCTCAACATGGTTCAGCTGTAGAGCAGGGGCTGTGACCACAGGTGGCTGGTAGAAGGTGGCAGTGACAGGAGAAATAAGGAAAGGAAGTAGTTGTTGCCATCACCTGACAAAGCAGATAATAAGGCTGGAATTCCTCTGAAGACGAGTGGTAGGAGCACCAGAGCATGTAAACATTGACACAGGGCAATGAGGCAGGGTTTTGATACAGTGGACACTGTAGTTAGAGCTACTGAAGGGATCCCTGAGGGCCTTGACTGTGGTTATTGCTTTTGTCTTATGTCGTCTCTGTGGAGGTATTGCGCTGCTGGTGACAGCCTGGCTCTGAGAGAAGATGGAAAGAGATTATTTAGAGGTAATGGGACAGACAAGTGGATTGTAGTCCATGCTACCCACAGCAAAGATGCTCCAGGGCAAAATTAAACTGAAGTTCCAGAAAAATACCTTCACAATGACGACACAGAGCTATGTGTTACCACATTTTCTCATAGATTACAGGCAAAGCAATGCGTCAAGCATAGATTCTCAAGCAATGCATCCCTTGTACTTGTTATCTTATCATCCATCCCATCTTATCAAAAAAGGACTTTTTAGCAGAGAATTGTATTTAGGTTGAAAAAGAAAAGTAGGAAAAACTTGATTATTTCTTTGGCAGCTCATCGTGTTTACAGTAAAGGCTCTGCAAATGCATAGCTTAGATAAAACCTGGAGCTTGGTAAATGAAGAGCACTTGTGACCCAGCGGGGGTAAAGACACATCAGTCATGTGATGAAAGAACTACTTAAACCTGTGGCATTGTCATTTTCTGTTCTTGGAAATGCAGACTTTAAGGAAGCCTAGTAGTATTTAGAGACTCCTACCATTCTGCAGAAATAAAGAAATAACTGTAAGAGTTGTTTGTATTTATTAGTTTAGTCCAAGCTGTAGGTGAAGTGAGTGTTTTAAGAGTAAAACTATGACAAATGTCTGGAGACATAAAATGCCACAGGCCATGAAGTAAAATCTGTGTGTTTTTCTAACGTGATACTTTTCTGGTCACATCTGACATCCTTTTGAGATTGTTTTGGTGTTGATACACATATTTCATGACCATGCTTGCGCTCGCTCTCTCTCTCTCTCTCTCTCTGTGTGTGTGTCTCTCTCTCTCTCTATATATATATATAAAAAAAACCTGGCTCTGGATTACTCTGTTAGATGTAAGTCAAGTGGTGCTGTGTTTGTGAGTTCATTCACACTGTAATCCCTAAAAACATCTCAAGATGTGTGAAAGAGAAGGGATGACTTCTGTGTTGGGCCGGGGAAGGGTAAGTAAGGGCAGAACGGAGTGCGAGAGATGAGCACACTGTATAAACAAGTTTTCTAGGTATTCTTTGAAATCCTCAACTTGTAATCTCTTTCATGCTAAGAAGTTCACAAAGAAAATGGACTTTTGTAAGGACAGTCATTGAGAGGTGGCACGAAGAACATCTATTTTCTTTTTCTACCACAAACTGGGATACTGTTCTCCCTGCTCATAGTGGGTATTTGCAGGTCGCTTTCAGGTGTCAAGATGAAAGTCTTTGGGTAAGAGCAAGGAAGGATGATGCAAAAAAATTATTCTAACCTTTGCTGAGCTCTGTTATCTCAAAGGAGACAGATAGAGTTGATGATGATGCCCACCGTGATAGATGTCACCCTGTGGTTCAGCATAGGGCAGTCTGGCACAAGGTAGTAGAACAAGAGATGACTTTAGGTGAAATTCTATTAACTGTAGATTATCTTTCTCTTTGGCTTAGAATGGAGTAGGAAGTCCAGGGTGGAGAATGTGGACTTGGCTCAGTGCATGGGGCTTTCTTCTACAGAGTATGTTTTTAAAACTCTCTCCTCAATTGAAGAGATTTTAAATATGCTCAGAGTGGAAATTTGGTGTGTAGGTTCCCAACCTAGGAGTGAAAAATTGTGATGGATAACTCAAATTAAGGAAGCCATCACAAGGCAAAAGGTAAATGTCAATGTTTCCCTTATAAGGAACTAATGATCGATTTGCCTACATTGGGACAGTAATGTTCCAAATAATGTTTTTTAAGAAGAATGCAGACTTGAAAGAAAAAATGTTACACCTAAATTGATCTGCTGAGAAAAGAATATTCATTAAATTAGTCGTTTCAGATGTTGAAACAAAACAGTTTGCTTGATCTCAGGTGAACTTTCTTGTCATGTTTTGAGTTGTCAAACACCTTGAAATGCCAAGCACACTTTTGGTTCAATTCAAAACCATATCTATATATATATTTAACTTCTAGAAATCTCCTGCAAACAAAGAACATCACCTATTTGCTCAACACTTTAATAATACAGGACACTATCTTCCCAATAAGCTGAAGCTAATATTTACAGTGTTTGATTGTGAGGACACTTTCAGCTCTTAGGAAAATCACTGCCAAATTAGAATTGTGTGGTTTCACATCCTTACGCTAGAAGGGATGTGTTTTATCTGGTTTAAAGAATTAAAACATGTCTAGCAAACTCTTTTCTATGTTGCCATCAGAGCATTTCTGTTGGTTTCATTTTACAACAAAACAAAACAAAAAAAAATTCACCAAGCAAAAGAATTTGTCAACAAAGCCTCGGTCTAAATCTTTGTGATGGAGAATAACCGATCTTGAAGAAATGAAAAAAGCCAGTACAAGGCTGTGTCTGGTGATGCACCTCACTTCAAATTTCCCCAGAGAGGCAGCAAATCTATAGACATGACAGCCTACTCTGCAGTCCTAGGGTTTGGGTCTTCTTTAGGGAGTTCTTCATCAAAACCCCAAACAGCCTTTTTCTTTAGTGTTTTACCCAAATCACATCCCTTTTTCTGCTCTTTGGGTAACGTACTAAGCTCTTTGTTCATATGAAATAGTTTAGGGTGTCACTGGCTTCTCTGCTTGTGACTAATGTTATTATCTGTCCATTAATAGTGGCAATAAAGCATTTAAGTAGCATGAATGGCTGGGACATAATAGCACTTTCTTCTGCTAAAGTTCCTCTTCTCTGCCTCTGTGCATTTCCTCTAAGGTATCCAAAAATTGTTCCAGGCATGTACTGTCCTTTAGTCTGAAAGATGAAGTCAAAGCATGTTGTAACAGACTCACCGCAGGGCTTTTGTGGTTTTTTCACATCCTTCTTGTTACTCAGGTAGCTGCCAAGTGTAGCTGTGCCTGGCCAAAAGGGCACTGTAGTCTGAGGTGTGCTTTTCACACTTCAGAGACACATCTTGAGTAATTTATTCCAGTTGTTTATGGGCATTTCCCCTCCTTCAGCACTGGTTGTTTTTCTCGGGTGAAGAATCTTAATCATGGGTTTGTCCCTTGAAGTAAATAAACATTCCTGATGACAGCCACGCTCACACACATCTGCATCTTACATTTATTAAGGGTTTGGCACTTACTGTGTGTAAAAGGGTGCCATCTGAACTCAGTAATCATGTGTTGGTTTAGTGAGCAGATGCTTCTTCCTACCAGATGAACTTGTCCAGTATAAGCGGGCGATGATTTGTGGGGTTTGTAGTACCAATCACATGTCTGATTTGCTGATCTGATTTGGAATGGGTGTGTGGGAAAGGACGTCTGGGCTGACTCTAATGATTTGCTAGTACTTCTGCTCATGAACTATTTTTTTTTTTCCTTATTGCTCACCTCTGATATTTTATTAGTTATCCTCCTGGAGATAGTTTTCAGTATAAATTCAACCTTCAGCCTGAGTTCTGCTACTCGGAGTAAAAGAGAGAGCACTTTAATGTAGTGCCACAAGACTGGCTGGTTTCTGTACTTATGAGAGATGGGTTCACACTATTCCTTCCAGCAGTATTATCTCTGCTGTACACTTAAAGCACAAAGACTTAGTGAGATTTATAGAACTATTAAGAATGAGTTATCGGGGATATCTACTGCATGGTAATGCTCATCACTCTGTGTTCGTACAATTGCTCCCTTGGGAAGGTCATAGAGGAGGAACAAGATAGAATTAATGCTTTGAAAAACAAGAGTGCACCCCGCATCAAAGATACATCTGCAGGTCACAGCTACTAAATGCGAACTTAAAGAGAATTCCCAAGAGATTGAAACTGTCACATCACCTTGACTGCCAAACATCCAGCATCAGAACTCAGTGAGGTTTTTTTCTGATCACTTCTGCCATGTTTTCAAGCCACATTTGTCTTGCTTGCTTTCCTTTCTTCATCAGCACTGCACTGGAGATGGTTATATAGCTGTGCTATGGAGAACTCCATTCTCTCATCTCCTCTCCCGTAGCTCTGCTAGTGTTCCTGGTGAGCAAAATACCTCTGCTGGTGAGGCTTCTCCACTGCTCAGATGCTTCAGGTATCAGCACTTGAACCAAAGGTTCTGTACACCAGCCACCAAGAAGCTGACTGACAGATATGTCTCAGCTGTGATGGCTTCATACTGTTGCCTCAGAGCTCTGTGCCTGTGCATGGGGTTGCTTTGTACCCATACTGCTGAGTCTTCGTGACTTCTCATAAGCGTGTTCAAAGCTGAATCTGAGCTGAGACACCAGATGTCTTCATGGTCTACAATATTAGTAATTAGTTTGAGTTTGTAGTGTTTCTGCATTAGAAGCTGCTCCTATTTAATAGTCTCCCCTTTTTTCCCCACAAATGTTATTGTAAGTAGATCAGCATGCTCGAATTTGCATTGTAAAAGATTGTTTTGGAACAAAGCAGGATCTAATGAGCATATAGGAAATCCCTTGGCTCTGCAGCAGAGCCACAATAAGCATAATAGCTCTCACTGAATGAATCCCTCGTAGCCTAAAAGCTTTTTTCTTTAAAATGAAATAGCAACCCTGCAGGATTTAGTGCAGACAATATGCACAGATCATTTAAGGGGCTTTTGTGGAAAGAGAAAACAAATGAGGACAACTCCACTTAGGGTCCTTTGAAAAGACCCTTTATGATCACTTCATTAGACAGTCTGTTTCAATATTTTCTTATTCAAGAATTACTTGATTCTAATGGAAGCATCAATAAATTCCACTCTTTATTCTTCCTCCCTGTGGTCTCAGCTAAAATGCCAGGAAGCATTTTACCATTTTTCATCCTTCTTGCTGATGGCTGAGCACACAGTATTTTTTCTTTAGCAAAATCTGAAAATATGAACTAATGGTATTACACAAGGAAGATGAGAAATCACTTTGGGGGAAAAAAGAAATGAAACTTGAACACTTTTACTTTTTACTTCTGTTGTGGCTTAGCTTAGACAACAGATGAAGTGAGATGCTATCAGAGGTTCTGCCTAGTCTTGGGCTAATGTGTTGCCTGAAAAGGAGCCTTTAAGTTACATGCTTGCTATCTGCAGTAGTTTATCTCCCAGGCATACTGGGATAGGCACAGTGAACAGTGTGCAAAACAAACATGTCAGTTTTTATTTTAAAGAAAGCTCACAGAATTGCAGAACATCAGGGGTTGGAGGGGACCTCAAAAGATCATCTAGTCCAATCCCCCTGCCAGAGCAGGATCACCTAGACTAAGTCACATAGGAACATATCCAGCTAGGTTTTAAACATCTCCAGAGAAGGAGACTCCACAACCCCCCTGGGCAGCTTGTTAATTGAAATCAGGCTGCCAAGACAAAGTTGAGATGTTGCCCGGAGAAATTGTGAGATCTACATCACTGGTAATATTCAAAAGCTGCTGGGAAATGGCAGCTGACTCTAGATGGCCCTTACTTGAGCAAGGGAGATTGAACCAGATGTTCTGCAGAGGTCCGTCAGACATGTCATGATTCTGTATTCAATTGTCTCATGCAATGATATATATATAGACTTGAAACCTACAGTTTTTACATTGTTTAATATATTTTTAAAATCTAATGCAATATTTTAAATGTATACGTTTTTTGGTCTTGTTTCAAAAAGTGACTTTTCCGAGACATGCCTCAGACTGTCCTCATTTGACCACAGACCCAGCACCCAAACCTGAACTACATACAAACCTCACCCAAATATTAGAGTCTTTGGCTTTGGCTCTATCTCAGAGGTGTGTTTAAATTGGTTAATGTGATAGAATTTAACCAAATCTTGTCCTCACGGCTTCTACCAGCACTGAAGAAGTGAGTTTCTTGAAGTCAAGCTGATGTGTGAAGGGGCTGTTGCTATATGAACAGTGCCCATAGCTGACAACCCTGGCTGATCTGGAATTGGCCCGTTTCAAATCTCGGTGGAACGAAGCTACCAGTGAGCCAAAGGCAAATAACGACTAAGTGCCCGTTACTGTTTGCAGGTTAGAGCATCCAATAGGAAGTCAAGTGCTTAGAAAGCCATCCAACAAGTGTGAGCGTGGCCCATTGATTGAATGCCTCTCTGTTTGTTCAGGCGGTGATTGAGTAGCTGAATGATTGAGGAGTACACTAATCTTGACACATATTAGTGGAAACTGAGACAGCAATGACAGATGTGGTCAATGCAGTTAGTTGAGAAGTGATATTTTTTAGAAAGTGCCCCAGATCTGTTCTCCACTTGGGTTTTTTACCCTTCAAGAGACTTTTAGAGAAGTGTCACATGAACACCTGCACGTGTCGGGCATGGCAGATTGTACACTGGTTCTTGTGTCTTGGGAGAAGCTTCTGAATTGGCTAGTCAGCATTTTTGGTGCAGATTAGTGAAGCTCAGACTGTCAAAATAAGTATTTTTCGAAGAACTTCAATGTTGCAGGATTTCTGCTGCAGATTTTCCAATGTAAGGTAATGTACAAAGTCTTTATCCCTGGTTGAGGCCTGAATTTAGAGGGTGGTTTCCTTGATAGTATTTTAAGACAAGTGGAAAGAAAGAACCTAAACCAATTGCGTGAATGAGGAATGAAGAATAAAAGGGTAACAGGCTGGACTTTAATGCCATTTTATGTATCCCATGTGGATTGTATTTTTGCAAGGTAAATTTGTTGAATTTTAACAGTTACAGTACAAACAGTGTCTGTGCTGACAGATTAGCAGAAATGACTGACAGTAGTTTTATTGATATGGAGAAAAGTTGAGTAAATTTGTAAGAAAGCAAAAAATTATTCTCATCCAATATGTTCTTAAAGGATGTGTTATGAGCAGCGTCTGCCTGGGACAATTACCAAACTGAATTAGAGATAACAAATTGCATTTACTTCAGACAAGAAAAAATGATTGGGGTTTGCAAAAAGCCCCACATACCTGGTATTAGATGAGAAGAAGGTATCCGCAGACTGTTTCAGACTTGAGGAAAATTTAGAGAAAGTAGAGTTATTAACTCTAGACTATTAAGTTTAAGGATATGCCTCAAAGCAGTCTCTCTTCTGTGCCTGTCATTTATGTGATAGGAGCTGTTAACATCTCCTGGAGTGTTTTGTGGTGCCAACATTCATTCATTTGCTAAGAAAAACAAGTCTTGAAAATTAAAAACTTGCCCTTAGACAGGCTGTTCTTTCTCCTCATTCTCATTTCCATTCCTCAGCGCTTCCTCTCCTGTCAGACCCTAATGCCAAGGAGGCTGGTGGTAGATAAACGGTGCTTACCTGCACCTAAAATGAGCTACATGCCAACAGTTGCTGTACACCGTATCTGTGAGGTTGCCTACTTTGTTATAGCACATTAAACTGCCATATCCCAAAATTCTGCTCCCCGAGTACTTTCTGAGACTAACAGATATCTCCTCCTTCCTTTCCCACCTGCGGGATTTGCTGACATCCTACCTTCAGCAGCAGGGTGAGGTGCTGTCCCCTGCATGGTACATCTCCACAGCATGGCACAGGGCACATCTCTACAGCAGGTTCAGTCACAGTGTGTGGAGTCTATGGATTGTTCTCCTGGTGCCTCTTTCAGGCTACCACCCCACGGCAATCAGGCATTCAAGAGTAGATATCATGATCGCCAGAAGCAGGCTCTGCTTTGCAGCCATGTGAATCTTAGGAGCTTGGGATTGGGAATGAGAAGCAGGCTCCAGAGCCCTGTGACAGAAGCCTGCTATCTGTGTAAGCTCCCTTGACGTTCCTTTGAGTGCAGCTTGGCTGCATCTTGCCATCATTTCAGCCGTCTGCTTAACTCCTGCGACACTCTGCTTGACTCTGAAGCCTTTCCATCAGCTCCTCAAGAAACAGCCTCGGCAGAGTCGGTGGTCTTTGACCAGTGTGACTGCAGTTACATATCAACTTCCTAGCAGCAAACGAAAGTTCCTGAAGCACCTTGGCCTGGAGTGGTATTTTGGTTTTTGCCATCCTGGTGAACGCCCATTTGAAACCTGTATGTAAAGCACAGTGCCAGTGGGGTGTTGCACAATGTCCCTGTCTATGGTGAATCAGGCTGCTCTTGCCTCAGTGAAGGCTTTCTGCCATTTCCATTCCACATCACCAAGACATTTAAGAAAGGCTGGAATTTTTCTTGCAGAAGAGAATTCAACTTTACATATAAAATCATCAACTTTGTCCCTAGAAATACTTTTTCCAAAGGTGCAATATCCATTGTAAAAATTGTGCCCAGTAGAGGTTTAATGGAGATCAGATTACTGGTTAAAGCATATAGGACATTTAAAATACCATTTTAAATCCTATCTTCTCCATCCCATAGCACATAGTCTATTAATTTGTCAGACCTGGTTCTTTACACACAAAGTTTATCTTTACAGCAAGATAGTGGTTTTGAGTGTGAGTTTCTCTAGAATATATTTCAATTTCTTGGTGCTTATCTGCTTTCTTCTGTAAGAGGGTTTTATCTTCTTACATTGTCACACTTGAGATCTTAGCTGGCTTGAGGTTCTGTGTAACCTCTAAGAAACATGTGAAGGACAACCTCTACATTTGCTGCCGAAGAGCCTCCAGAAAACTTTTTTTGAAAGTGCAGTAGCAGAGTGTTTCATGGTGGGAACATTATGGTCCCACTGCCTTTTTGACCTGAAAGCAGTTCATCTTTAAATAATAGAAAACTCTGAGGGAACAAAACTGAGAGGACAAACTCCAACTCTATCACATTTTAAAGGCTAATCAAGTATCTATGAAATAACTGGTTTGCTTTCCTAAAAAGAAAAGGTGCATTTTTGAATCTGCCATGAAACCTCACATTAGATGACTCTGCAAGAGGATCTCGTGCCATACCCCTGAACTCCACCATCACAGTTTCAAGAAACTTGCAAGTATTCATCCCTGGGGCAGCTGAAAATACTGATAATCAGAATACTCATAGAGAGTGAAGGCTAGTGTTGGGCATACATGATGCCATGATGTCTGCTCTATCCTCCAGATCTGTGCTTCTGTCTTTAAATTTAGTTCATGTGGTGTGAACCAGGAAAAATCCCCACCATGATTATTAGCAGATCATCTATGAACTGCTGTTAGCAGGAGTTGAAACCAAAAGAAGCAGAGACTGTAACAGACACAATGTCATGATCAGCCAAGGAAGGATGCCTTTGGGTCCTGTCATTTGCAAGCATTGGTCAGAAGTTTGTCCAGAAATCTTTGACAAAACCCATGTTCTGTGGATGTTGAGATGTGATTTCTTCGTTTTTTTGAATTCTTTTTATGGCAGCTGAAAGTCTCTCTGATTTGAGCTGTTTTGTCCCAGCGAGGAAAGATCTGTGCTCTGTAAGTACACATTAAATAGCACAGGCTATTTTGAGAAATGAGAGCTGGGGCTTTTTTAAACCATAATTATGGCTGCCTTTTAGAGATGATGGTAAAAATGGAGTTGATAAACAAAACAAGACGATGTGATTAATTTTTCCATATGGCATGTCTGATTGTGACAGCTCCCTAGTTTCTAACAGCTTCCTATATGAACAGAAAAACAGAGAGTGCACTTTATCCAGCGCATCTAATTAAATATCACTCTCCAGTCAGCACTGAGAATTCGTGCAAGAAAGAATATCCATAAAAGTCCATTAGGAAAAAAAAGGAAATGTCAGGCTATAAATTACTTTGAAAAATCAGGTTACAGCGAACTATGTAAATTATCAATACCAGCACAGGAACTGTAAGTGTGCTGTATTCGGGCTATTTTTCTGCTTGTTTCTCGCGTGGGCACTGGGAGCATTGACACATCCATTAGGGACTGGGGGATAATGAGAGAGCTCTCGTGGTTCAAACAGGAAAATACCTTATTGTCGTGTTTAAAATTTACTTCGAAAAATCACTTCCAATTTAGATCTTGTTGCTCTATGGCTGAGTGGACAGAGGGATTGAAACAACATCATCACCTTCCTATGTGTGTTTTCAATGTTTCACTCTGCTCGGTCCCTGAAATGCCTGCACACCAATCTGTGTCCAGCCAGGTGATTATGATCTGGTGGCAGTTACTGAGACCTGGTGGGACAGCTCGCATGACTGGAATGTGGTCATGGGTGGTTATGTCCTTTTTAGGAGGGACAGGTCAGCAAGGTGGGGTGGAGGAGTTGCTCTCTACATGAGAGAGCAGCTGGAATTGAGTATTGAGTTCTGTCCAGCGGCAGATGAAGAGAGAGTTAAGAGTTTGTGGGTGTAGATTAAGAGGCAGGGTGCCACGGGTGACACCGTTGTAGGTGTCTATTACAGGCCACCAGATCAGAATGAGGAAGTTGATGAGGTCTTCTAAAGGCAGCTGACAGCAGCCTCACAGCCACAGGCTCTGGTATTTGCTGGAAGATCTACTGAACCAGCCACCTACAGTCTCTTCACAGTGAGGGTGACAGAGCACTGGAACAGGCTGCCCAGGGGGTTGTGGAGTCTCTTTCACTGGAAATGTTTAAGACCCACCTGGATGTGTTCCTGTGTGACTTGGTCTGGGTGATTCTGATGTGTCAGGGGGATTGGACTAGATGATCTTTCAAGGTCCCTTCCAATCCCTAATGATTCTATGATTCTATGATCAGAGCAGGAGTTTTCCTGTAACTTTGCTGTGCGTGTGGATTTTATTTTACACAACGATGCTAAAGAAGCTGAGAGGGCCTCGGTAATGCTTGCTGTTGCAGATTTACTATCTGGGCTGTGTCCTCCTGCCCTTCAGATATGGCAGCTTTTGGTAGAAAGTACTTAGCCTTTTTTTTCACCTCGAGGAACTACAATTTCATCTCTTTGTCAGGTCCTGTCTTTTGGACGGGCTGTCGCAGTGATTTAAGACATCTTTATCTCCAGGCCACATGCACTCTGAGAAGGCTCACAGCCCTCTGGCCTCCTTAAAGTTTGATGAGCAGGTTTTTGAGTCTTTTCCACCTAATAAATTAAACCAAAAACACTTCTGTGGAAAAGGCTGTGCTTTGGCTAAGTTTCTAAATGAGAGCAAATACCCTCCCTTCATGTTGTCAGAAGGCTGTTTTGCTATTTTTGCAGTTTAAGCTGCCTTTCCAGAATGAAACATGCTTTTTTTAAAATAATCTTTTATTATCAAACACATCTTCTAGGAGTCGGTGGTTCAGTTTCTAAAAAACTTTTAGGGGGGTTAGTTTTAAGGGGAGAGGAAGATGGATGTGAGACAAAGCCTGTGTTTCAACTGGTGAAAACAATTTAGATTGATGTAGTTTGTGGTGATTTAGGTCAGGAAAATTTCTGAAACATGGAGACTCTATCATGATGCAAAGATCTTTTCCATTCGTGTTGTAGGTGTGTGTGGGTAGTCTAGAAGACTTGAGTCTTTGGCTAGACTTTGCCTTCAAAATTGAATAAAACCTGAGATCCCTGATTTTTCAGCATCCCTACTCTGGGATATCATAAAATGGGGATATCTGAGCTGCTTTAAAAACTCCTCCATCTCTTCTGTCACCTTCACACAGAAAAGAAAGTCTGAAATCTGAAGGGCTGTTTCTATCAAGTGCTGCTCAGATGGAGTTCAGAACTGTATCTATAACATGTCAGAGCCCCAGTTCTAGCACAAGGGCTGTGTTTCAGGATGTGCAGCATCTGGCAGAAGCCATTGCAGAAATGCCAGGTAACAATCTCTACTGGGCAGATCAGAAATGAAGGAATCCGCTGCCACGTGCATGTTTTTAAGCTGATTCTTTAAGGTTTTTTTACTGCTTTGGAATATGCAGGCAGTGATTATTCCTTCCAGCAAAGGACCATTGAAATGTGTAAATGTTCTTGGAAACCATTAAAGCGCAAAGCTGCTACGACACAATTGCAAGGTGTACAGAAATAGTCCTTCACGCACCATCCCCAGAGAGCTTGCTAACTACGAAAAATGGGCTCAAAGTCTCAGATTGTTGTAAATCTCATTAACTGCTTCATACTCTATATTATTAGGTAGCAGGACTCCTTTTGGAAAAGTAAGCCAATGTCTCTCAGCTGGTTTGAAAAGAAGTGGAGACCAGTGTGTTGCAAATGTCTGGTTCACTCTGTTTTGAAGTAGCTTTGGCATCTGATAACTTGAGGTGTTTAGATGAATGGATAGAATCAGTGTGTCCTGTGAGAAACTGTTAGCAAAGGGTGATTATTTGGAAACAAATACACACACTGAAGTGTCCTTTCTACTGTTACATGGTTTTAGATACCCCATCTCTCCAGCTGCTTGAATCAAAGGTTATTTGATGGAAAATCAGTTACAACAGAGTCTGAAACTTTCCTTTTTCTCTCTCACTGAGCACCAAGGGGTTTAGACCACAAAAATCACAGCAGGAAGCAAAGTTCTTAAAGATCATGATCTTTCTTTCCAGTCCCAGTTTTCTAAGAGAACTAACTGCATGCACAACTATGGTTTCATAATACCCATGCCATTTTTACTTTTACCTACTGATTTTGCTTTCTTTGAGATCACTTTACCAAGTTAAACAACCCTGAGCAGTTGGCTTAGTGTATGAAATAACATCGTACCTTGTCTGGTCTTTGAAGCCATATGGTTGGGTTTTTTGACCAAAACAATTAACAATCCCTGGTATTAGTTACTGCAGGCACTGTCTTCTCCTAGCACTCCTAAAAGCACCCATATGGCCACAAAGTAGTAAACATGTATTTTTGAAGACCAGAAGGGCTGAAGGTAATGCCGGGGTGCTTTTCCGATTTCCAGAACACAAAGTCCATGGAGAGTGAAGAGCCCCTCCTACAGTCTGTACAAGTGTTTGGGGAGCCACAGCTGCTCTGTTGCAAACAGCTCACTTAGATCTCGTGGTGTCTTTGAGCTCTGACATTGAGTCAGCAGGGTGTGACACTATTGGAAATAGGTCTCACCTGCAGAGCTGGAGACCATGTCAGCTATGTTCTCTCATGTATATATTGCCATGACTTGGGAACTGCTTAGGCCAGCAGTCCAGCCAGCTCTATGTCCTGCTCCAGTAGTGACCAGGCTTCTTGTTTGATTTATGTTATTATTTTTTTAGATAAACTTATTTTCACCAGAAGTGGTAGTTGGTTTGATGGAATTTTATGTTTCGCTTTACTTCACCTCTTTTCTGCATTCCCAAAACACCTGAATTTTGGTCAAAAAGCATTGTCTTTTCCTTCTTGAAACTGTACTTCCTAATAATTTAGTCCCAGATACAGTTGTTTTAAGTCCTTTCTGGATCTTTTGTCAGGAAACCAATTTTTTTTAATAATTCCTCAGAAATTCCTTTTGCCCAACTTATTTGGCATAGTTAAATCATCGAATCATGGAATCATCAAGGTTTGAAAAGACCTTCAAGATCATCAAGTCCAATCATCTACCCTGCAATCCCCAACCACTAAACTATCTCCTGAAACACCATGGCTGCTTGTTTTTTTAGTCCCTCCAGGATGGTGGCCTTCACTCCCTCCTTGAGCAGCCTATTTCACGGCCTCCTCACTCTTTCTGCAAAGAAACTTTTCCTAATGTCCAATCTGAACCTCCCCTGGCACAGCTTGACTCCATTTCGTCCTGTTCTATCGCTAGTCCCTAGGGAGAAGAGGCCAACACCTGCCTCACTACAACCTCCTTTCAGGTAGTTGTAGAAAGCAGTGAGGTCTCCCCTCAGTCTCCTCTCCAGACTGAAGTGTCCTAGCTCCCTCAGCCTCTCCTCATCAGACCAACATCACAAATCATGTACCCAACCTGCATTCAGAGATGCTTGATGAGGCATGGTTTTAGGTCATGGTAGACGAGACTCTGTCGCATCTCAGTTTTACCTTGATGCTCAGAATGTGGTGGCCAAATGATGACTGTAAACCCTTGACTGTAGGATAGCCATGCCTCAGGCTTACAGGAGCAGCCAACAGTTGGTGCCGGTAAATCATTGTAGCGCAAACCACAAACATTATCATTCAGTTTGTAATTTACCCCTGATGTGGGTGCTTGTTCTTCTTAATACTTAATATGCCTGTTTATAGAAAAGCTGATTGAGATAATTAGCAGTAAAAATGCTAAGGTAACACGGCTACAGTAACATTTATATTGCTATCAATTTTGTTTATAGCAGCCTAAAGAGCAATACTGAAATTAGAAATTAATTACAATTAGCAAATAAATTGAGTGTCTCTTGGAATTACTTGATCATGTCTTAAAACATCACACAGTGTGACGCTCACGGAGGCAAAGTCAAGTCCCTGTGCTGACTCAAGGAGCACATGAAGCAGAACCCTAGTTGCTTTGCTGCTGCTTATGAGCTGGAGATGCTTCTGTGCCCAGACAAGGGCATCTTTTGAGCCCCTATCTACCTTAACTTCAGTGGGACCTGGGCTTTTGCCCCACAATACCCATTTGATGAGAGCATACAGTGATGCCAAAAACAGTCCGCTGCAGTGGATTTGCCTCTCCACGAGGAAGAGAAGGCTGAGAGCAAAACATAACCTTGTAGGGAGCAGTTCAGAGACACCGTTCCGCTTTCACGTTCTCGGTAAATGAACCTTGAAATGCATTTAATGTTGGCAACATTATGAGAGCAGTAATGTGGGTTGGAGTGTGTTGCTATCGCAGAGGATGAGTCATAGGTATGGAATTTGGTTTCCTCTGGTTTCCTTTGATTGCCCTAAGTGTGTCAGTTTGGAGGGACTGAAGCATTATTTTCTGCTCACAGGTAGAAACAGTTTGCTTCACACAGAAAGGCACTTCAGGAACTCTGCTTGATTAATGCTGTAGAGATGCACGTAATCATTTTTCTGGCGTAGTTTCATAGTCAGACGTGGAAAGAAATGGGTTGTTTGCCACTGTTTAAATGGTCATTAAATACAGTTTTGAGGATGAAAAGAGGAGAAGCAAATAGTTTAAGGGACAGCAACTGTCTCACCTCCCTCTTATCTGCTTCATGCAGTAAAACTTTCCTTGTTCTCTAATCCCTCTTCATATTTCAGACTTCTTGTAGTCAAAGGCAGAGAGGACTCATCTCCTGAGTTGTGTGTCTTTCTGTTCTGCATTGAGCATGGAGAAGGTGCTGCTAAATGTCCTGTTTCCTTTATCGAGACACAAGTTTTGAACCTTCATTTCAATCTCACGACTGCTCTTAGCAGCTGGGTGTTTGTGTGGTTTGGGTGCACGAACCAGGTTGTACACTTGAAACTCTGTGTAAGTTTAAGTAACAAGAATTTCGCTCCGTATTTAGCAGTCCACTGAGAAGGTGGGTTTACAGAGTCATGTCTGTGCTCCGTTGAACAGCAACTAATCTTTGTGAAGTGGAACAGGAGACCTTATCTGGCCTGAAAAAAAATGACCCATAGTCAAGCAGCTGTGGCATTTATCTGCGATATGGAGAAACAGTGGAGTGGTGATGCATGCCTGGTGATACATGATTATCTAACTGCTTCCTCTTCATATGCTGCACATCCAGTTCTCTGGGATTGGAAATCCCACCCGTCTCCTGGGAAATGTCCCCCACTGGTGTTAAAACTTGTGCATTTCCAGAAAAAACAATTCATCTGGGGTAAATTAGCACCTTCACAGGAAGCACCATTTCCTGGAATATTCAGGTTGTTTCTTTCCTTTCTTGCCCCTCATCCTCTTTACAGTAGACTGGGACTGAGGGGTAGGAGAGTGACTGAGTATAAATGTAAAGCAGTCTAGGCAACTGCAGATGGGGCGGTCACACCACAGTGCAAATTGTCACTGACTGCTGAGCACCAAGATCCTGGCTGACAGGACCAGCATTATCTTGCCTGAGGCTGCTGCTGCCTTTCTTTGTTGTGTTTTCTTCAAAGCCAGGTGTCTGAGTTCCCTGTGGATTTCATCTGGGGAGAATTTATCACTGATAAATAACTGCTGGTGTTGAATTTACAGATGAGCTAAACCATCGCCTTTCTTGTTGCAGTTTAGTGTCTTTCTCTTTTCAGGTTTGCATGAGCACTGGCATTTGGAGGCAATAAATCTGTCACTCAGATCATGTATTTGCCCTTGCTACCTAAATATATAAATAAAAATTACAAGGTCATTAGCCATATCAAAAGAGAGAAAAATGTGTTGTGCATCAAATCGCTGAATTCCAGGCTGGGCAAATAGTATCGCGAAGTGTACTGCTTGCTTTCCCTTCTGATCGTGTAAATCAGTTGATTCCTTTCTATTTTGTAGCACTTCCCCTCTGCATTGGAAACCCTCAGCATATGTGAGCCTGAATTTATGAGCGGCGTGTAGAATTTATCAAATGTAAATTCCACTGGCCAGTGATTTACTACAAAACTGCTTAGAAAGCAGCCAATAAATATTACTAGGCAAAATATTAAAAAAAAACCCAACAAAACCAACCTGGAAGAAAAGATTTTTATCTGCCACTTCCCAGGCAGTTTATCTTTGTCTCTGACAAGGCACGTTAGGTGGAGAACTGCCCCAGTTTTGTTCTGGAGTGCATCTTGTCTGGAAGTGACAAGATGCTCTGTAGTTCTTACACTCAGTAGAAGGCAACCTTGGGAAGCAGTGGATTATTGCTGATGTTCAACATCTTGTATTTATTTCAGCTAGAGAGTAAGAGCGCATCTGAGGGAACTGAAATGTGTAAGCTTCACTCACCCTGGATCCCTCAAAATCTCACTGATCCAGAGAGACAAGTTCTCTTTGTTTCCCACTATGTTGTTCAGACAGTAAATAACTGTCAGGAAGAAATTGCTCAGAATGGATACGCTGGTGACCAAGCGCTGTCATAATCACAGTTTCCATGAGAAATTGTGTTTCTGTGCTCATTTCCCATGGGCATTGTGCACATGGGTAATTTGTTCCTTCCTGTTTCCCAAAGGTAATGTTCAAATCCCAGAGCAGGTAAATGCTCTGACGTGGATTGGGTCACCAAAATTAGTCATATACTAATATTGGATTTTTCTGGCAATCACACTTAAACTATTAGAACTTTGTCAGTTGATTTGAAGAGTCGATACAGTAACCCCCCACGTTTACGGTGTCAAACACAGACAGATGATACAGATTACTCTTGTTGAGGTTTCAATAACAAGCACTAGGTTAAATTAGTCCCTATGATTGAGTTTATCACCTCAGAATTTGTCTTCTGCCTAATGGCTGCAAGAACAGTGACATTTTGGGAAGGAATTGGGTATTTACAGCATCTACACTTTTGTTCCTAACATGGCTAGCTGCACTGATCTCGTACTCA